>BLSH010281673.1:750130-762620 GCA_018402905.1 Glandirana rugosa | reverse complement strand
CAGGGGGCAGACCTTCTTAAATACAGCAATCTGCAGCAGGGGGGGGGGGGAGAGTTCGGGTGGAAGGGTGGAGGATGAAGCTGCGGATCAGGCCTCGCCCGGGAGGGGAGCCCCCAGTCTGGGGGGCGAGTGACCCTGAGGCCTGGGTGCAGCTGGGAGCGAGAGTCGGCTCCGTGAGTGGCACAAGGAAGCAGGAGAGCAGCAGAGTTCCGCTTTAAAAGGAGACCCTTTAACCACTTCAGCCCCGGAAGGATTTCACACTTTAGGACCAGAGCCCTTTTTGCGATTCGGCACTGCGTCGCTTTAACTGACAATTGCGCGGTCGTGCGACGTTGCACCCAAACTAAATTTGCGTCCTTTTTTTCCCACAAATAGAGCTTTCTTTTGGTGGTATTTGATCATCACTGCGTCATTTCTCATTGCCGCTATAAACAAAAGAAGAGCGACAATTTTGCAAAAAAAACCCCAAATTTTTTACTTTTTGCTAAAATACAAATCCAAAAAAACAATACAAAAAAAACTTTTTTTTTCATCAGTTTTGGCCGATTTATATTCTTCCTCATATTTGTGATAAAAAAAATCGCAATCGGCGTTTATTGATTCGCTTGCGCAAAAGTGGCCGCGTTTACGGATGATGAGAATTCATTTTTGGGGTTTTTATTTTTTTTATTTTTTACTAGTAATGGCGGCGATCTGCGATTTTTAGCGGTACTGCGATATTGCGGCGGACATGTCGGACCATTTTGACACTTTTTTGGGACCATTGGCATTTATACAGCGATCAGTGCTATAAAAATGCACTGATTACTGTGTAAATGCCATTGGCAGTGAAGGGGTTAACCTGCAGGGGGCACTCTAAGGGTTAACAGTGTTCCCTGGGCGTGTTCTAACTGTATGGGGGCTGCCCTAGCAGGGTAAGGGAAGTGATCACAGCTTCCATGTAGAGGAAGGCTGTGATCACAGCCCTTCCCCCTCTCACAGAACGGAGGTCCGTGTTTACTTACACGGACCTCCGTTCTTCCACTCCGGGGGAGGGCATCGCGGGTAGCCGGCGGCAATCGAGCCCGCCGCACCCGCTCCCTGGCCCTCCCCGAACACAGTGAGCGCGCGGGCGCGCCTCCGGCGGCGCGCGCTCACAGTGCGCAATCTCGCAGCCGCCGTCGTATGACGGCGATTTGCGTAATCGAACCACTTTGTCGCCGTCAACCTGCAGTTGGCGGTCGGCAAGTGGTTAAAGGATCCACCAGTGTCGGTGAGTGGCGGCCCCCTAGGAGTTGGATGAGAAGGCTGAGACAGGCTGGGAGAGGATAGTGTACAGTCTGTAGAGGTCGGAGAAGCCAAGCAAGGGGAAGGGGAGCCACTGGACAGTGAGATAGGCCGGAATGGCCTGGAAGACGGATGGGCTGGGAGTTGTAGTCCATTCAACACCTAGCTAGCACCAACGTACTTAGCTACACTTCGAGGGCCCGTGGCTTTACATACAGGAGCCCTTGGCCCTTACCCACAATGGGTGGTTCGGAGGCCTGCTGGCCTCACCATGTGCTAGCTATGGTAGAAGACGATGAGACATCAAGGAGGTCTGATAAATTTCCTTTCAGGCCTAGGAATCAAGTAGTGTTCAGGAGAGAGAAAGAAGAAGAGTAACGGTCAGCAAGTAGTGTGCTGGAGGAGGAGGAGTGTACATACCGGAGGTGTATATAGAAGGTCCCATGTTCAGTCTCTGGGCATCCCACAGTCATCCCTTACCCCTATCCAAGTTTATCCTCTAAATAAAACAAAAACAAAGTACCGGCCTGTTCTGTGACTGGAAATCGCGTGATTGCGGGCAGGTGGACCACAACTGCCAGCCACTCCTGAGGGGGACCATGGCTCCAATTGGGGGCTCGTTTCCGGGATTCCCCTGCAAGGCTGCCAGTCTGTGCCCCTAGCAACCGCAAGAGAACTGAGCCAGGAACTGTAATTGTTTTATTGTCAACGGGGACTGAACTTAGGGAAAGGACCTGTGTGTGTTTGCCTGCTAAACAGTAAATTCTCACAAGTGTGCCGTTGCCCATAGCAACCGGCGGGAGGGGTCGCCAGTTGCTGCTCTCGCGTACCCAGTCACTGCAATTGGTGCTGTGGCGGACACTTGCATCATCCTGCAATTCAGTGACTTTGTTACCATGCGCCGTTACCTGTGTCAGCCACGCCGGGCGATTGCGCCCATGGATTACAAATGTATCCGGCAATCTGCAAATGGTGGACATCACCCAGTGGATTGCAAATATGCCCAGCGCTCTCCAAAAGCTGGGCATCCTGAACTTTTTGCTCCAACTCCTGCTCACAGTGAAGTACGCCTGGGACTGTTCTTGTTGTTAAAAGGAGAGAGAGTGGATTCTTTAGCAAAACAGTGGCTACTAATAGTTACTGTTGCTACCGGCAACCACCAGCAAAGTCAGCAAGTCGGGACAAGTTCTGCTAGTGTCAGCGTACCTGCAAAGTTTCATCCTGCACACAAGGGGTTACAGCTACGTGACACGCTGCAAGCCTGCGTATCAGGACTTTTGGCGCCAATTTGCCTGGTAATGTGGGGGCGGTGCCACGCCCTGGAAAAGCTTCAGCGCTTGCAACCTGTAGCAGACACCACGCGACAGAGGAAGATGGCAGAGGGTGGTCGTCTGTTGCCATCGCTGGTACGGATGTCGGGGGGGGCCGGAGCGGACCCTGGTTGACACAGGGGTTCGGTTGGCACCCCGCTGGGAAATCGCCCTGGAAGGGTGGACGGGGTGGAGAAACTCTGCCTGCTGTGCCCTGAGTGTCGGCTGCCCACTGCGGTTGTGGATGTCTGGGCCCGATGTGGGCACTGCTATGAGTCATTAATGAAGCAGAAAGATGTCCGGTAAGATCCTCGGTATTTCCAAGTGGACTTGCGCTGGATGAGGAGGTGTCGCTTTCTGGTGTATGACAAGGAGCCCTGACCAATCCACAGTTTGGATTGGCAGGGGGCAGGCCTTGTTAAATACAGCAATCTTCCAGCAGGGGGGAGGAGAGTTCGGGTGGAAGAGTGGAGGATGTAGCCGGTGCTGCGGATAAGGCCTTGCCCGGGAGGGGAGCCCCCAGTCTGTGGGGGGTGACCTTGAGGCCTGGGGCTTGGGTGCAGCCGGGAGCGAGAGTCGGCTCCTGAAGTGGCACAAGGAAGCGGGAGAGCAGCAGAGTTCTACATTAAAAGGAGATTCTTTAAAGGATCCACCAGTGTTGGTGAGTGGCGGCCCCTAGGAGTTGGATGAGAAGGCTGAGACAGGCTGGGAGAGGATAGTGTACAGTCTGTAGAGGTCAGAGAAGCCAAGCAAGGGGAAGGAGAGCAATTGGACAGTGAGATAGGCCAGAAGGGCCTGGAAGACGGATGGGCTGGGAGTTGTAGTCCATTCAACACCTAGCTAGCACCAACGTACTTAGCTACACTTCTAGGGCCTTAGGCTTTACAAACGGGAGCCCGTGGCCCTTACCCACAATGGGTGGTTCAGAGGCCTGCTGGCAGTAGGACCAGGCCTCACCATGTGCTAGCTATGGTGGAAGAGGAAGAGGCATCAAGGAGGACTGATAAATTTCCTTTCAGGCCATCAAGTAGTGTTCAGGAGAAAGAAAGAAGAAGAGTAATGGTCAGCAAGTAGTGTGCTGGAGGAGAAGGAGTGTATATACCGGAGGTGTATATAGAAGGCCCCATGTTCAATCTCTGGGCATCCCACAGTCATCCCTTTTACCCCCATCCAAGTTTATCCCCTAAAAAAAGCAACAAAAACAAAGTACCGGCCTGTTTAGTGACTCCGCGTGTGTGGAAATCGTGTGATGGCAACAGGCAGGTGGACCTCAATTACCAACCACTCCTGAGGGGGACCATGGCTACACCTACATGAAGTCCAACTCCACCCAATACTGGGATTTCTATGGATGGACCCCCTGTGAACCCCCTACATAAAGTCCAACTCCACCCAATACTGGGATTTCCATGGATGGACCCCCCTGTGAACCCCCTACATAAAGTCCAACTCTGGCCAAAACTGGAATTTCCATGATTGGACCTCCCTTCGACATAAAGTCCAACTCCACCCAATACTGGGATTTCCATGAATGGACCCTTCTGTGAATCCCCTACATAAGGCCCAACTCCACCCAATCCTGGGATTTCCATGAATGGACCCTTCTGTGACTCCCCTACATAAGGCCCAATTCCACCCAAAACTGGGATGCCCATGGCTGACACAGACAAAAACAAAGGCACATTTTAGCACAGTGGGGAAGGGATAAAACTCATGACATTGATTGGACTGCAGTCTGTGCCTTCCTGTCCTGGTAACGCCCACCACCCTGATTTCTTTTCTGGGTGTCACCGGGACAGGAAGTGAGGGTAGAAGCTCCCCATTGAGGGGGGACACAGGTGAAAACAGACACATTTTAGTACAGTGAGGAAGTAATACAACTTCTGGCAATAGCTTGACTGCTGTCTGTGCCTTCTATTCCAGTGACACCCGCCACCCTTATTTCTTTTATGGGTGTCACCGAGACAGGAAGTGAGGGGAGAATCTCTACATTGGGGGGGCAGACAAAACAGACACATTTTAATACAGTGAGGAAGTAATAAAACTCCAGGCAAAGGTTTGCTTGCTGTCCATGCCTTCCTATTCCGGTGACACCCGTCACCCTTGTTTCATGTGTAGGTGTCACGGGGACAAGAAGTGAGAGGAGAACCTTTCCGGGGGGGCACAGGCAAAAACACTTTGTAGTACTTTATGTAATAAAACTTCTGACAATGGTCTAATTGTTTCCCCTGCCTTTCTGCCCTGGTGACACCAGCACCCTTTATTTCTTGTATGGGTGTCACTGGGACAGGAAGTGAAGGAAAAACCTCTTTATGGGGGACACAGACAAAATAAAGACACATTTAAGTACAGCAAGAAAAAAAAAACAAAGCCTCTGACAATGGTCTGATTGTTTCCCCTGCCTTCCTGCCCCGGTGACACCAGCCACTTTAATTTCTTGTATGGGTGTCACTGGGACAGGAAGTGAAGGAAGAACCTCTCTAAGGGGGGCGTGGGACTTTTTAGGCCCATTTTAGTACAGTGAGGAAGGAACAAAGCTTTGATTGCTGTCTGTGCCTTACTGTCCCGGTGACAACGGTCAGTCTAATTTTTTCTATGGTTGTCACGGGGACAGGAAGTGGATGACAATCTATCGAACGGGTTCACGGACAAAATCAGAAGTATTTACTCTTCTCCATTCTATTTAAAATGTTTTTTTTCTTTTAAAATTTGGAGAGTGAAATGGTGGAGTTGTAAATTTAAGGGACAGCTCCTTCTGGAAGGATTCACAGAAAGGGCTTCTAGTACCGCCGCCAGATCAGTAGTAGATTATCTTTAGCGTCCCTAGAAGGAGGAGCGCGAGGAATAGGGATCGGATCAGGACTCCGACAAGGTGGGGGATGGGGGGGGATACGGGGAAGGTGACATATGGGCAATTACTGGAGATTAGCTATACAGTCCCCCAGACGCCCTAATCCCCGGCTGCTGATTGGCCGGATGCCATTACCTCATTATAATTGGAGGTGACAGTCGTTGCATCGCTCCTCCGCCCTCCGATGGGATTATCCGGCCACTGAGAAAAAAAACAAATAATAAAATCACAGGGATGTCATGGAATGTGAGGCTTCCGAGTGTACCCGTCATTCCGGCAAGCATGTTGTAAGTGAAAGAAGAATTGTAATGTATGGCCAGGTCATGCGTTGGAGAAGGGGGGAACCTGCAACAAAGACAAAAGAAGTAATAAAGGGTTAAATCTATGGCATGAAGGCGATTTATCACCTCAATATATGGCGCTGGGCGTACGACCGACCGCAACTCTGACGCTTTGTGAGATGCGGCGCCGCTTAAATATTCGCCAAAATGATTGCTCCAATCAAAGGTGACCTGACAGAGAATCCGAAAAATTGAGATAATGAGCAACAAAGGTCCCAGAACTATGACACCCCAACACTTGGAGATCCCAGGACAATGACACACTGACACTTGGGGGTCCAGAACAATGACACACTGAATCTTGGGGGTCTCAGAACAATGACACACTGACACTTGGGGGTCCCAGAACAATGACACACTGACACTTGGGGGTCCAGAACAATGACAGACTGACACTTGGGGGTCCAGAACAATGACACACTGAATCTTGGGGGTCCAGAACAATGACACACTGACACTTGGGGGTCCCAGAACAATGACACACTGACACTTGGGGGTCCCAGTACAATGCAACACTGACACTTGGGGGTCCAGAACAATGACACACTGAATCTTGGGGGTCCCAGAACAATGACACACTGACACCTGGGAGTCCAGAACAATGACACGCTGACACTTGGGTATCCCAGAACAATGACACACTGACACTTGAGGGTCCCAGAACAATGACACCCTGGCACTTGGGGGTCCCAGAACAATGACACACTGACACTTGGGGGTCCAGAACAATGACACACTGATACTTGGGGGTCCCAGAATAATGACACACTGGGGTCCAGAACAATGACACACTGATACTTTGGGGTCCAGAACAATGACACACTGATACTTGGGGGTCCAGAACAATGACACACTGACACATGGAGGTCCCAGAACAATGTCACACTGACACTTGGGGGTCCCAGAACAATGACACACTGACACTTGAGGGTCCCAAAACAATGACACTCTGGCACTTGGGGGTCCCAGGACAATGACACACTGACACTTTGGGGTCCAGAACAATGACACACTGACACTTTGGGGTCCAGAACAATGACACACTGACACTTGGGGGTCCCAGAACAGAGACACGCTGACACTTGGGGTCCCAGAACAATGACACATTGACACTTTGGGGTCCAGAACAATGACACACTGACACTTGGGGGTCCCAGAACAGAGACACGCTGACACTTGGGGGTCCCAGAACAATGACACACTGACACTTGGGGGTCCCAGAACAGAGACACGCTGACACTTGGGGGTCCCATAACAATGACACCCTGACACTTGGGGGAACCAGAACAGAGACACAAACTACTCACCATTTTTGGAAACCATGGAAGTCTCTCGATCTAAATAATAAAATAAAAGGGACCTAAAACTCGAACGGTGGAGCTGCCCTTTAAAAAACAAAGCCCACTAAACCTTAGATAAGAAGAAACCAAATGTTTATTCATTGGCTTCCTCAAACATAAAGCTCTTACCAAACAAAGGTGGGAACTCTGTGGCTTTGTGTCCTTGGTGGGGCCACGTGCAAATATTACTTCTCATTTGTACCTGGAGTGGAATTCTCAATAACTCTGTATATCTGACGACTAGATGGGATCAGAGATCTGCCCACCTTCACAAGAGTCCCACCATGGTCAGGAGACAACGCCAATGTTTGCAAAAATTTTTTTCGAAAACGTTGGACAATCCCTCAAAGTGATGTCATCCTGACACCTGGAAGTTCTTATCATAGGCATTTTCTACTTCTACCCGGCACAAAGCTCACACACAATCCATCTTGGCCTAGGCTACAGGGGAAGCTCCAATACCAAAATATGAAACAGAAATAGAAATGGGTACCTTTGGCATGTTGATGGCAACTTCTGGAGCCCCTTTATCCCTCTTTAGGGGCAGATGATTTGTCAGCCCTGTACACCATCTCTCTCTCGGAAGCTTCTCCATCATGGAACTGCTGGGCCCACAGAAAAATACACTATATTACCAAAAGTATTAGGACACCTGTCTTTACACGCACATGAACTTTAATGGCATCCCAGTCTTAGTCTGTAGGGTTCAATATTGAGTTGGCCCACCCTTTGCAGCTATAACAGCTTCACCTCTTCTGGGAAGGCTGTCCACAAGGTTTAGGAGTGTCTATGGGAATGTTTGACCGTTGTTCCAGAAGCCCATTTGTGAGGTGAGGCACTGATGTCGGATGAGAAGGCCTGGCTCGCAGTCTCCCCTCCAATTCATCCCAAAGGTGTTCTATCAGGATGAGGTCAGGCCAGTCAAGTTTCTCCACCCCAAACTCGCTCATCCATGTCTTTATGGACCTTGCTTTGTGCAGTGGTCCAAATCATTTGGTGAAGGGAGGATTTTGGTGTGGGGTTGTTTTTCAGGGGTTGGGTTTGGCCCCTTAGTTCCATGAAGGGCACACTTAAGGCGTCAGCATACCAAGACATTTTGGACAATTTCATGGTCCCAACTTTGTGGGAACGGTTTGGGGATGGCTCCTTCCTGTTCCAACATCACTGCCCACCACTGCACAAAGCAAGGTCCATAAAGACATGGATGAGAGAGTTTGGGATGGAGGAACTTGACTGGCCTGCACAGAGTCCTGACCTCATAGAACACCTTTGGGATGAATTAGAGCGGAGATTGCAAGCCAGGCCTTCTTGTTCAACATCGGTGCCTGACCTCACAAATGTGGTCAAAAATCCCCATAGACACGTTCCTAAACCTTGTGGGCAGCCTTCCTAGAAAAGTTGAAGCTGTTATAGTTGCAAAGGGTGGGCCAACCCAATATTGAACCCTACGGACTAAGATTGGGATGCCATTAAAGTTCATGAGCGTGTAAAGGCAGATGTCCCAATACTTTTGGTAATATAGTGTATTTATAAGACCACAAGCTGGAAGCCAACCAGGAGACTTCAAAAACCATTTCCAGTGAAGAACTCCGATCCCGAGGGAGAAGCACATTGGATTCATTAAAGAACAAAAAATAAATTGTACCATTGCTCTGGGACTTCCGGACCGCCGAGGATCCCAAATCGGTGAGAAACCCACATAAGTGTCACATCAGATCTACACAGTAGAACTAGGAGCTGGGCCGGAGCCAAGGGTTTTGTGCATATAGAATAAAAATTCCACTAATTAAAATAAATAATTTTATAGTTAACTCAATAAAGGACATCACAGACCCAAAATAGAGAACTGGATCAAAAAATACCAAGTTATAGTTTATCGAGTAGAGGACCAGAAGCTCTGGTGCTACCGTCTGCTCCGTACGGCCGTGGCCAAAAGTTTTGAGAATGACACAAATATTCATTTTCACAAAGTCTGCTGCCTCAGTTTCTATGATGACAACACAGTGAGGAGAAGACTTTTGGATGATGGCTTGGTGTCAAGAAGGGAAGCAAAGAAGCCACTCCTCTCCCGGAAAAACCTCAGGGACACTGATATTCTGCAAAAGGTCCAGGGATTGGACTGCTGAGGACTGAGGGGAAAGTCATTTTCTCTGATGAATCCCCTTTCCGATTGTTTGAGGCATCTGGAAAAAACCTTGTCCAGAGAAGAAAGGTGAGGGCCACCATCAGTCCTGTGTCATGCCTCCTGAGACCATTCATGTGTGGGGGGCTTCTCAGCGAAAGGAGAGGCTCACTCACAATTTTGCCTAAGAACACAGCCATGAATAAAGAATGGGACAAAACCATCCTCCGAGAGCAACTTCTCCCAACCATCCAAGGACAGTTTGGTGAGGAACAATGCCTTTTCCAGCATGATGGAGCGCCTTGCCATAAGGCAAAAGTCATAACTAAGTGGCTTGGGGAACAAACCATGGACATTTTGGGTCCATGGCCAGGAAACTTCCCAGACCTTAAACCTATCGAGAACTTGTGGTCAATCATCAAGAGGCTTGACCACAAAAGTCATAACTAAGTGGCTTGGGGAACAAAACGTGGACATTTTGGGTCCATGGCCAGGAAACTCCCCAGACTTTAAACCTATTGAGAACTTGTGGTCAATCCTCAAGAGGCTTGACCACAAAAGTCATAACTAAGTGGCTTGGGGAACAAAACATGGGACATTTTGGGTCCATGACCAGGAAACTCCCCAGACCTTAAACCTATCGAGAACTTGTGGTCAATCATCAAGAGGCTTGACCACAAAAGTCATAACTAAGTGGCTTGGGGAACAAAACGTGGACATTTTGGGTCCATGGCCAGGAAACTCCCCAGACTTTAAACCTATAGAGAACTTGTGTCATAACTAAGTGGCTTGGGGAACAAAACATGGAAATTTTGGGTCCATGGCCAGGAAACTCCCCAGACCTTAAACCTATCGAGAACTTGTGGTCAAGCCTCAAGAGGCTTGACCACAAAAGTCATAACTAAGTGGCTTGGGGAACAAAACATGGAACATTTTTGGTCCATGACCAGGAAACTCCCCAGACCTTAAACCTATCGAGAACTTGTGGTCAATCATCAAGAGACTTGACCACAAAAGTCATAACTAAGTGGCTTGGGGAACAAAACGTGGACATTTTGGGTCCATGGCCAGGAAACTCCCCAGACCTTAAACCTATCGAGAACTTGTGGTCAATCCTCAAGAGGCTTGTCCACAAAAGTCATAACTAAGTGGCTTGGGGAACAAAACGTGGACATTTTGGGTCCTTGGCCAGGAAACTCCCCAGACCTTAAACCTATCGAGAACTTGTGGTCAATCATCAAGAGGCTTGACCACAAAAGTCATAACTAAGTGGCTTGGGGAACAAAACGTGGACATTTTGGGTCCATGGCCAGGAAACTCCCCAGACCTTAAAACTATCAAGAACTTGTGGTCAATCATCAAGAGGCTTGACCACAAAAGTCATAACTAAGTGGCTTGGGGAACAAAACGTGGACATTTTGGGTCCGTGGCCAGGAACCTTCCCAGACCTTAAAACTATCAAGAACTTGTGGTCAATCATCAAGAGGCTTGACCACAAAAGTCATAACTAAGTGGCTTGGGGAACAAAACGTGGATATTTTGGGTCCATGGCCAGGAAACTCCCCAGTCTTTAAACCTATCGAGAACTTGTGTCATAACTAAGTGGCTTGGGGAACAAAACATGGAAATTTTGGGTCCATGGCCAGGAAACTCCTCAGACCTTAAACCTATCGAGAACTTGTGGTCAATCATCAAGAGGCTTGACCACAAAAGTCATAACTAAGTGGCTTGGGGAACAAAACGTGGACATTTTGGGTCCATGGCCAGGAAACTCCCCAGATTTTAAACCTATCGAGAACTTGTGGTCAAGCCTCAAGAGGCTTGACCACAAAAGACATAACTAAGTGGCTTGGGGAACAAAACGTGGACATTTTGGGTCCATGGCCAGGAAACTCCCCAGACCTTACACCTATCGAGAACTTGTGGTCAAGCCTCAAGAGGCTTGACCACAAAAGTCATAACTAAGTGGCTTGGGGAACAAAAAGTGGACATTTTGGGTCCATGGCCAGGAAACTCCCCAGACCTTAAACCTATTGAGAACTTGTGGTCAATCATCAAGAGGCTTGACCACAAAAGTCATAACTAAGTGGCTTGGGGAACAAAACGTGGACATTTTGGGTCCGTGGCCAGGAAACTTCCCAGACCTTAAACCTATTGAGAACTTGTGGTCAATCATCAAGAGGCTTGACTACAACAGTCATAACTAAGTGGCTTGGGGAACAAAACGTGGACATTTTGGGTCCGTGGCCAGGAAACTTCCCAGACCTTAAACCTATTGAGAACTTGTGGTCAATCATCAAGAGGCTTGACCACAAAAGTCATAACTAAGTGGCTTGGGGAACAAAACATGGGACATTTTGGGTCCGTGGCCAGGAAACTTCCCAGACCTTAAACCTATTGAGAACTTGTGGTCAATCATCAAGAGGCTTGACCACAAAAGTCATAACTAAGTGGCTTGGGGAACAAAACGTGGACATTTTGGGTCCGTGGCCAGGAACCTTCCCAGACCTTAAACCTATTGAGAACTTGTGGTCAATCATCAAGAGGCTTGACTACAACAGTCATAACTAAGTGGCTTGGGGAACAAAACGTGGACATTTTGGGTCCGTGGCCGGGAAACTTCCCAGACCTTAAACCTATTGAGAACTTGTGGTCAATCATCAAGAGGCGGGTGAACAAAAAAACCCCATAAATTCTGACAAACACCAAGCATTGATTATGGAAAAATGGGGGGGCGGCCATCAGCCAGGATGTGGCCCAGAAGTTGAGTGACAGAATGCCGGGGGGAATTGCAGAGGTCTTGAAAAAGAGGGGTCATCCCTGCAAATATTGACTCTTTGCATAAACTTCATGTCGTTGTCAATAAAAGCCTTCAAATCTCTCGTGTGCAGTGCATTCTGGAAATAGCAGAGTTTATAACGACAAGACAAAGTAATATTAAAGGCTCAAAAATGCCCCAAAATTGTGTCGGCCCTTCCCTAGACGCTTACCTGCTATCCTTGGGTCCTCCAAGATCTGCACCATTGCCCTGAAGCTCCTGGCTGCAGAGGGGAGGTGAGGGTAGGGGAGCGATTGGCTCCTGTAGCTGTCAGGAACTGGGAGGAGGAGGGAGCCGGGGTGTGGCTTGGGGGTGCCGTGTGTTTCAATGGACGCACGCAGCCCTGACCGAGAGCACGCATGCTCGCGTGTCTCCTTTGCACCCAGCTAGGCAAGTTCCTAGAGAGAGGGGGTGTGAGAGAGAGAGGGGGGGTGAGAGAAGG
>BLSH010281673.1:624053-636704 GCA_018402905.1 Glandirana rugosa | reverse complement strand
AAAAAAAAGACACCCCACCCCAAAAAAACAACCCCCCCCCCACACAAAAAAAAATAAAATTGAAAATACAATAAAAAATTATAATAAGAAAGAAAAATGGGCAGACATGATGGACTAAAAAAAAAAACAAGAAAAATAAACAAAACAAAAAACACAAACCCCCCACACAAAAAAAAAACAAAAGCTAACTCCCCCGAAAAATACAATAAATAAATAAATAAAAATGGGGGACTCGATACACTAAAACCAAAAAAAAACAAAAAAAAGCTAACTCCCCTGAAAAAAAACAAAAAAATTAAAAACAAAAAAAAAAATAAAAATGGGCAGACTCGATGGACTAAAACAAAACAAAAAAAAAAAAAACACTACCCCCCCACCAAAAAAACAAAAAAAACAAAAGCTAACTCCCCCGAAAAAAGAAAAAAAAAATGGGCAGACTCGATGGACTACTGTTTTTTTTTTTCTTTTGCCGTCACATTTCTATGTTTCTAATCCAATTTTGCAATCTCCTTTAGGACCGCCATACACCATACAATCTTTGTACAATCAACTGTACATTGACCAGAGCTATGTAATATATATAGGAGGATCAACCTGAACTACACGTCTGTTTATTTTTGCTCCAAATCAAAATGCGGATTTTTTTTTTTTTTCGTTACTTTGAAATTCGGGTGCAAACAAATCCTCAGAAATAAACTAAAAAAAAACAAACAAAAAAAAACACTACCCCCCCACCAAAAAAAAAAAATTACTTTCCCCAAAAACAGACTAAAAAAAAAAAAAAATGAAAAAAATTCGGCAGACTCAATGGACTACTCGGTCTTTTTTTCTGCCATCGCGTTTCTAGGTCTCTCCTATTTTTAGTTGCCATAGGGGAGGTTTATACCGCCTTATCGGGTTCCCATTGCGGGGATTGGCCTTCACTTCCTGTCCTGGTGACACAACAGGAAGTAAGATCTCTCAAAGGCAGGCAACTCCTCTCTTACGTAGCTTTCACCAAAACAGGTGTCCCCTTTAAAAGACTCCCCCTCTACGCCTGTTCTGGTGACCACTGGGAAAATGTGGGATTTCCCATCACTTTCTGCCCCGCCAGGAGGATTAAAGGGTGCAATTTTCCCAGCAGGGACACAGAGAGGAATAAAAAAAAAAAAAAAAAAAAACCTAACAGGGGTTCCAATCCCCCCCCCCCCCCCCATGCAATCCTAAACTAAAAAAAGAAAGTTTATATAAAGATCACCACCTTAGCGCCCCCTGCTGGCAGGGCTATAAATAACGCAGCCGATTCCTCGAACTGCAGGGCAGGCTTGGGCGCTGCGAGCGGCTTTACCACTGAATTTGTTACTAAATAACAGCGGCGGATAAACTTAGATATTTTCCTAGAACTGCGGCGTCTCATCTTCCCCGTCCTGTTGCTAGGAAAGGACAAACACAGATGGCCGCTCCGGATTTTACCTTAGGTCAGCAGAAGACTTCCCTAAAGGAAGCGTTCACAGAACTGCAACATAAACTGTAGATGCTTCAATGTATTTATAGCAGATAGAATGCACATTGTATCTTTTCGCAATTTTTATTATATTACATTTTTTTTTATTTCACTCAATATATATATAAATATCAATTTATTATATATATTATATATTTAATTTATATATTTTTTTTATTTTATTTAATATATATTTATTATATTATATATTTAATTTATTATATTTTTATTTTACTTAATACATAGTATTTAATTTATTATATTATACATTTAATGCATTATATTATATATATATTTTTATTTAATACATATATAATATAATAAAATTAATATGATATATTAAAATATAAAAAAATTTAATAAATTAAATATATAAAAAATTTCAATAGAATATAATTTATTATATTATAACTTTTATTTTATTCAATATATAATATTTAATGTATTGTATATTTGAGTTATTATATTATATATTTCAATTACAGTACCTTTTCAAGCTTTTACTATCCCACAATCCTTCACTCCTCTAAAGATTACCTTCAATGTATTAAAGTCCAGATTTCACTATTTTTAGACGCTTATATTATAAAAAGCTAACACGTTTCATGGGGCTTCATCAGGTCTGGTACTGGACAGGGTACTTTTGTGATCTTGAGAGGTGATCAGTGTGATTCCTCCAGATGCTGGTGAAGATGAACTGAGATCTGGAACGATCATACTAATTACCCCCTCGGGATCCCTCTAATTTCTTACAGTATATTTGATTTATTATATTATATATTTCAATTACGGTACCTTTTCAAGCTTTTACTATCCCACAATCCTTCACTCCTCTAAAGATTACCTTCTATGTATTAAAGTCCAGATTTCACTATTTTTAGACGCTTATATTATAAAAAGCTAACACGTTTCATGGGGCTTCATCAGGTCTGGTACTGGACTGGGAACTTTTGTGATCCTGAGGAGTGATCAGTGTGATTCCTCCAGATGCTGGTGAAGATGAACTGAGATCTGGAGCGATCATACTAATTACCCCCTTGGAATCCCTCTAATTTCTTACAGTACTGATGAAGCCAGGCCCTTTTAACCCAGAAACCTGTTGCATTTCTTATGATCGAAAAGTCTGAATAAATTTAAATCTGGGATATAAACATTATGCTTTGGCACTTACCTTCTTTCACACCAAGTCCCTACTCGAGCAAAAAGCCGATCTTGGAAGAGCTGTCTGTGCCGCACCGGGACAGTCACTCCCCTCTGTTGGTCCTGTTAACAGAAAGTAAAAGGAAATCATAAACTCTTGTTGTCACAAAAATAGAAAGAGAGAAGAAATCTTCCAGTGGGGACACTTGGTCCAGTAGCCGCTTATAGGGGAGTTGCTCTTTGGAGAGAGATTTCCTCTTACTTCCTGTTCTGTCTGTAAGACAGGAAATGAAGGGAAATCTGATGGGACAAAACTCTCTACATATAAACAGCAACACATATAGAAATATGCAAACCAGAATATCAACATGTGAACCGTACACCTCAAGCCCACATGATGTGACAAAACCCGCAACATTTAAAAAAATTAAAAGTGCACATGAATAACAATAATAATAAAAAAAAAAGTAAAAAATATATATTTTATATATATAAATAAATATTATATATATATATATATATATATATATAAATTAAAGTCCACGTGATGTGAGAAATCCCACATCACTTTAAAAAAATAATAAAAGTCCACATGAATAATAGTAATGGTGAATAAAGCATACTAATAAAATATTTAGGCCCACATGATGTGATAAAACCCCCAACATTTAAAATAATAATAGTTCACATAAATAATAATAACTAGTAAATAATTATAATAATAATAAAAATGATTTAAAAAATATTTAAGCCCTCATGATGTGATAAATCCCACAATATTTAAAAAGATAAAAGTCCATGTGAATAATAGTAATAGTAATATAGAATAAAATAATAATATAATAATAGTAAATAAATAACAATAATAGTAAATACATGATAATAATAGTAAGATAATAATAATAAATATAAAGTCCACATGATGTGATAAAACCCCCAACATTTAAAATAATAATAGTTCACATGAATAATAACTAGTAAATATTAATAATAAAAATAATTAAAAAAATATTTAGGCCCTCATTATGTGATAAATACCACAATATTTAAAAAGATAAAAGTCCATGTGAATAATAATAATAATAGTAATATAGTAATGATAATAATAATAGTAAATAACAATAATAGTAATTAAATAATAAATATAAAGTCCACATGATGTGACCAAACCCCACAACATTTAAAAAATTTAAAGTACACATGAATAAACACAAAAAAAATTATATATATATATATATATATATATATATATATCCACATGATGTGAGAAATCCCACATCATTTTAAAAAGTAATAAAAGTCCACATGAATAATAGTAATGGTGAATAAATCATGCTAATAAAATATTTAAGCCCACATGATGTGATAAAGCCCCCAACATTTAAAGTTATAATAGTTCACATGAATAATAATAACTAGTGAATAATAATAATAAAAATAATTAAAAAAATATTTAAGCCCTCGTGATGTGATAAATACCACAATATTTAAAAAGAGAAGTCCATGTAAATAATAATAATAATAGTAATAATAACAAAATAATAATAGTAAATAACAATAATAGTAAATAAATAAATAATAATAATACATATAAAGTCCACATGATGTGACAAAACCCCACAACATTTAAAAAATTAAAAGTACACATGGACAACACTAAAATATATATATTCTTTTTTTTTTTTTTTTTTAAGCCCACATGATGTGATAAAACCCCCAACATTTAAAATGATAATAGTTCACATGAATAATAATAACTAGTAAATAATAATAAAAAAAATGTAAAAATGATTTAAGCCCTCATGATGTGATAAATCCCACAATATTTAAAGATAAAAGTCCATGTGAATAATAATAGTAATAATAATAATAATAATAATAGTAAATACTAATAATAATAAATAAATATAAAGTCCACGTAATGTGACTAAACACACAACATTTAAAACAGGACGCATAACCTCATGACGTTATAAAACCCACAGTACAATCCATACAACGTGCATTTTATTTACTTGTAAAATTCATCCATGGCGAAGACATCCAAAAGCCCTGGGACTGCTGCTGGGTGCCGCCATCTTGGATGTGATGTCAGCAGACTCAGGGCTATCTCTCGAATGACCCGCTATAGTATTACCCTTCCCTTCTCCGCCATCTTCATAAGATGTTATGTAGGTGAAGGGAAGGGTGGAGGAGCTGGACCAGCACACACAGTGCTACTTCCAGAAGAGAAGAGGGTCAGGAGGTGTGGGGGAGGGGGCTGTGCTAGGGATCTGACTCTGAGTTGGTGACAGGGTCTCTTTAATATGGAGCTAGCAGGTTTCACATGTCCTCTAGAATAATTTGGGCTTTGTTGGGAAGGACTCGGCTCCTTGAAGATGTGGACTGGGGTAACGCTAGGATTATAAATGGTTTCCTGAATGTATAATACACCCAATGAAGTCCTAAAGCTATGAGTGATGGAAGTCCAGCTGGTGCTGGGGAACTACAAGACTCCTCCCTCCCAGCGCACGTTGGGCCATTTGGTTCCTGGACAGCCCAGAGGTTGGACGCCCGTGATGTGGGTCTACCAGTAAGTAGGGTCATTATTTAGGTCCATAAAAGGTTGTAGAGCTTTATTGTATCAATTGTTAAAATTTGAGGACTAAGTTGGTTCTGCTCTGGTTTTCCCGGCAGGTCTTTTCCTCGCTCTGCGCCTTCCGCTGCCAACTACAGCTGGAATCGTGCCTCCGACCAATTCTCCGGCCTCAACCTGAATAATCCTGGTCAAAATGTCTCTCCTGGCGGCTTTGAATCTGGACCTGGAGATGTCCATGGTGCCAGTTAGCGCTCTGCACTGGCGGGCAGATCTCCTTAAGATCCCTGCTCATGGAAATCACTATGAACACCTATCAGTGCCCATGGAGGACGGGGTGAACGTGCACGGGGCCGAGGGAGGATGCCTGGCAGGTAGGTGCTCCGAATTAAACCCTGCTCCAAGGGTGACCCTGTAGGGTACAGCTGGCCTACAACATTCATGGTGGGAGATTTTAAAGAAAACCCGCGAGGAGGCCATTGCTGACCTTTGCAGGCTGCCTGGTTCTCGTGATGATCCTCTGACTTTTGATCCAACACCATGGCCAGATAAGCAAGGGCTTAGCTAGGTCTACAAAAGATCTGGGGCTAGAGCCCATAGCAGTGAAGTAAAGAAAGACCTACGCTTGAGCGGGCATACATGTGATAAAATAAATAATAATAGTAATAAATATACATGTATATGTATGTATGTGTGCGTTTATATATATATATACACAGTCTGCAGAGACATACCTGCTAATTTCAGAACTGCACCCACCCTGTAAGAGATCCGGGGCTATGGGCCCCAATAGCCACCCCCTAGCAACGCCTCTGCAGATAAGGTCTTCTGTCTCCGGCTTTCCTCATCTGTAGGCCTCTTCCTGGGGACTCGGGGAGTACTAAAGCCAGAAAGATGAGCATAATGGCCAGGCAGCCCATGTTTTTGGGAAAAAGGGTCAGCAGAAGCACCCTCTCTATTACAATCAGGACAGGTCCATTCAAAACTGTAAGAGAGCTTCCAAGTACAGGGTATCAACTTCATTTTCCTGCCTAGTGTCACTGACCTTCCCAAGAATTCAGGATGGGATTATAGACAACACTGGCTGCTTGCTTGTTCCAGGCCTACGACTTCGGGTCAAGACCGAGGGAAGGTGGCATTCCCCTTTAACTTGGCTGCCTCAGCTTGACCGATGCCTCAAAGCCAACATGTCCCTACGAAATGCAAGCTCACCTGCCATGCAAGAAATATAGACCTGCCATTTATGACCTTCTGAAAATGATAGTTTCCTGGCTGTGCCTGGGTCCAACACTTCTGAGCCGCAGACCTTGGGCAAGCATGCAGCAAGTGCAAGTCAAACATCGGAATTAAAGAGATCCCATCTATGTAAGAAGTGTGGCAACCTCAGCCTGGACTCCCACCAGGCCACGCTCCCAACGCGTTTCTCTTCTCAGACATCGGAAATCTCTGCACTTTCAGGTCAGACACTCAGAAAGTATTAAAAAAAAAAGCATCAGCCAAGCAACTAGCATTTTTCAGAAGGAGAGGCAGCTTACATGTTTCCTACATTAGTGGCATGGTCTTCTGTTATGATGGGTGGATGATGCAGGCTACCTTGTCACCAGGAAAGGGGGCATGTCCGGGTGCCATAGTCAAAGTGCCTCCGTAATGTCACCCAATATGAACCTTCAGTGCCACCTAATGTGGAATATTGATGCCCCAAACAAAGATGGTAAACGAAGAGCAGATGCAAGCAGGGCTGGTGCCAGAATTTTTGACACCCTAGGCGAAACCTCATTTTCCCGCCCCCCCTTTGGCTCTGCCCCTGACTCCACCCCCGTTCCCCTGTCAATTTATACGATGGAGGTGGCGGAGGTAGAGCCTCTCTACCCGTTTCTTTAGCCGTGATCCACAGGCCCGCACCTGTGCCCCTGGATCCGCCTCATTTTACCGCCCTGGGGTGCTGCCAGCCGCAGCTCTCCAGTGACACGAGTGATTGATGCAGAGCAGTGACGGATCAACAGCGGATGGGCACCCCTGGTGGTAGTGGCACCCTAGGTGGCCGCCTACTCCCCCTGGTGGTAGAGCCGGCCCTGGATGCAAGAACACCTCTAGAGTGCTCTGGGAACCCCAAAAACCGAGGCTCTCTGTCATGCAAACAGCTACCAGGTTCCAGGGATGCCAGCTGTAGCCCACTCTCTCCTGTGCCTTGCTGTTTGCCAGTCAAGCAATTCAAACCCCTTATTCCCAATGCACACGTTCCTGCAAGGTGGCTGTAGATGTTAATCTGCATCAACGATCAGCTGGAACCGAAGGTAATCAGAGCAAGAGAATGTCACCAGCACATCGCGAATCTCCAGAGCGGGTCAAAAGTTTTGATTCAGCGATCGCATCATTGAAACAGAAGCAACGTTTTAGGAGCCTCGCAGAACCCCTTCATCAGGCATGTGACCTTTCGCATACCTGATGAAGGGGTCCTGCGAGGCTCTGAAACGTTGCCTCTGCGATCGCTGAATAAAAGCTTCGGACCTGCTCTGGAGGTCCACGGTGTGCTGGTGGCATTCTCTTGCAACTGGCCAGTTTGACTGGTAATCATGGGATAGGCCAATGGGAAGCACAGGAGAAAAGGAAAGGTCAAGTCGGAGGTAAGGACAAGTCAAGTCAGAGCTAGAGTCCACAGGAGATATGCAATGGTTTAGACATTTAGACGTTCTCTGAACCACCAGAAAGGCAAATGGAAGGGTCTTCTATGTTTTTTAAGTGTTGGTTTATGACCTTTTTATATGGGCCTTTTGTGTACTACAGATGTACCTTACTGCCCCCTTAAATAGAGGTGCCATCCTTATTATAAAGTTTATCTACGGCTGTATAAGAATTTATTTGACTGATCCTCATAGAAGCCATGGTTTCCACACCCCATACTGATGACCAACAAACTTGGCACAGATGTCTGCATCTATATTAGGCTGCATCTGTCCTGTGAACCAGTGGTTCTGGATGGAAAATTGGCCCATAAGAAATGATCTACATCAGGGGTAGGCAACCTGGGGCCCTCCAGCTGTTGCAGAACTACAAGTCCCATCATGCCTCTGGAAGTAATTGTAACTGCCAGCCTTGCAATGCCTCATGGAAAATGTCTTTCCACAACAGCTGGAGGGCTACTGGTTGCCTACCCCTGATCTACATAGCTCTCTACCCAATATCCAAAGATTAACAAATTCCTTCTCTTTGGATCTGTAATGGAAATAGGACCTAAAACCTACTGTGCCTTTCACTTGTCCTATATAACAGCCCAACTTGGTTCTCCATGGTTTGACCCAGAAGAACTCTAGAACGGCCAAAAAACTGTGTTGTATTTATGAAAATCCCTAAAGAACACGTACCAACTAGTACATACGAGTTGTCCATGCTGGACAGGGCAAATGTTCTTCTTAGTTGGACAACATACTTAGTTCTCCATTTCTTTTCTTTCCAGGGGATGGATTCACGGATTGGATGACGGAAAGGGTGGACTTTTCATGTTTTCTGCCAATGACGGCGGATCCATCCATGCCAGGGTCTTCTGCCCCGGACCTGGAGATCATGGCCACCCTCCTGAAGAAGGAACTGGAGCAGATGGAAGATTACTTCCTGGAGGAGAGTCTCTCCCCAGGGGTTCCAATGCCACCTGATCAAGTAGCTCCAAGCACACCTCCTTCTCATGAAGTCCACTTCCTCTTTCCAACGCCCGACCAGCAGCTGAGTGGGAGAGGAGTAGAGTTCCCTGCATACATTACGGAAATATCAGCACCTGCCCCCGTGGCACTGAACAACCTAGATTCGGGATGCCTTGAGCTCATGAATCTATACACAGATGTTCCAAGTGATTTCCCAAGAGAAGAAGAGCAGGATTTTATGGTGATCAACGACACCAATGACCCGCCAGCACAAAACAAACGACTGAACAGGCCTTCCCCGTATGACCGCCCTGCCACAGCCAGCACCAGCTCCTCCGTCTCAAACCAACCAAAAGGCGACCGCAAACAGAAGAAGAGAGACCAGAACAAGACAGCGGCGCTGCGTTACCGCCAGCGCAAGCGCGCCGAGTATGATGCACTGGATGAAGAATGTCAGGGCTTAGAAGTCCGAAACAGGGAGCTGAAAGAAAAGTCTGACTCCATCGAAAGAGAGATCCAGTACGTGAAGGACCTCCTCATTGAGGTCTACAAGGCCAGAAGTCAAAGGCTTCGCAACAATTAGAAAGTTCTGTACACTGAAATACATAAACTTTGGACTAGTGACCACTTTCTAGAGCAGCCTATCCAGCATTGTAAAGTAAGGCATTAGTTTGGGTCCCTAAAAAAATCTAACATTTGTATCTTTGCCTTATACTCCGAGACTAGCTGTAAAACATAGATATCGATCGGTTCCATGATTCTAAGCTTCCAATGCCTCTCTTGGTCCAAAATGTTATGGCTTCCAGGATTCAAAAGCCCTTCCAGGTCCAGAAGTTCCATGGTTCTAAGGTTTCAATGCCCCTACTGGTTCTAATTTTTCATTGCCCCTTCTGGTTCCAGGTTCCAAGGTTTCAATACCCCTTCTGGTCCAAAGGGTCCAAGGTAATAAACTTTCAGTGCCTTTCTTGGCCCAGAGGATCCATGGTTGTAAAGTTCCATAGCCCCTTCTGGTCCAGAGGCTCTAAGGTTCCTACAGCCCCCCCGGTCCAGAGGTTCCACGGTCCTAAGTCTTCAAAACCCCCTCTGCTCCGGAGGGTCCATGGCTATAAGGGCCTTTCTTGGACCAGGGATTCCATGGTTCTAAGATTCCAATGCCCCTTCTGGTTCAGAGGTTCTGATTCTAAGGATCCTTCAGCCCCCGGTCCAGAGGTTCCACGGTCCTAAGGCTCCAATACCCCTTCTAGTACAGAGATTCCATGGTTGTAAGCTTTCTGTGTTTTTTTTGGCCCAGAGGTTCCATGGTTCTAAGGTTCCAATGCCTCTTCTGGTCCAGAGGTTCTATGGTTCTAAGGTTCCCGCACCCTCCGGTCCAGAGGTTCCATGGTCCTAAGACTCCAATACCCCATCTGGTTCAGAGATTGCATGGTTATAAGTTTTCTGTGCTTTTCTTGGCCCAGAGGTTCCACAGTTCTAAGGTTCAAACGCCCCTTCTGATCCAGAGGTTCTATAGTTCTAAGGTTCCCACGCCCCCCGGGACAAGAGGTCCCATTATCTCAAGGCTTTAATTCCCATTCTGGTCCAGACATTCAATGGTTATAAGCTTTCAGTGCCTTTTTTTGATAAAAAAAGTTTCATGGTTCAAAAGCCCCTCCTGGTCCAGAGGTTTCATGGTTCTAAGGTTCCACCACTACTGGACCGGCCAATTACTGCAGCCCTCCCTTTATCAAAGCATTAGGAGTAGAATATAACTTTCTTTGCACAAATCTTCCCAACACGGATCTTTTTAGAGACCCAACTGATATTTTACCAAGACAAAAAAAAAACACACTTCATCAAACCGGCAAAGGCAAAGTCTTCAGAATTTTGGAGACCTCTGACTTTTTGAATGTGATGTAGTGAGGTGTTTATGTTACGTTTTTACCAAATAGTTGTAGCTTTTTGGAGTGGATAAATAAAAAGGTATACCATTTTCTGTCTCTGGGAAAGCCTTTTACCCTCAACATGTTCTTGATTGCTTTATATTGGAATAATAGGGATTTGGGAATCCTAGAGAGATAAATACATCTCTACGGCCACAAAGGAAACGCAAGGTCAATGACACACATTAAGGTCTCCAGGCTAAGAGAAACTTACCAATTGTGGGGGAGCCATTTTGTAAGCTCTAGGCCAGAGTTTCTCAACCAGGGTTCCTCCAGAGGTTGCTAGGGGTTCCTTGAACAATGGTCAATTTCTACCTCTCAGATAAATTCCCAATGGCACCATTGATCTTTTTAGCCATCTGTAAGGGGTAATTCTTCCCAATGACCATAAGTGTAAGGAGCATTCTTCTCATTGACCATCACACTAATGCAGGGTTTCTCAACCAGGGTTCCATGGAACCCTAGGGTTCCTCCAGAGGTTAGTAGGGGGTTCCTTGAGCAATGATCAATTTCTACCTCTCAGATAAATTCCCAATTGCACCATTGATCTTTTTAGCCATCTGTAAGGGGGTAATTCTTCCCAATGACCATAAGTGTAAGGAGTATTCTCATTGACCATCACACTAATGCAGGGTTTCTCAACCAGGGTTCCATGGAACCCTAGGGTTCCTCCAGAGGTTAGTAGGGGGTTCATTGAGCAATGATCAATTTCTACCTCTCAGATAAATTCCCAATGGCACCATTGATCTTTTTAGCTATCTGTAAGGGGGTAATTCTTCCCAATGACCACAAGTGTAAGGAGCATTCCTCCCATTGACCATCACACTAATGTACCATGGGTTGTAGATTTTTCATATTTAGCAGGGGTTCCCCGAGACCGGAGAACTATTTCAAGGGTTCCTCTATGTTGAAAAGGTTGAGAAACGCTGCTCTAGGCAGTAACAAAAACCCAAAAAGGCTTCCCTTAAAAGGTTGGTAGATGACTTCATGGTAAGTTCACACTAAATTGGATCATTTTAGGTTCTGTTCTCTTTTTGAGGGCCAACATGCCCATTGGTAGCATACAACGGGCCACAAAACAGTAGACCTTTGATTTTATCCCACCCCCTAACTTTGTAAAAGGATTTGCCACTGACCGGCGGCTACCTCGATGACGATATTCAGACTGACCACTTGACGGCATATATGGCTTTCCTGGTCGTTAAACTTTTTGGATTGTGGGGATTTTTGGGCAAACTATCAGGGATTTATTTTTATGTTTATTGTTCAAATATTCTAGGTGTGATTTAAGAGGGATGTGGGTATTATGTTATATCTATATATAAAAAAAAAATACAATGTTGCAATTATCAGCACTAATAAATACTAAATGTTGCACAAAAGTCGCTTCTCTTGAATTCTAAGCCACCAAACGCAACAGGCGGAGCAATCATAAAAATGGTTTCTGGTATGGATTAGTACAACTTACATGTCAATCTTTGTGCTTCGGTAGTTGGCCTAACAAACTCGTTCTGCGGTACTTTATTTTCCAGCAAAAGCATTGGTCAGCACTAAGGGGCCCATTCACACCGGGTGGGGTGGGACTGCATTGGCTGTTCCAGCACTGTCTCAACGCAAGTCTCCTTTGTGGCCGGTTCACACCGTGGCATTGCGAAAAAAGTACTTTTTTTTCAAGGTGAGGCAATTACCGCCTTGCAACACATAGAATTTTCTGAAATGTCTCTGTGTAAATTTTTTAATAAAGTTTGTTAAAAAAAATAAAAAAAAGAACAGTGCAATGCACCATGATCAGTGCATTACTGTAACGAGGTTGGTGTGATAGACCCTTAGGGTCTATTCAAACTATTATATATATATATATATATATATATATATATATATATACTGGGATTCCCAGAT
>BLSH010281673.1:603783-614195 GCA_018402905.1 Glandirana rugosa | reverse complement strand
GGTGTAAAGACCCGGGAACTCAGCACAGGGATGTTGGGAACCCCTCATAATGGGCACAGCGGGTGTACAGACCCGGGTACTCAGCACAGAGATGGTGGGAACTCCTCATAATGGGCACAGCAGGTGTACAAACCCGGGAACTCAGCACAGGGATGTTGGGAACCCCTCATAATGGGCACAGCATGTGTACAGACCCGGGAACTCAGCACAGGAACGGAGGGAACCCCTCATAATGGGCACAGCAGGTGTACAAACTCGGGAACTCAGCAAAGGGATGTTGGGAACCCCTCATAATGGGCACAGTGGGTGTAAAGACCCAGGAACTCAGAACAGGGATGTTGGGAACCCCTCATAATGGGCACAGCATGTGTACAGACCCAGGAACTCAGCACAGGGAGAGTGGGAACCCCTCATAATAGGCACAGCAGATGTGCACACCCGGGAACTCAACGTAAGGATGGTGGGAACGCCTAATAATGGGCACAGCAGGTCTACAGACCTGGGAACCCAGCACAGGGATGGTGGGGACTCCTCATAATGGGCACCGCAGGTGTACAGACCCGGGTACTCAGCACAGGGATGGTGGGAACTCCTCATAATGGGCACAGCAGGTGTACAGACCCGGGTACTAAGGACAGGAATTGTGGGAACCCCTTATAATGGCCAAAGCAGGTGTACAGACCTGGGAACTCAGCACAGAGATGGTGGGAACCCCTCATAATGGGCACAGCAGATGTAAAGACCCAGGAACTCAGCACAGGGATGGTGGGAGCCCCTCATAATGGGCACAGACTGGGTGTACAGAACAAGTAAATCAGCATAGGGATGGTGGGAACCCCTCATAATGGGCAAAGCAGGTTTACAGAGTCAGGAACACAGCACAGGGATGGTGGGAACCCCTCATAATGGGCACAGCAGGTTTACAGACTCAGGAACTCAGCACAGGGATGGTGGGAACCCCTCATAATGGGCACAGCAGGTGTACAGACTCAGGAACTCAGCACAGGGATGGTGGGAACCCCTCATAATGGGCACAGCAGGTGTACAGACCAGGGAACTCAGCAAAGGGATGGTGGGAACCCCTCAATGGGCACAGCAGGTGTACAGACCCAGGAAATCAGCACAGGGATGGTGGGAACCCCTCTAAATGGGCACAGCAGGTGTGCAGACCCGGGAACACAGCACAGGGATGGTGGGAACCCCTCATAATGGGCAAAGCCGGTTTACAGACTCAGGAACACAGCACAGGGATGGTGGGAACCCCTCATAATGGGCACAGCAGGTTTACAGACTCAGGAACTCAGCACAGGGATGGTGGGAACCCCTCATAATGGGCACAGCAGGTGTACACACTCAGGAACTCAGCACAGGGATGGTGGGAACCCCTCATAATGGGCAATGCAGGTGTACAGACCCAGGAACTCAGCACAGGGATGGTGGGAACCCCTCATAATGGGCACAGCAGGTGTACAGACCCAGGAACTCAGCACAGTGATGGTAGGAACCCCTCATAATGGGCACAGCAGGTGTACAGACCTGGGAACTCAGCACAGGGAAGGTGGGAACCCCTTATAATGGGCACAGCAGGTTTGCAGACCCGGGTACTCAGGACAGGAATTGTGGGAACCCCTTATAATGGGCAATGCAGGTGTACAGACCCAGGAACTCAGCACAGGGATGGTGGGAACCCCTCATAATGGGCACAGCAGGTGTGCAGACCCGGGAACTCAGCACAGGGATGGTGAGAGCCCCTCTAAATGGGAACAGCAGGTGTACAGACCGGGGAACACAGCACAGGGATGGTGGGAACCCCTCATAATGGGCACAGCAGGTGTACAGACCCAGGAACTCAGCACAGGGATGGTGGGAACCCCTCATACAGGGCACAGCAGGTGTACAGACCCAGGAACTCAGCACAGGGATGGTGGGAACCCCTCATACAGGGCACAGCAGGTGTACAGGCCTGGGAGCTCAGCACAGGGATGGTGGGAACCCCTCATAATGGGCACAGCAGGTGTAGAGACCCAGGAACTAAGCACAGGGATGGTGGGAACCCCTCATAATGAGCACAGCAGGGGTAAAGACTCAGGAACTCAGCACAGGGATGGTGGGAACCCCTCATAATGGGCACAGCAGGTGTACAGACCCAGGAACTCAGCACAGGGATGGTGGGAACCCCTCATAATGGGCACAGCAGGTGTACAGACCCAGGAACTCAGCACAGGGTGGGTGGGAACCCCTCATAATGAGCACAGCAGGGGTACAGACTCAGGAACTCAGCACAGGGATGGTGGGAACCCCTCATAATGGGCACAGCAGGTGTACAGACCTGGGAACGCAGCACCAGGATGGTGGGAACCCCTCATAATGGGCACAGCAGGTTTACAGACTCAGGAACTCAGCACAGGGAGGGTGGGAACCCCTCATAATGAGCACAGCAGGGGCACAGACTCAGGAACTCAGCACAGGGATGGTGGGAACCCCTCATAATGGGCACAGCAGGTGTACAGACCTGGGAACGCAGCACCAAGATGGTGGGAACCCCTCATAATGGGCACAGACTGGGTGTACAGAACAAGGAAATCAGCACAGGGATGGTGGGAACCCCTCATAATGGGCACAGCAGGTGTACAGACCCGGGTACTCAGCACAGGGAAGGTGGGAACCCCTTATAATGGGCACAGCAGGTGTGCAGACCCGGGTACTTAGGACAGGAATTGTGGGAACCCCTTATAATGGCCACAGCAGGTGTACATACCTGGGAACTCAGCACTGTAATGGTGAGAGCCCCTCTAAATGGGAACAGCAGGTGTACAGACCGGGGAACACAGCACAGGGATGGTGGGAACCCCTCATAATGGGCACAGCAAGTGTACAGACCTGGGAACACAGCACAGGGATGGTGGGAACCCCTCATAATGGGCACAGCAGGTGTACAGGCCTGGGAGCTCAGCACAGGGATGGTGGGAACCCCTCATAATGGGCACAGCAGGTGTAGAGACCCAGGAACTCAGCACAGGGATGGTGGGAACCCCTCATAATGGGCACAGCAGGTGTACAGACCCGAGAACACAGCACAGGGATGGTGGGAACCCCTCATAATGGGCACAGCAGGTGTACAGACCCGGGAACTCAGCACAGGGATGGTGAGAGCCCCTCTAAATGGGAACAGCAGGTGTACAGACCGGGGAACACAGCACAGGGATGGTGGGAACCCCTCATAATGGGCACAGCAGGTGTACAGACCTGGGAACGCAGCACCAGTATGGTGGGAACCCCTCATAATGGGCACAGACTGGGTGTACAGAACAAGGAAATCAGCACAGGGATGGTGGGAACCCCTCATAATGGGCACAGCAGGTGTACAGACCCGGGTACTCAGGACAGGAATTGTGGGAACCCCTTATAATGGCCACAGCAGGTGTACATACCTGGGAACTCAGCACTGGGATGGTGAGAGCCCCTCCAAATGGGAACAGCAGGTGTACAGACCGGGGAACACAGCACAGGGATGGTGGGAACCCCTCATAATGGGCACAGCAGGTGTACAGGCCTGGGAGCTCAACACAGGGATGGTGGGAACCCCTCATAATGGGCACAGCAGGTGTAGAGACCCAGGAGCTCAGCACAGGGATGGTGGGAACCCCTCATAATGGGCACAGCAGGTGTACAGACCAGAGAACACAGCACAGGGATGGTGGGAACCCCTCATAATGGGCACAGCAGGTGTACAGACCCAGGAACTCAGCACAGGGATGGTGAGAGCCCCTCTAAATGGGAACAGCAGGTGTACAGACCGGGAAACACAGCACAGGGATGGTGGGAACCCCTCATAATGGGCACAGCAGGTGTACAGACCTAGGAACACAGCACAGGGATGGTGGGAACCCCTCATAATGGGCACAGCAGGTGTACAGACCCGGGAACTCAGCACAGAGATGGTGGGAACCCCTCATAATGGGCACAGACTGGGTGTACAGAACCAGGAAATCAGCACAGGGATGGTGGGAACCCCTCATACAGGGCACAGCAGGTGTACAGACCCAGGAACTCAGCACAGGGATGGTGGGAACCCCTCATACAGGGCATAGCAGGTGTACAGGCCTGGGAGCTCAGCACAGGGATGGTGGGAACCCCTCATAATGGGCACAGCAGGTGTAGTGACCCAGGAACTCAGCACAGGGATGGTGGGAACCCCTCATAATGAGCACAGCAGGGGTAAAGACTCAGGAACTCAGCACAGGGATGGTGGGAACCCCTCATAATGGGCACAGCAGGTGTACAGACCCAGGAACTCAGCACAGGGATGGTGGGAACCCCTCATAATGGGCACAGCAGGTTTACAGACTCAGGAACTCAGCACAGGGATGGTGGGAACCCCTCATAATGAGCACAGCAGGGGTACAGACTCAGGAACTCAGCACAGGGATGGTGGGAACCCCTCATAATGGGCACAGCAGGTGTACAGACCTGGGAACGCAGCACCAGGATGGTGGGAACCCCTCATAATGGGCACAGACTGGGTGTACAGAACAAGGAAATCAGCACAGGGATGGTTTGAACCCCTCATAATGGGCACAGCAGGTGTACAGACCCGGGTACTCAGCACAGGGAAGGTGGGAACCCCTTATAATGGGCACAGCAGGTGTGCAGACCCGGGTACTTAGGACAGGAATTGTGGGAACCCCTTATAATGGCCACAGCAGGTGTACATACCTGGGAACTCAGCACAGGGATGGTGAGAGCCCCTCTAAATGGGAACAATAGGTGTACAGACCGGGGAACACAGCACAGGGATGGTGGGAACCCCTCATAATGGGCACAGCAAGTGTACAAACCTGGGAACACAGCACAGGGATGGTGGGAACCCCTCATAATGGGCACAGCAGGTGTACAGGCCTGGGAGCTCAGCACAGGGATGGTGGGAACCCCTCATAATGGGCACAGCAGGTGTAGAGACCCAGGAACTCAGCACAGGGATGGTGGGAACCCCTCATAATGGGCACAGCAGGTGTACAGACCCGAGAACACAGCACAGGGATGGTGGGAACCCCTCATAATGAGCACAGCAGGTGTACAGACCCGGGAACTCAGCACAGGGATGGTGAGAGCCCCTCTAAATGGGAACAGCATGTGTACAGACCGGGGAACACAGCACAGGGATGGTGGGAACCCCTCATAATGGGCACAGCAGGTGTACAGACCTGGGAACACAGCACAGGGATGGTGGGAACCCCTCATAATGGGCACAGCAGGTGTACAGACCCAGGAACTCAGCACAGGGATGGTGGGAACCCCTCATACAGGGCACAGCAGGTGTACAGGCCTGGGAGCTCACCACAGGGATGGTGGGAACCCCTCATAATGGGCACAGCAGGTTTACAGACTCAGGAAGTCAGCACAGGGATGGTGGGAACCCCTCATAATGGGCACAGCAGGTGTACAGGCCTGGGAGCTCACCACAGGGATGGTGGGAACCCCTCATAATGGGCACAGCAGGTGTACAGACCTGGGAACGCAGCACCAGGATGGTGGGAACTCCTCTCAGGGAACTCAGAGATGATATCTCACCAACAGAGTCCTCAAGATTAGGAGAACCTCTAAGTTCCAACATCCAGCAATGACTGAAGCATGAGTCTTTGGTAGATGTCGTATGCGTTGTAGGAAGTTTCACCTTTCTACCCTTTTAATAAATGATGGATGCACTTTCCGTATTTTTTATCACAAGGTGATAAAGAATGCCCCCTTTTCATCCAGAAGCACCAACTGAGCCCCCAGAAGTTGCGATGCAAGTATTGACATTCTGGAAGTCATTATTTGCATAGACACGCCCCCTTTTCTGTATATGATGATGCCTGGAAAGCACTGGCTGTGGCACACATTGGGTCTCTTCTTCTTATACTGAATGCTTGGGGTTTATAAGGCTGAGCTGAGCTGTAAGGGGCGGGCACAAATACAATAAACCGCATTTTGATATGAATTATCACATGAAGTGAATGACCCCCCCCAAAGGCTCGAAGATGTCTCTAGCACGGTACGATGTGCTGGTTGTTTTGCACTGACATTCTATAGATATAGTGAGGTGTAATTACAGTGGGGCCCTCAGGGACCACACATAATTGGCTGGCAGTTTATAGAGCTCGCACCTCCTTTGGGATGACTCTGGATTCTACAAAACAGGAAAACACGCGCCGCAAACAACACACGGGGCCTGGCGCCAAGATGTCACCATCAAGACAAGTCAGCAATGGCCGGCCACCATACGGAACTGCTTCACCCATGGTGTCACAGTGCAGGAGGACAACCAAGGGTCAAAGCTCTGTCCCATAACTCTATGGTACCAGGAACATGGAGCGGGGGCCATGTGGTCACATGATTCCCCTGTGCGAGGACCATGTTGTGAAACCCTCATGGGTTTCCCATAATCCTCTAGTACCAGGAATGTGGAGCAGGAGTCACATGACTTCCCTGTGGTAGGACAACACTGCTAAACCATCATATGTTTCCCAGAATCCTCTGGAACCAGGAACTTGGAGCTGGTGCCATGTGGACAATGATTCCCCCGTGGGAGGACCATGTTGCACAACCCTCATAGGTTTCCCAGAATCCTCAGGTACCAGGAACATGGAGCGGGTGCCATGTGGTCACGATTCCCCCGTAGGAGGACCATGTTGCGAAACCCTCATAGGTTTCCCAGAATCCTCAGGTACCAGGAACATGGAGAGGGTGCCATGTGGTCACGATTCCCCCGTAGGAGGACCATGTTGCGAAACCTTCATAGGTTTCCCAGAATGCTCAGGTACCAGGAACATGGAGCTGGTGCCATGTGGTCAATGATTCCCCCATGGGAGGACCATGTTGGCGCAACCCTCCTAGGTTTCCCAGAATCCTCAGGTACCAGGAACATGGAGCTGGTGCCATGTGGTCACGATTCCCCCATAGGAGGACCATGTTGCGAAACCCTCATAGGTTTCCCATAATCCTCAGGTACCAGGAACATGGATCTGGAGTCACATGACTTCCCTGCGGGAGGACAACACTGCTAAACCATCATATGTTTCCCAGAATCCTCAGGTACCAGGAACATGGAGCTGGTGCCATGTGGTCAATGATTCCCCCATGGGAGGACCATGTTGCGCAACCCTATTTTTCCCAGAATCCTCAGGTACCAGGAACATGGATCGGGAGTCACATGACTTCCCTGCGGGAGGACAACAGTGCTAAACCATCATATGTTCCCTAGAATCCTCTGCTACCAGGAACATGGAGCTGGTGCCGTGTGGTCACAGGACTCCTCTGAGGGAGGACGACATTGCTAGACCATCATACACTATATTACCAAAAGTATTGGGACACCTGCCTTTACACGCACATGAACTTTAATGGCATCCCAGTCTTAGTCCATAGGGTTCAATATTGAATTGGCCCACCCTTTGCAGCTATAACAGCTTCAACTCTTCTGGGAAGGCCGTCCACAAGGTTTAGGAGTGTCTATGGGAATGTTTGACCATTCTTCCAGAAGCGCATTTGTGAGATCAGGCACTGATGTTGGATGAGAAGGCCTGGCTCGCAGTCTCCGCTCTAATTCATCCCAAAGGTGTTCTATCGGGTTGAGGTCAGGACTCTGTGCAGGCCAGTCAATTTCCTCCACCCCAAGCCCGCTCATTCATGTCTTTATGGACCTTGTTTGTGCAGTGGTCAAAATCATTTGCTGGTGTAGTCACAGGACTTTGTTCCTTTTATTAGCACCTGGTGACCCAGACCATAGTACTATTCCTGTCCCAGGGTGACAACTCTAAATCAACATACTGTATCTAGGGAGGGGCATTGTTGTTATCTCCAGGACTACAGAACACCTTGCCCTCTCCTCCTCAATAACATAGGTGGTAGGTGTTCTGCAGTCAACAGAGATAGCTGAGAACAATGATAGCTGATAACAATCAGCATAGGCAGCAGTCGGATGGGAAGGCGGCAATCCGTGGCCTTACCTTCCGATGACTGGATCTGGGCTAGAGCTCCTCAAAGCGACTGTTGCTGCCCCTCCCTCCAGCTTGCCGAGGGAAGAGTCAGGGCCATTGCTTCTCCTTCCAGCCGAACAGGTAGTGGGTACTGGGACCCGATTGGCCGGGAGTCCTAAGATTCCCTGGCCAATTGGGTCTCAGGACCCACTTTCAGATTGGCCAGGAGGAGAAGCAGGAAGACATTAGTGAAATTTGCTATTGTCACACAAGTGGGTGGGCTCAGGGCGCAGTGCTCTGCGCCCCAAGACCACCCTTTTTTTAAGCCAATTAGAGCCTCAGGCTATAGTCATGTGCTTCTAAAAAAAAAAAAAAAACCACATTGGAATCCATGCGTCCGGTGCCCTGCATGTAGATTAGGGGCCAGGCGCATGCATTAGGGAGGCGGCAATCCTGCGCCCCTAATGGAGCGGCTGCCACTGATAGGCAGAGAGCCAAGGATGTTCTCAGCTCACAAGATTTCTGGCAGGATCAACAAGTATAACGAGAAAAAAAAAAAAAATCGGATTCCCCCGATTTAAAGCTCTTATAGACTGGATCCCCTGGCTGAGCAATGGTGTGTATGGGGGCCCCTGGACAGAAGACAACCTTTCACCGCCAAAGTCAGGGGGGTGCTTGGTGGTCTAAAACAGTGGTTCTCAACCCTGTCCTCAAGTACCCCCAACAGGCCATGTTTTCAGGTTTTCCTTTATCTTGCACAGGTGCTTTAAATCAGTCAACTGCTTGGCATTTTGGACAGCTGCTTTAAGAGAAATTCCCAAAACATGGCCTGTTGGGGGTACTTGGGGACCAAGGTTGAGAATCACTGAAAGCACACAACACAATCAGCCCCATCAAACACCAACTGAAGTCAAAACTTTCCAATTTCTTTTTGGATGGAGTTGGGAAGGTTTGGACCCTCTGTCAGGTTTTTATTGCGGTCGGTGTCCCCTCTGGAGGGAGTCACCCGCTCTCATTGTCTTGGTCCATTGATGGGAAACCCAAAACGTTACCGTTGTCACCACAACAAGGAGGTGACGGGAAAGCTTCCAATGGGGACACCTGCTCCAGATCCAAAATGTCCAAGATGGAATTTCCCTTTTCACTGGAGAGATTTCCTCTCATTTCCTGTTGCATCCCTGAGACAGGAAGTGAAGGGAAATCTCCCCGACCGGATAGAAATAGCAAAAAATAAATAAGCTGCTGGGGGTTTGTTAACCCTTTCCTGCTCTAGCAGAATAAAAAAAGGTTTTCGGCGTAACTCAGCATTTAATTAGTAGCCAAAGACTGAAAATAAGTGATGCAAACTGGACGGGGAATTAAAGAAAATGCACCAAAAGGCCGGTCAAAAAAAGTTTTGTTATATTTATACACCCGAGATTGCAAATAAATAAACAACAAAATACGCCAAAAAAAAATTCGCATTTCCTACCCAATCCTACAGAGATCCCATAGAATGAATGCAATGTAACCTCCTGGAGACAAAGGAGCAGCGCAAGCTTTACAAGAAGCAGCAGCAGATGCAGGGCAGCACAATGCTGGTTGCTGTAAAAGCTGCATATAAAAAAAAAAAAAAAAGGTGAATGAAGCAAAGGGGAGATGAAAATAGAAATCTATGAACTCACCTGTCATGGGGCCCCAGCACACCTGGGCTGACAGCCACACCTTCCATGCTGCTTTCCTGGTCCAATTCTCTGCAGCGCAGCGCCACCTGCTGGCAGGAGTGTGAAAACACAAGACAGGCTCCTAGGGGAGTTGGGAATGAAAGTATACATAAAATATATTTATTATATAAAGCAAGCAGTTGATATTATATTAAGTGAACTGTGATTCAAGTATATATATATATAAATAATTAAAAAAAAATATATAATTATATTATATTGCATATTATAGTATATTGTTTGCCCCTTGCTAGTGTGCTGCTTGGTCTGGTAAGTCCCGTTGTTCCATTCAGCTGCAACAGGGGAGGGCTGGCAGCCGTAGTTAGGGTTGCCACCTCATCCCTTTAAACCCGAACACATATGAATTACACAGATTCTGGGGCTAATTAAATGCATATAAGACACCAAGTGAGTTTAATTACCAGCTTAATCAACCACAGAACCTGTGTAATTAGTATGTGTTCGGGTTTAAAGGGATGAGGTGGCAACTCTAGCTGTAGTCCTGGGGGGCAAGTCCAGTCAAGTGGCCCATTGAACCACCAAATCAGCTCACCATCCATGCCCACCCAATGGGCCTAGCGGGATCCATGGTAGGGCCGGCCCTGGGCACATTAAGTATACACAAGCCCAAATTTCCCTACTCCACCGTTGGGATTGATGCCGACGGTCGGGAGGGGACAACGTCGACTTACCTTGTTGCCCTGAATGGTCTGGTTCGTCGTGTGATCGTTCCCCGTTTGTTATATGATAT
>BLSH010281673.1:551469-563478 GCA_018402905.1 Glandirana rugosa | reverse complement strand
GGAACCCCTCATAATGGGCACAGCAGGTATACAGACCCAGGGACTCATCACAGGGATGGTGAGAACCCCCTTATAATGGGGCCCAGCAGGTGTAGAGACACGGGAACTCAGCGCAGGGAGGGTGGGAACCCCTCATAATGGGCACAGCAGGTGTACAGACCCAGGAACTCAGCACAGGGAGGGTGGGGACCCTTCATAATGGGCACAGCAGGTGTACAAACCCGGGAACTCCGCACAGGGATGGTGGGAACCCCCTCATAATGGGCACAGCAGGTATACAGACCCAGGAATTCAGCACAGGGATGGTGGGAACCCCTCATAATGGGCACAGCGGGTGTACAGACCCGGGAACTCAGCACAGGGATGGTGGGAACCCCTCGTAATGGGCACAGCAGGTGTACAGACCCAGGATCTCAGCACAGGGATGGCGGGAACCCCTAATAATGGGCACAGCAGGTGTACAGACCCGGGAACTCAGCACAGGGATGGCGGGAACCCCTAATAATGGGCACAGCAGGTGTACAGACCCGGGAACTCAGCACAGGGATGGTGGGAACCCCTCATAATGGGCACAGCAGGTGTACAGACCTGGGTACTCAGCACAGGGATGGTGATCAGTTCACTTCCAAGTTGGATCCCCGTCTATGAAGAAGCGACTTTCCAGTAAGAAGAACATCATTTTGCCAGAAGACACACCTCTCATGTCCCAGGTACTCGTGTTGAAATCGCCTGAAGTCGTGCCGCAATTGCGCCAAGTCGCCTTTTCAAATCGCCTAGCAAAGTCGCCCCGAAGTCTGATCACCTCAGTGTGAACCAGCCCTAAGTAAATCATTCCCGGTGCATGTAAGTGCATGTAAGGTAAAAATCTAATGGAACCAATTGCCTTCAGAAGTCACCTAATTAGTAAATAGAGTCCACCTGTGTGTAATGTAATCTCAGTATAAATGCAGCTGTTCTGTGGAGCCCTCAGAGGTTTGTTAGAGAACCTTAGTGAACAAACAGCAGCAAAAAGGCCAAGGAACACACCAGACAGGTCAGGGATAAAGTTGTGGAGAAGTATAAAGCAGGGTTAGGTTATGAAAAAATATCCCAAGTTTTGAACATCTCACGGAGCTCTGTTCAATCCATCATCAAAAAATGGAAAGAGTGTGGCACAGCTGCAAACCTACCAAAACATGGCCGTCCACCTAAACTGACCGGCCGGGCAAGGAGAGCATTCATCAGAGAAGCAGCCAAGAGGCCCACGGTAACTCTGGAGGAGCTGCAGAGATCCACAGCTCAGGTGGGAGAATCTGTCCACAGGACAACTATTAGTCGTGCCCTCCACAAATCTGCCCTTTATGGAAGAGTGGCAAGAAAAAAGCCATTGGTGAAAGAAAACCATAAGAAGTCCAGTTTGCAGTTTGTGAGAATCCATGTGGGGGACACAGCAAACCTAGAAGAAGGTGCTCTGGTCAGATGAGACCAAAGTTGACATTTTTGGCCTAAGAGCAAAACCCTATGTGTGGCGGAAAACTAACACTGCACATCACCCTGAACACACCATCCCCACCGTGAAACATGGTGGTGGCAGCATCATGTTATGGGGATGCTTGATGATCGTACAATGAGCAGTCGTATGACTGTTTTCACCCGACCGTCGCACCGTGCGGACGAGGCTTAAGGGTCCATTCCCACTTGTAGGTAGGGTTGCCACCTCATCCCTTTAAACCCGAAACCATATGAATTACATCGATAGGCTAATTTAATGCAGACGAGGCATTAAGTGAGTTAAATTACCACCTTAATCAGCCACAGAACCTGTGTAATTAATATGCGTTTGGGTTTAAAGGGATGAGGTGGCAACTCTACTTGTAGGACTCCAAAGTCATGCGACTTTGGAGTGCAACTTTGACGCAGCTTTGGATGGGTGCAACTTGGAGGCGAATTTGGCTTTGACCAGTGATAAACTTTTGAGTGTTTACATTGCAGTCTATGGCATTCAAGTGGCATGAAAGTCAGACCGACTACTTTGAAGTCACTGCAACTTGAAGTCGCAGATATACCGTATCTCACAAAAGTAAGTACACCCCTCCCCATTTCTTCTATCTTTTCATGTGACAACACTGAAGAGCTGACACTTTGCTACAATGTAAAGTAGTGAGTGTACAGCTTGTATAACAGTGTAAATTTGCTGCCCCCTCAAAATAACTCAACACACAGCCATTAATGTCTAAACCACTGGCAACAAAAGTGAGTACACCCCTAAGTGAAAATGTCTAAATTGGGCCCAAAGTGTCAATATTTTGTGTGGCCACCATTATTTTCCAGCGCTGCCTTAACCCTCTTGGGCATGGAGGTCACCAGAGCTTCACAGGTTGGCACTGGAGCCCTCTGCCCCTCCTCCATGACGACATCACAGAGCTGGTGGATGTTAGAGACCTTGCGCTCCTCCACCTTCCGTTTGAGGAGCCCCACAGATGCTCAATAGGGTTTAGGTCTGGAGACATACTTGGCCAGTCCATGATAGGGTTGCCACATCATCCCTTTAATCCAGGACACATATGAATTACACAGGTTGTTGTTCTGAGGCTAATTTAATGCAGATGAGGCACCAAGTGAGTTTAATTGCCACCTTAATCAGCCACAGAGCAACCTGTGTAATTAATGAGTGTCCTGGATTAAAGGGATGATGTGGCAACCCTAGTCCATGACCTTTACCCTCAGCTTCTTTAGCAAGTCAGTGGTCGTCTTGGAGGTGTTTGGGGTCGTTATGTTGGAATACTGCCCTGCGGCCCAGTCTCTGAAGGGAGGGGATGCTCTGCTTCAGTATGTCACAGTACATGTTGGCATTCATGGTTCCACCAATGAACTGTGGCTCCCCAGTGCCGGCAGCACTCATGCAGCCAAAGACTATGACACCTCCACCACCATGCTTGACTGTAGGCAAGACACACTTGTCTTTGTACTCCTCACCTGGTTGCCGCCACACACGCTTGGCACCATCTGAACCAAATAAGGTTATCTTGGTCTCATCAGACCACAGGGCATGGTTCCAGTAATCCTTGTCCTTAGTCTGCTTGTCTTCAGCAAACTATTTGCAGGCTTTCTTGTGCATCATCTTTAGAAGAGGCTTCCTTCTGGGACGACAGCCATGCAGACCAATTTGATGCAGTGTGCGGCGTATGGTCTGAGCACTGACAGGCTGACCCCCCCACCCCTTCAACCTCTGCAGCAATGCTGGCAGCACTCATACGTCTATTTCCCAAAGACAACCTCTGGATATGACGCTGAGCACAGCACTCAACTTCTTTGGTCGACCATGGTGAGGCGCTGTTCTGAGTGGAACCTCTCCTGTTATACCGCTGTATGGTCTTGGCCACCGTGCTGTAGCTCAGTTTCAGGGTCTTGGCAATCTTCTTATATCCTAGGCCATCTTTATGTAGAGCAACAATTCTTTTTTTCAGATCCTCAGGGAGTTCTTTGCATTGAGGAGCCAGGTTGAGCTTCCAGTGACCAGTATGAGAGAGTGAGAGCGATAACACCAAATTTAACACACCTGCTCTTTTGTGAGATACTGTATATAGTGCATCCGGAAAGTATTCACAGCGCTTCACTTTTTACACATTTTGTTATGTTACAGCCTTATTCCAAAATGGATTCAATTCATTATTTTCCTCAAAATTCTGCAAACAATCCCCCATAATGACAACATGATAAAAGTTTGTTTGCAATCTTTGAAAATTTATTAGAAATAAAAAATAAAAAAAATCCCATGTACATAAGTATCCCAGACTCCTCCCATGTACATAAGTATCCCAGACTCCTCCCATGTACATAAGTATCCCAGACTCCTCCCATGTACATAAGTATCCCAGACTCCTCCCATGTACATAAGTATCACAGACTCCTCCCATGTACATAAGTATCACAGACTCCTCCCATGCACATAAGTATCACAGGCTCCTCCCATGTACATAAGTATCACAGACTCCTCCCATGTACATAAGTATCACAGACTCCTCCCATGTACATAAGTATCAGACTCCTCCCATGTACATAAGTATCACAGGCTCCTCCCATGTACATAAGTATCACAGACTCCTCCCATGTACATAAGTATCACAGACTCCTCCCATGTACATAAGTATCACAGACCCCTCCCATAGCCACTCCTTTGTTCTCTTGGCTGTGTGCTGAGGGTCGTTGTCCTTATGGAAGATAAACCTTCACCCCAGTGTAAGGTCCAGAGCGCTCTGAAGCATATTTTCATCAGGGTGTCTCTGTACATTGCTGCATTCATCATTCCCTCAATCCTGACTAGTCTCCCAGGTCCTGCCGCTGAAAAACATCCCCACAGCATGATGCTGTCACCACCATGCTTCACGGTAGGGATGGTATTGGCCAGGTGATGAGCGGTGCCTGCGATCCTCCAGACATGACGCTTGCCATTCAGGTCAAATAGTTCAATCTTTGTCATCAGACCAGAGAATTTTGTTTCTCATGGTCTGAGAGTTCTTCAGGTGCTTTTTATCAAACTCCATGGGGCTGTCATTTGCCTTTTACTGAGGAGTGACTTCCGTCTGGCCCCTCTACCATACAGGTCTGGTTGGTGGAGCGCTGCAGAGATGGTCGTTCTTCTGGAAGGTTCTCCTCTCTCCACAGAGAAACACTGGAGCTCCGTCAGAGTGACCATCGGGTTCTTGGTCACCTCCCTGACTAAGGGTCTTCTCCCCCCGAGACCAGACGGCCCGCTCTAGGAAGATTCCTGGGGGTTTCAAACTTCTTACATTTGTGGATGATGGAGGTCACGGTGCTAATTGGGACCTTCAATGCTGCAGACATTTCTCTGGACCTTCCCCAGATCTGTGCCTCCATACAATCCGGTCTCTGGGGTCTACAGACAATTCCTTGGACTTCATGGCTTGGTTTGTGCTCTGACATGCACTGTTACCTTTGGGACCAACCCAGGGACAGACCCAGCAAATCAGGGACAGACTCTCCAAAATCAGGACAAACCCTCTAAATCAGGGACAGTGCCTACAAATCTGGGAAAGACCCAATAAATCAGGGACAGACCCTCCAAATCAGGGACAGAACCTCCAAATCTGGGAAAGACCCAATAAATCAGGGACAGACCCTCCAAATCAGGGACAGTCCCTACAAATCTGGGAAAGACCCAACAAATCTGGGAAAGACCCTCCAAATCTGGGAAAGACCCTCCAAATCTGGGAAAGACCCAACAAATCAGGGACAGAACCTTCAAATTAGGGACAGACCCTCCAAATCAGGGACAGAACCTCCAAATCAGGGACAGAACCTCCAAATCAGGGACAAACCCAACAAATCAGGGACAGAACCTTCAAATCAGGGACAGAACCTCCAAATCAGGGACAGACCCAACCAATCAGGGACAGACCCAACAAATCAGGGACAGACCCAACAAATCAGGGACAGACCCTCCAAATCAGGGACAGAACCTTCAAATCAGGGACAGACCCTCCAAATCAGGGACAGACCCTTCAAATCAGGGACAGACCCAACAAATCAGGGACAGACCCAACACATCAGGGACAGAACCTCCAAATCAGGGACAGACCCTCCAAATCAGGGACAGACCCTCCAAATCAGGGACAGAACCTCCAAATCAGGGACAGACCCTCCAAATCAGGGACAGAACCTCCAAATCAGGGACAGAACCTCCAAATCAGGGACAAACCCAACAAATCAGGGACAGAACCTTCAAATCAGGGACAGACCCAACAAATCAGGGACAGACCCTTCAAATAAGGGACAGACCCAACAAATCAGGGACAGACCCTTCAAATCAGGGACAGACCCAACAAATCAGGGACAGAACCTCCAAATCAGGGACAGAACCTCCAAATCAGGGACAGACCCACCAAATCAGGGACAGAACCTCCAAATCAGGGACAGTCCCTCCAAATCAGGGACAGTCCCTCCAAATCAGGGACAGAACCTCCAAATCAGGGACAGACCCTCCAAATTTTGGACAGACCCAACAAATCAGGGATAAACCCTCCAAATCAGGGGCAGATCCAACAAATTAGGGACAGAACCTCCAAATTTGGGACAGATCCAACAATTCATGGATAAACCCTCCAATTTGGAGGGTTTATCCATGAATTGTTGGATCTGTCCCAAATTTGGAGGTTCTGTCCCTAATTTGTTGGGTCTGCCCCTGATTTTGAGGGTCTGTCCCTGATTTGGAGGGTCTGTCCCTGATTTGGAGGGTCTTTCCCAGATTTGGAGGGTCTGTCCCTGATTTGGAGGCTCCAAATCAGGGACAGACCCTCCAAATCTGGGAAAGACCCAACAAATCAGGGACAGACCCTCCAAATCAGGGACAGACCCTCAAAATCAGGGGCAGACCCAACAAATCAGGGGCAGACCCAACAAATCAGGGACAAAACCTCCAAATCCGGGAGAGACCTCAAAAATCTGGGACAGTCCCTCCAAATCCGGGACAGACCTCAAAAATCAGGGACAGTCCCTCTAAATCCGGGACAGACCTAGCAAATCAGGAACACACCTCAAAAAATCCAGGACAGTCCCTCTAAATCCAGGACAGACCTAGCAAATCAGGAACAGACCTCAAAAATCCGGGACAGTCGGGATCTATGCTGTGCTGTACCATACATTAACTCTTCCAGGTAGTTTTGCTGAGAGATTTCCAGAGATAGAGGGACTGCAGGATCCTTTACCCTCCGCAGGCGTGCACTGAAAATCATCTTCCCCTCGGGATGAAAACTTTATGCCAAATATCTCCAGTTCTGGAAAACTTCTGAAACTTTAAGGGCCACTTTACAGCCATGTTGCTGCACACGTTAGGGCGCGATATTTCATGCCCATGTGGTGATGATGTCACAGTTTTTTCTCGCTATTCGCCATCATCAGGTTGCAAAGAAGCCATTGAATGCGATCCGCTGTAGCGGTCCTGGATGTGGGATGGTCTCAGCGGTGGCAGCGCTGTGTCTCGCAGGGTAATGGCTGCTGGGTGTGTTTGGGTTGTGTGACTCAGGGATGCCGTCAGTGTCTCCAAGTCTCACAGCTGGACCAGGCGTATCCCGCAGTGCAGGAACGGGGCGGACAGAAACAAAAAAAAAAATAAAGAACTTAAATCTGAGCTCCGGGCACAAAAATCTTCAAATAAATGTTTTCCTCAATGGCCACAAAGGGTATCAATCCAGTTTGATGGCAGAAAATGCCATTGCAAACCCAGATATTACCTTGTAAAGGTGGCAGTGACATCACCACTGTACACAGCCTGTGCAGCGATTTATTATATTTGGCATCACAACACCCAATTCATTCTCGTAGTGAAAACGTTCTCTCTTGGAGATCCTGCCAGTGGCAGCACTTCCTATTACCGGCTGAAAATGCTAAGCCACCGCCTTGCAATTAGCAGCAGCATTTTCAGCTTGCCCAGTAGGGGCTCCTGCAGGCACACTGGAGGTCATTCATCTGGGCAGCTGGCACCTGCCAGGATTATACATTGAGCTGCACATGGGTGTTCATTCGTCCAGTACCGGGGCAGGGTCCTCCAGTGCCCAGGGTGAGGATCCAGAATTGTGCCCCCCACCCCCACTGTTAATACATGTTGTAGAATGGGTGTACCACCCTGTGCCTATGTTTTGCCCCTTTGCTTCACTATGCCCAGGGCAGCCCCTCCTGCCCACCCCTTGTCCCAGCCCTGCTTTCATCCCAGCATCTGGCACATGCCAAGATTGTACACTGAGCTGCGCATGCACACAGGAGTTCATTCGTGCCAGCATCTGGCACATGCCAGGATAGTACACTGAGCTGCGCATGCACACAGGAGTTCATTCGTGCCAGCATCTGGCACATACCAGGATAGTACACTGAGCTGCACATGCACACAGGAGTTCATTCATGCCAGCATCTGGCACATGCCAGGATAGTACACTGAGCTGCACATGCACACAGGAGTTCATTCATGCCAGCATCTGGCACATGCCAGGATTGTACACTGAGCTGCGCATGCACATGGGTGTTCATTCGTCCAGTACTGGGGCAGTGTCCTCCAGTGCCCAGGGCAAGGATCCAGAGTTGTGCCCCCCTCCCCCACTGTTAATATATGTTGTAGAATGGGTGTACCACCCTGCGTCTTTGTTTTGCCCCTTTGCTTCACTACACCCAGGGCAGCGCCCCTCCCGCCCACCCCTTGTCCCAGCCCTGAATTCATCCCAGCATCTGGCACATACCAAGATTGTACACTGAGCTGCACATGCACATGGGTGTTCATTCGTGCCAGCATCTGGCACATGCCAGGATAGTACACTGAGCTGCGCATGCACACAGGAGTTCATTCGTGCCAGCATCTGGCACATGCCAGGATTGTACAGTGAGCTGCACATGCACATGGGTGTTCATTCGTCCAGTACCAGGGCAGGGTCCTCCAGTGCCCAGGGCAAGGATCCAGAGTTGTGCCCCCCTCCCCCACTGTTAATACATGTTGTAGAATGGGTGTACCACCCTTCGTCTATATTTTGCCTCTTTGCTTCATTGTGCCCAGGGCAGCTTCCCCTCCTGCCCACCCATTTGTCCCAGCCCTGCATTCGTCCCAGCATCTGGCACATGCCAGGATTGTACACTGAGCTGCAAATGGGTTTTCATTCGTCCCAGTGTCTGGCACATGCCAGGATTGTACACCGAGCTGCGCATGCACACAGGAGTTCATTGGTCCCTACACCCAGCAGATGCCAGGACTGTACAATGATCTCCGCTTCCCAATAAACCAAAATCTACATTTTTAAATTCTGGGTTCAGCAAATAATTACATTCAAAGTAAAAGCCGGCGTTCATAGCTGGGGCCCAAATAGTAAATTTTGTTTGTTTTTTTATATCAAAGATTAGAATTCTACAAAACCAGTGACCTCCCACATTCTTGGCGACCCAATACCTCTGCTGTATTGAAATCCCAAACAGTGTTGCCAGCCCCACCCAATTCTCCCATAGTGAACTACAGAACTCCTCCCCCTCTCCTCGCCCCCCATACCATAAGGCGGAGGGGTTCTGTAGTCCAGCACGGGAGAATTGGGTGGGGCTGACAACACTGCTTGGTATTGGTGCGTTGCAGCAATGCGCTGTGCGTCGCGGTGCGGGCAGTTTGAGCTTCGCTGTCACAAGGATGGTAGCCCTGATTATTGCAGCGCCCGTCACCTCCAAAATCACCACCCGAACCTTAGCCCAACCAACGACTGAAAGGGTCTGAGAAGCCAAGGCTGTATTGTATTGGTGGCGTTGGCCACTAGGGGTCCCCGTAAAGCACCAGATGTTGTACTGCTCAGTAGCAAAATTGCAGCGATTATCTCTGTGTTTCAGATGCGTTTCTGGGTTGCCTGCCCCTGTGAAAAATGGACATGTGACTCAAAAACACAAAATCGTGGTGCTTTTCTAACCACGATTTTGGCACAATTTCTATTCATTTCAATGGGAAGCTGCGTTTTTGCCGCGGGTTTCAAAACCGCACCAAAGATGGCGCGCGTTCAGGGCTTTTCAAGACGCGCCGGTGCGAAACGTCCCATAGGATTTGGATGGATTGCGATGCAGATGTGGGGCCGAATTCGCAGCACATCCAGCATGAATGTCAAGTTAACCAACTTGCCGACCGCTCTCTAATTAGGCAAATTAGGCGGTTGCCTAAGGCCTCACACTCACAGGGGCCTCGCAACCCCCTAATTTGACATTGACACCAGCACAGAGATCAAGGCACTGACATCAGCACTTTAAAGCTCTAAATTATATGCAATTTATAAAGTAAATTTTTTTATCGCTTGAATTATTTTTCCAATCATGGGCGGTGAGTGGGGCCCCATGTCTAGGTTTTGCCTAAGGCCTCACAAAGCCTAGAATCGCCACTGCCCGCTGCGGCTTGACGGTGGCAAAGTGGCTCATTATCAAACCGCCGTCACGAGAATGAGGATTGTGAGTGCCCGCGCGCGCGCCCCGGGAGGCGCACTTGCATGCTCACTGTGTTCCGGGGGAGCGGGTAGGGGGGACTCGATCTCCGCCGGCTACCCACGATGGCTCCCCCCGCAGTGAGAGAACGGAGGTCGGTGTAAGTAAAGACGGATCTCCGTTCTGACAGGGGGGAAGGGCTGTGAACTCCCAGAGTTCCCCTTTACATCTAAACTCGCAGAGCCCCCCTTTTACATCTGGATCTGCAGAGTTCCCCTTTTACATCTGAATATGCAGAGTTCCCCTTTACATCTAAACTCGCAGAGTTCCCCTTTTACATCTGAATCCGCAGAGTTCCCCTTTTACATCTGAATCCGCAGAGTTCCCCTTTTACATCTGAATCCGCAGAGTTCCCCTTTTACATCTGAACTCACAGCGTTCCCTTACACTGTAAGGGGGGACTCTGAAGACTCTGATATAAGGGAGAACTCCGGAGACTCTGACATAAGGGATGCTCTGGGAACCCTGGTTTAAGGGGGAACACCAATAACTCTGATGTATAACGAGGACTCTGATGTAAGCGGGAACACTGTGGTTTCTGGTGTAAAGGGGGAACTCTGATGTAAGGAGTGCTCTGAGAACCCTGATTTACCTTAGTGCACTCAGAGGCAGAAGAGAGAAGGGGGGGTGGGACTTCATATTTCAGAAGGGCACAGGATGGTATCAGAAGGGCACATGATGGTGTCAGAAGGGCACATGATGGTGTCAGAAGGGCAGAGGATGGTGTCAGAAGGGCAGAGGATGGTATCAGAAGGGCACATGATGGTGTCAGAAGGGCACATGATGGTGTCAGAAGGGCAGAGGATGGTGTCAGAAGGGCAGAGGATGGTGTCAGAAGGGCAGAGGACGGTGTCAGAAGGGCAGAGGACGGTGTCAGAAGGGCAGAGGATGGTGTCAGAAGGGCACATGATGGTGTCAGAAGGGCAGAGGATGGTGTCAGAAGGGCAGAGGATGGTGTCAGAAGGGCAGAGGATGGTGTCAGAAGGGCACATGATGGTATCAGAAGGGCAGAGGATGGTGTCAGAAGGGCAGAGGATGGTATCAGAAGGGCAGAGGACGGAGTCAGAAGGGCAGAGGATGGTGTCAGAAGGGCAGAGGATGGTGTCAGAAGGGCACATGATGGTGTCAGAAGGGCAGAGGATGGTGTCAGAAGGGCACATGATGGTGTCAGAAGGGCAGAGGATGGTGTCAGAAGGGCAGAGGATGGTGTCAGAAGGGAAGGGGATGGTGTCAGAAGGGCAGAGGATGGTGTCAGAAGGGCAGAGGATGGTGTCAGAAGGGCAGAGGATGGTGTCAGTAGTTTATTTTTATTTTATTTTACAATTTTGTTTTTTTTATTATTTTATTTACAATATTATATATATATATATATTTTTAAAATTCTTTTAGGGGCCCTGCTTGGGGGGCTTTGGTGAAATATCAGGGGTCTAAACAGACCCCTGATGCCTCACTTTTGAGACAGAGAAAGAGACTGAGGACAGAGATTCCCCAGTCCCTTTCTGCACCGTACAGGGTGATTAGGGTGTGCCCAGGCACACCTGCCACCCTATGTGCGCACGCCTATGGTTCTAGTGTGAATGGGCCCTTCGTTTTCAATAGACTGGTGGGCCAGCACAGAATAGCCCATGGGGGTTTGTTAAAAAACGGTGGTGGCACTGGAGCGTGTTCCATGCATCCCGCGCATGCAGTCCCATTCATGTCTATTGGGATGCAGCGGCTGTGCGGACACAGGCACCACCCCCACTCTGACATCCAGGTGGGCGCACCACCCCAAACGCACACCCCCTGCGTCCATGCACCCACACCCACATGCAGGGCCGATCCTGGGCGGGTGCGCGGGGTGCAATGCACCCAGGCGCCGCAGGGAGGAGGCGCAGAACTATAAAAGTTCTCCCTTCACTCCTCTCCACTTTTACAGGGCTGATCACAGCCAGGCAGCTTCTCGGAGGGCGGCGGCTGCTAGATGAGAAGAGCCGCTCTGTCCAGTGTATGAGGTACCCGATAAGACACGACCGGGTGGTCAGATAA
>BLSH010281673.1:520771-537775 GCA_018402905.1 Glandirana rugosa | reverse complement strand
CTCCAGATTGGGACCCTTAAGCAACCTCGGGCCTTTTGTTCCAATTCAATAAAACGAAAGAGAGAGGGGGGGGAAAAAAAAAAAATAGAAGTGGAGGGGAGGGAGGGGGGGTGATAGGTATAAAGAAAAACGACCTGAGGGGCAATAGTCTCTTGAGCCAGCTCGCTGCATTACAATGAATAGAGACTCTATTAAGCCTCGTTCTGCCTGTTAGGGTTTCCATGGGTTACTCAGCCCCCATATGGAAAGCATGCAGTGTGTTATTGAAGGCCTCTAGGCCCCATTGTAGGCCTGGAGCATGACTGGCAGTTGAAGCCCCTCCTCACACTTGACACTGCCTGTGTTTGTCTAATGCGTAGAGGGGGGGCCTTTAGATTGGGCATTGTCCGGTGCTATGAGAGGGACACGAGGAAAGGGCGGGGGGGGGGAGATGGGGTCCAAGAGAAGAGAGAAGGCCTTCATGAATATTCAAGAGCCCTCGTCAATGGCCGTGAAGGGAAAAAAGCAGATGGAATTCATGTAGAAAAACGTAACCCCCCCCCCCCTCCCCAAACCAACCACCACCCCGCCATTAAAACCAGTTTTCCCCCTTAATTCTCCCACCCTAATGCCTCCACTTTCATGGCCATCTCAGGAGGAGTGTGAGAGCCGAATTTATCCAATTAAGCAAGCTTGTCAAGTCGAGTTGATAGTGAGCAAAAGGGACATAAATTAAAAAGAACGGGCAAAAAAAAAAGAAGAGAAAATATAAAAAAAGGCTAAAAAACAAGCTTTTCCCTCCTTTTTAAAAAAGTTTTCTCATTGTTGTTTGGTCTTTACTCAACTTTGAATGAGATTAATATGATTAACGTGAGAAGGGAACAACAAACACGGGACGGCTTGGAGCTCTTCTGGCAAAATTTAGACTTGTTCTGACTTGGAAGTTTCTTTTTTGTATTTGGATCACCGGTTCAGGTTATTTGCCATTTGGTCTTTGGCCTTTAATGAGGTTCAAGTAGATCTAAGCTTTGAATAGATGAGGGCAGTTGTGGTGAACTTTAGGAGCCGTCAAGTGAGGTTCCTCAACATTACCAAATGGCTGCACATAATGTTTGGTAAATGTAATGCTATAGAAAGCTGTCAAAGTCATCAGAACTGCTACAGGAGATGGTCAGAGACTACAGGGATGCTACAGGCAATGGGCATAATCTATGGACATGCTATAGGAGATGGTCAGAGACTACATGGATGCTTCAGGCGATGGTTATAGACTATGGACATGCTACTGGAGATGGTCACAGTTTACTGGCATGCTATTGACAATGGTCAGAGACTACAGGCATGCTGCAGGAGATGATTTGGGACCACGATCCTGCCAAAGTAGTTGGTCAAAGTCTACTGGCAATCATTATACTGACAATGGTTAGAGACTATGGGCATGCCACAGTAGATGGTCAGAGAAGACTGGTATGCTACAGGTGATGGTAAGAGATGACTGGTATGCTACAGGAGATGGTCAGAGATGACTGGTATGCTACAGGTGATGGTAAGAGATGACTGGTATGCTGCAGAAGATGGTCAGAGATGACTGGTATGCTACAGGAGATGGTCACAGTCTACTGGCATGCTATTGACAATGGTCAGAGACTACAGGCATTCTACAGGAGATGATTTGGGACCACGATACTGCCAAAGTAGTTGGTCAAAGTCTACTGGCAATCATGCTACTGACAATGGTTAAAGACTATGGACATGCCACAGTAGATGGTCAGAGAAGACTGGTATGCTACAGGAAATGGTCAGAGCATAGACAGGACTGAAAAAAATAAACCAGTAAGCAAGTCCAAAGAAAAATTTTCCTTCATTGGTTTCAGTAAGCACCAAAACACAGAGTTCTGTCTGCAGGGGCCCGAAAGGCTGCACAATAAGTGCTGAGGGGCCACAGGTTGGACACAAGGGAATTAGAGAGTGGATAAAGCTCCTATCGGCCATTGAACAAAATTACCTTCACCTCCTGTCCTATAGACACAACAGGAAATTAAAGGGGATCCCTTTAGAATGCAAAAATAGCCCCTTAGACAGTTAGCACTGGAACAAGTGTCCTCATTGGAAGATTTCCCCTCTATTCCTGTTCTGGTGACAACACGACAATATTTTTCACCATCTAAAACAGGGTTTCTCAACCAGGGTTCCGTGGAACCCTAGGGTTCCTCCAGAGGTTGCTAGGGGTTCCTTGAGCAATGGTCAATTTCTACCTCTCTGATAAATTCCCAATGACCCCATTGATCTTTTTAGCTATCTGTAAGGGGTAATTCTTCCCAATGACCACAAGTGTAAGGAGCATTCTTCCCATTGACCATCACACTAAAGTATCATGAGTTGTAGATTTTTAATTTTTAGCCGGGGTTCCCCGAGACCGGAGAATTATTTCAAGGGTTCCTCTGTGTTGAAAAGGTTGAGAAAGGCTGCCCTACATATTAATATATTCCTTTATCAGAAGGAAATGTCAGACGTTCAGGAATGCTGGCCGTCCAGTTGTGCAGAGTTTCTGGTCACTCCATGCCTACATATGAGGGCAGACACGTGGAATGTACTCGGCGACTGTGCGACTTTCTCACCGGGGAGAGGCGGGGGTTTAACCTATAACCCAACAAGGCATCAAAGAGTCAACATTCCGCCCTGTGTTTGTTTCACAGAAATGCTAGAAAACAGCAAAGTTTAATCCAAAATTGTCAGCGAAGGGTGACAGGGCGCGGAGGACGGGACGCTTACGTAATCTCAGGTTAATAAAGCAGTGATGTGGAGCTGTTTATTTTTTCCAGCAATCCAGCGGAATTAAACCCAAAACCAAGAAATGTAAATTATTGCAGCTTACCAGTCTTTAACCAGTGCCAGTTCTGAGATTTCCCTACTTGTAAAATTCTGCATCTTTTGCAAGAAAATTACTTAGAACCCCTACCAAAAGTATTGGGACGCCTGCCTTTACACACACATGAACTTTAATGGCCTCCCAGTCTTAGTCTGTAGGGTTCAATATTGGGTTGGCCCACCCTTTGCAGCTATAACAGCTTCACCTCTTCTGGGAAGGCCGTCCACAAGGCTTAGGTTTTCAGTGCCTGACCTCACAAATGCTCTTCTGGTCAAACATTCCCATAGACGCTCCTAAACCTTGTGGACAGCCTTCCCAGAAGATAAAATTGCGTAAAAAACGCTGGGGAAGATGAGTGGGACTTTATATGAAGCAAAATGGTGGGGAATGATGAATTGATGGATTATAAAAATTCATCATTTATTGGTAGACATATAATCAAAGAGGTACATGATTGACATTGCGTATGCAAATTTCATTGGTAAAAATATCATTACATCACAGTATTGACATGAAGAAATACAACGCCCCAATCCATCAAAATTGCATAATTGTACATATCTGGGTAGGATTTGAGACTCAAGTACATAAGAGTCTGGCCTGTGAACCTTAGCACCCTAGGGAGAGGGTAAATAGGATATTGCTGTCCATAGACAAGAGCAGGTGAATAATGCACGGCGATGAAAGCCCTACGCGTTTCATGGCAAGTTTAAGCCATTCATCAGGAGCAAACCGTAGCATGGCTGAAAAAGATAATAGGGTATATGTATAAACAACGGACAAAAATGGTAGCAATCTATGCATAGGGGGATGACAACGCAGCCCCCATATGACAATAAGACAATGAGACTTACAGCAACTAAATAGTTTCCAATCATTCTGTAATTTCCTTCCAGTTTTACCATTAACTTCCTAGCCACAATGGGGCTCGCTGCTGCCGCACCTGCCCCGGTGGGTCGGTTGCCTTCTATTCGGGTGTTTGGGAGCTGCGACGCGCACTGCGGGTTTCCCCTCCCTCTTCCTGGCTAGTGGCTGGGGGGGTGGGGATCCCGGTCACTGCGCGTCGGCGTCAGGCTGCCCGCCTGGTGGGGGCGGCGCTCTGCGTAATGCCGCGCCATCGTGTGGGCTCTCCAGCTTGCGGACGCACGTGGTGTTGAGGACGCCGCTTCCAGTTGCTATCTGGTGTGTGGCGCCTGTCCCCCGTTGGTGCGCCCGCAGCGTGACGCTGGGGGGCCACGGGCGCGGGTGTCTATATCAGGCGGTGCCCTGGGTGGGTTGGAGCACGCTGGCCTCACTGCACATACAGTCATCACCAACTTGCTATCATTTACAGGTACCTACCTCTGTTTTGTCACTCATCCTCTTTCTTCCAACCTCCCCTCTCTTTATATCTCATCCACCTCACTTGTTTCATCTACTCCACTCCTCCTCACCTTCCACGGGTTTTTACATCTATTCACCCTTTACCTTCCATTTCTCACTCACTCTCATGGTCACCTACCACACACCACAGGTTTCGATTTTATCCACAGTGGCTCTCATGCTCCACATGGACACCTCCACCCGTGTGCTCATTCTCACCCGGTGTGCCACCGTTGACCCGGTTCTCCCCTCAGCTCCCGGGCTGCTCGGTCATGGCTGGCCTCCCCGTCTCGGCGATCCGCCGCCGGCGCGCGGAAGCTGTAAGTCTCATTGTCTATTGTCATATGGGGGCTGCGTTGTCATCCCCCTATGCATAGATTGGTACCATTTTTGTCCGTTGTTTATACATATACCCTATTATCTTTTTCAGCCATGCTACGGTTTGCTCCTGATAAATGGCTTAAACGTGCGAAGAAACGCGTAGGGCTTTCATCGCCGTGCATTATTCACCTGCTCTTGTCTATGGACAGCAATATCCTATTTACCCTCTGCCTAGGGTGCTAAGGGTCACAGGCCAGACTCTTATGTACTTGAGTCTTAAATCAGTCCTACCCAGATATGTATAATTTTGATGGATTGGGGCGTTGTATTTATTCATGTTAATATTGTGATGTAATGATATTTTTACCAATGAAATTTGCATACGCAATGTCAATCATGTACCTCTTTGATTATATGTCTACCAATAAATTATGAATTTTTATAATCCATCAATTCATCATTCCCCACCATTTTGCTTCATATAAAGTCCCACTCATCTTCCCCAGTGGTTTTTACGCAATTTTATCAATTGTAGTAGGGATGGAAGTGCTTGGCCTTACCAGGTCCTCAGTGTCACTTGATTTAAAGTCCCAATTTGCCCGCCTTCCCATAAGAGTTGCAAAGGGTGGGCCAACTCATTATTGAACCCTACAGACTAAGACTGGGATGCCATTAAAGTTCATGTGCGTGTAAAGGCAGGTGTCCCAATACTTTTGGTAATATAGTGTATCTATATATATATATTGTGGGAGATTAGGTTGTGGGGATCGCTTTTCAGAGGAAAATCCTCAGCAGGCAGGCCAACTTCAAAATCTGGCAGGTTTCCAGGTTTATTGTAAAAGGTTTGCAGGTTCAAACAAATAAAAACCGAAAATAAAACCTCGCCGTCTGGCGCAGAACTAACATTCGGGATTGCTCACTATACGGTGTTGGGCTGGCCACAAAACATGAGCACAATGCAAACCCTGTTTTTGAGTCCAATATAGCTTCCTGATCCTTAAATGCAGATAGAGAGGGCTTTGGGTGGAGTAGAAAGTCGGGCCGGAACCAGCTCTGCTACGGTGTCTGGAAAAACCCGGATCGGACTCTCTCTAGTCGCCTCCAAGTGATCACATGCAAGTTGACGAGTATCGCCCGTCCATGGCGCATCGCATAACGCCACTATAAATATATATATTTTAGGGAGAGACCCTGGAGAATAAAATGGCCGTTGTTGCAATTTTTTATGCCGAATGATATTTGCACAGCGGCTTATGAAAAGAACCTTTTCAGGAAAAAATACACTTTAATGAGATTTAGTGAACACAGACACAATATAATACCCATTTTTTTTTTTTTGGTAAAACATCAAAGATGATGTGATGCAAAATAAATAGATACCAAGCATGTCATGCTTTAAAATTGCGCATGCCCGTACAATGGCGCCAAACTGGGTGGCGGGAGAAGTTGAGAGTAACCTAGTTCCCTTTATGCTTTCCTCGGTCACAGGGAGACAGCACACGATTAGATGCTAGCACCCCAGGTGACTTTGGTGGCCATCTTGGGTCAGACAGAGTCTATTTAAGACCCTGACTCCCAGGTTTGGTGCGCATTTTGCGTGTGGCTAGAGTAGGGACCGGGCACCCGCCTGACAGGGACAGTGCTTAGTGTTATGGAGAGGTGGAAGACAAGTATGGAAAGTGCTGGTACACACCATCTGTCATGGACTCGGGGCTGCAGGAGAACCATTGCCAGAGAACTCTGTGTTTTAATGTGTTCTTAAGTTTTCCAGAAGGAGCTGTTCACTTATTGGCTTTTGGCTTCTTATGCATAAGGTATTCCTATGGGGGAGCCAGACTGTCTGAGGTGGCCATTGTCCATGAGAATAGGATTAGCTCTACTGTCTGAGGAGGCCATTGCCCATGAGAATAGGATTAGCTCTACTGTCTGAGGCGGCCATTGCCCATGAGAATAGGATTAGCTCTACTGTCTGAGGAGGCCATTGTCCATGAGAATAGGATTAGCTCTACTGTCTGAGGCGGCCATTGCCCATGAGAATAGGATTAGCTCTACTGTCTGAGGTGGCCATTGTCCATGAGAATAGGATTAGCTCTACTGTCTGAGGTGGCCATTGCCCATGAGAATAGGATTAGCTCTACTGTCTGAGGTGGTCATTGCCCATGAGAATAGGATTAGCTCTACTGTCTGAGGTGGTCATTGCCCATGAGAATAGGATAAGCTCTACTGTCTGAGGTGGCCATTGCCCATGAGAATAGGATTAGCGCTACTGTCTGAGGTGGCCATTTCCCATGAGAATAGGACTAGCTCTACTGTCTGAGGTGGCCATTGTCCATGAGAATAGGATTAGCTCTACTGTCTGAGGTGGCCATTGCCCATGAGAATAGGATTAGCTCTACTGTCTGAGGTGGCCATTGCCCATGAGAATAGGACTAGCTCTACTGTCTGAGGTGGCCATTGTCCATGAGAATAGGACTAGCTCTACTGTCTGAGGTGGCCATTGTCCATGAGAATAGGACTAGCTCTACTGTCTGAGGTGGCCATTGTCCATGAGACTAGGACTAGCTCTACTGTCTGAGGTGGCCATTGTCCATGAGAATAGGACTCGCTCTACTGTCTGAGGTGGCCATTGTCCATGAGAATAGGACTAGCTCTACTGTCTGAGGTGGCCATTGTCCATGAGAATAGGACTAGGTCTACTGTCTGAGGTGGCCATTGTCTGTGATAATGGAAGTAGCCCTTATCTGATGGTTTTCTGTATAAATTCAGTGTGTTTCTCGAATAAAGCAGGCCTTCTTCTGGTTGCTCCAAAACTGGTGTTGCCTAGTTCTTTGGGGGTATCTCCACCAAGAAGCTGCTTCCCAAGCTCTGGAACACGAGGCCAGTGAATATAGCTAATTTGGAAGCAGCTTCTTGGTGGAGATACCCAGGCGGGGTGTCCGGAGTCCATCACACCTTCCTTCCTGGAAGCCTCCTCACTTGTGTAGGGACCGGCCAGGCCACATTCCGCCACTTGGGACACCTGAGACCTACTGCTACTGACCTATCACTGTTGCCAGGGGCGTATCATGAAATTAGTGGGCCCGTGTGCAAGCCCACACTGCACCGATCATCCCATGGGTGCAGTGTGGGTCAGAGCACAGTGGGCCCCCCCACCCCTCAGGGCCCATGTTCAGTGAACACCCTGCACCCATGGATGATACACCACTGACTGTTGCATCCTGTGAGTGCTCCAGGTTGGGTTGCTTTCCCGGGCTGGGCTTGTTGTGTATTGCTGAACTTCTTCTTCAATACAGTTCGGTTTTCTGCAGGTGGACTCTGAGGTTTTTCTACCGCTGACCCACACTGGCAAAACATCCTGTCCCTACTCTATCCACTTTGCAACTGTGCGCCAACTACTGGGGGCACTGTAATTTATTAGCATTGCCCACACTAAAGATGGCAGCTAAGGTCATCCAGTGTTGCAGTGTCGAATTGGACAACTGCTCCCCTGTTGACACCTACGGAGTCTGCAGAGGAACAATGTTCCTTTCATCCTCCATTACCCCTGTCCAGCGGTCAGCAATACAGCGCCACCTATAGAGGGGCCACCTCATCTAAGAATTGGCAAGTTCCAATACATTACCTTTTTGTTTTTGGTTTTAGGATCGCTTTTCATTTTATGAACATGCAAACAAGACCTGTGCTATTGGACTGTTCATAACATTTCTACCTTAAAGCGGAGTTCCACCCATGTAAAAGTCAGGAGCTACAAAAAGTGTAGCTGCTGACTTTTAATAATCGGACACTCACCTGTCCCTGGCTCCAGCGATGCGGTCGCCCGAGGGCTCGCTCTTCGCCCCCTCCACTCGGCGGCGCCAGTATCATAAGTGTGGGCACCCCGGCTTTGGCTTCACTGCGCATGCGTGAGTTTCGCTGCGCCTTGTGAATGGCTCGGCGTATCTTCTGGGACCTCTGACTTGTCCCAGAAGATCGCCAAGGAGGGTAAGGTGGACTTCCTTCCCTGAGCCGCGGCGCCAGGGGAAGAAGTGGACCTGGGACCCTGTGAAAACAGGGTCCCTGGTCACCCCCCCAAAAAAATACATGCCAATTGTGGCATGTCGGGGGGTCACCTTCCTTTAAAGCGAAAGTTCCATTTTAGGGTGGAACTCCGCTTTAAAGACGAATTCAGGCTTGGATTTAGTGAGCACATATTTTGAAGCGATCACGGTAACGTTTATTTTAAAGCAGATGTAAACCCAATCACTAAAATCTCATATCATCTGAAGTTCAGGCTCCATTCACACTTGTAGGACTCCAAAGTTGCGCCAACTTTGGAGTGCAACTTTGATGCAACTTTGAATGGGCGGAACTTGGATACGACTTTGCCTTTGATCAGTGATTATAAATGTGAAAATGACCGCGCTACCATCCCTCTATAAGTGAAACATAGGTGGTTGCTGCCTGACGCCTAAATAGTAACCCAAATACAAGAATCAATCAACTTTAAAATTATGGTGGAGCGCAAACCAGTAAATCAATATTATAGTTATATACAGGGTGGGCCATTTATATGGATACACCTTAATAAAATGGGAATGGTTGGTGATATTAACTTCCTGTTTGTGGCACATTAGTATATGTGAGGGGGGAAACTTTTCAAGATGGGTGGTGACCATGGCGGCCATTTTGAATCCAACTTTTGTTTTTTCAATAGGAAGAGGGTCATGTGACACATCAAACCTATTGGGAATTTCACAATAAAAACAATGGTGTGCTTGGTTTTAACGTAACTTTATTCTTTCATGAGTTATTTATAAGTTTCTGACCACTTATAAAATGTGTTCAATGTGCTGCCCATTGTGTTGGATTGCCAATGCAACCCTCTTCTCCCTCTCTTCACACACTGATAGCAACACCACAGGAGAAATGCTAGCACAGGCTTCCAGTATCCGTAGTTTCAGGTGCTGCACATCTCGTATCTTCACAGCATAGACAATTGCCTTCAGATGACCCCAAAGATAAAAGTCTAAGGGGCTCAGATCGGGAGACCTTGGGGCCATTCAACTGGCCCACGACGACCAATCCACTTTCCAGGAAACTGTTCATCTAGGAATGCTCGGACCTGACACCCATATCTTCACAGCATATGTTTTTTTTTATGGTTTTTATGGTCAGTAAAAACCAATACCGGGTGAGCTGCTCCTTCCAGGAGATACCGCCATTCCTCCAAAGCCGACTTGATGGCCAGCAATTCCCTATCACCGACATCATAGTTCCAGCAAGATGGTGCACCGCCACATTATGGGTGTCAGGTCCGAGCATTCCTAGATGAACAGTTTCCTGGAAAGTGGATTGGTCGTCGTGGGCCAGTTGAATGGCCCCCAAGGTCTCCCGATCTGACCCCCTTAGATTTTTATCTTTGGGGTCATCTGAAGGCAATTGTCTATGCTGTGAAGATACGAGATGTGCAGCACCTGAAACTACGGATACTGGAAGCCTGTGCTAGCATTTCTCCTGCGGTGTTGCTATCAGTGTGTGAAGAGTGGGAGAAGAGGGTTGCATTGACAATCCAACACAATGGGCAGCACATTGAACACATTTTATAAGTGGTCAGAAACCTATAAATAACTCATGAAAGAATAAAGTTACGTTAAAACCAAACACACCATTGTTTTTCTTGTGAAATTCCCAATGAGTTTGATGTGTCACATGACCCTCTTCTAGGGTTGCCACATCATCCCTTTAATCCAGGACACATATTAATTACACAGGTTGTTCTGTGGCTGATTAAGGTGGTAATTAAACTCACTTGGTGCCTCATCTGCATTCAATTAGCCTCAGAACAACCTGTGTAATTCATGTGTGTCCTGGATTAAAGGGATGATGTGGCAACCCTACCCTCTTCCTATTGAAAAAACAAAAGTTGGATTCAAAATGGCCGACTTCAAAATGGCCGCCATGGTCACCACCCATCTTGAAAAGTTTCCCCCCTCACATATACTAATGTGCCACAAACAGGAAGTTAATATCACCAACCATTCCCATTTTATTAAGGTGTATCCATATAAATGGCCCACCCTGTACAATGGTAAGTAAAATACAGTGCCACCCAGTGACTAAAAGTGCAATCATTAATAATAAAAAACATAAATTCATCAAGCATGAAAGTCAATAAAAAAAAGAGAGAATCTCTTCAAATTCATATGACTAATAAAGAATCCGTGGAAAAGACAAACAGTGCTGATATTCCAATCATTGAGTGGAGAACACTGAAAGCCTTCACAGTGGGGCCGCACGCCACCACCGGTCACTCTATGACCTTAACCACTTCAGCCCTGGAAGGATTTCCCACGTTAGGACCAGAGCACTTTTTGCGATTCGGCGCTGCGTCGCTTTAACTGACAATTGCGCGGTCGTGCGGCGTTGTACCCAAACGAAATTTGCGTCCTTTTTTTCCCACAAATAGAGCTTTCTTTTGGTGGTATTTGATCCCCTCTGCGTCATTTCTGATCGCCGCTATAAACAAAAGAAGAGCAACAATTTTGCAAAAAAACCCAAATGTTTTACTTTTTGCTAAAATACAAATCCAAAAAAAAAATATAAAAAAACATTTTTTTCATCGGTTTTGGCCGATTTATATTCTTCCTCATATTTGTGGAAAAAAAAAATCGCAATCAGCATTTATTGATTGGTTTGCGCAAAAGTGGTCGCGTTTACGGATGATGAGAATTAATTTCTGGAGTTTTTTTTTTTTTTCATTTTTTACTAGTAATGGCAGCGATCTGCGATTTTTAGCGGTACTGCGATATTGCGGCGGACATGTCGGACATTTTTGACACTTTTTTGGGACCATTGACATTTATTCAGCGATCAGAAATTTAAATGTCCACTGATTACTGTATAAATGTCATTGGCAGTGAAGGGGTTAACCTGCAGGGTGTAGTGAAGGGGTTAACTGTGTTCCCTGGGCGTGCTCTAACTGTGGGGGGGGGGAGGTTGGGCTACCATGGGCATGAGAGATCTAACTGATCCCAGTGACAGGGATCAGTAGATCTCCCATGCCCGCACTGTCAGAATGGGGAACCGCCGTGTTTACATCGGCAGTTCCCCGTTCTTTGCCTGTGGCTGCTCATCGCGGCTCACCGGCAGACATCGGGTCTGCCCGAGCTGCGGGCACACTCCTCAAGAGTGTGGCAGGCGCGCCCCCCCTAGCGGCCATTCACAGATCACCGTCACGGCGATTCGTGCACAGCATCCACACTGCCGCCGTGAATACACGGCAGGCAGTGGGGAAGTGGTTAATATGCGACCCCTACTGGGTCCCCTTAGGGGCAATAACCTCCTGGGGGTTAAAACCGGTGAAGCTCCGGACCCAACTCAATCGTATCGGTGTGTGTAAAGATAGAAAGGGCTACATAGTGTTGAATCCTTAAAACCGTATTTATTAAAATAAACCAAAAATAAAAAAACTCACATTTGCAGGTTTACCTCCTCCGGTACACTCGGGCAATACATTTGTAAATAGTCAGGTAAGATTCTGAAGTGTTGTGTTAATCTCCGGCTGCTACTATTCCGAATGCACCAAACTCCGTTCCAAGGTGTGTGCTGACGTCATAGGCTCCTCCCCGACGCATTTCGTCACATGCCACGTGACTTTATCAAGCTAATGGACAACTGTTGCCCAACTGTTACATTGTATAACATTCAGGTACGACGTTCGTGCAACTTTTGAAGGTTAACATTGAAGTTTACGGCACTGGCATGAAAGTAGGACCAAGCTAATGGACAACTGTTGCCCAACTGTTAAATTGTATAACATTCAGGTACGACTTTCAGGCAACTTTTGAAGGTTAACATTGAAGTCTACGGCCCTCAACTTGCATGAAAGTAGGACCAAAGTAGCGCATGAACTACTCTGAAGTGGTGTGTTAATCTCCAGCTGCTAATATTCAGAATACACCAAACTCCGTTCCCGAGGCGCGTGCTGATGTCATAGGCTCCTCCCCGGCGCGTTTCGTCCCAGGCCATGTGACTTTATCAAGCTCATGGACAACTGTTGCCCAACTGTTACATTGTATAACATTCAGGTATGATTTTCATGCATCTTTTGAAGGTTAACATTGAAGTTTACGGCCCTCAACTTGCATGAAATTAGGACCAAAGTAGCGCATGAACTACTCTGAAGAGGTGTGTTAATCTCCGGCTGCTACTATTCCGAATACACCAAACTCCGTTCCGAGGCGCGTGCTGACATCATAGGCTCCTCCCCGGCGCGTTTCGTCCCAGGCCATGTGACTTTATCAAGCTAATGGACAACTGTTGCCCAACTGTTACATTGTATAACATTCAGGTACGACTTTCATGCATCTTTTGAAGGTTAACATTGAAGTCTACGGCCCTCAACTTGCATGAAAGTAGGACCAAAGTAGCGCATGAACTACCCTGAAGCCGCTGCAACTTTAAGTCGCACATACAGTATATGAATGGTTAACGTTGGAAAACATGGGGAACGATTTGTCATGCGACTTTGATGTTTAAAATTGCATGATGAGTCGCACAAGTGTGAATGGAGCCGAGTAGAATTTGCCTTCCCTGGTTTCTCCCTCCCCATGATCAGCAGAGACCTCCCAGCTTTTGAACTTGACAAAGAGAGAACGTGGCCAGCCAAAGGTGGATGTGACCGCGTGAGTGAATGACTTGTAGGACTCCAAAGTTGCACTGACTTTGGATGGGTGCAACTTGGGTACGACTTTGGCTTTCACCAGTGACAATGGACGACTGTTGCACAACTGTTGCATTGCATATCATTCAGGTACCATTTTCATTGAAGTTTAACATTGAAGACCATGACCCTCAAGTTGCATGAAAGTAGGACCAAAATAGTGCGGGAACTACTGTACTGCTGCAACTTTAAGTCATGTATATATGAATGGTTACCATTGGAAAACATGGGGAACGACTTGTTATGCAACTTTGATGTCCAAAGTTGCATAAAAAGTCGCACAAGTGATAAATTCCTGCAACAGCTTTGATAAGAATCCCAGCTGGCACTGGAAGATAAGGACGGAAACACGGCCAGGACAGTGCAGTTCATCAATAAAAAGTGTTTATGGGTTTGTTTAGCTGGCTAGAAGTTTTAGTACAGTCTATATATAGTGTGACAACCCATCATTTCCTGCAGAGAATACAGCGATAAACACCAATTACACTGTAAACACACTTGGCAGAGCAATATCAAAGAAACCCGGCACCAAACCAGGTGGTAAAGGCAAACTTTATATATTGTCACCCAATATGGTTGGTAACCAGGCAAAGCATAAAATGGATTAACAATGATAAAAACACAATTTGGCATATCAAATGATTAACAGTAAGTAAGGCCGGCCATAGATCAAAGGTTGACCACAGGTTGCAGGAAAGAAATTTGCACCATTCCCCCCATGAACACAGACAGTGCTGACAGGGGAATCCCTCCTGTCGAGCAATTGTTTGCTCCCGGTGGGGGAAGACGCCCCCCGCTGGGAGAAGAAAGTGATTATTGCTAAAGCAGCCGTTAGCGATAATCGCAAGTGGATCCGGCAGGCTGGTTGTACCCAGATTGATCGATCAACTTGGTACATTTGGCCTGCCCACACGCAGTTCGAATCTTGGCTGGTTCCTGCTGAAACGGCCAAGGTTCAAACCGTCTATGGCAGCCTTTCTCAACATGGAGGAACCCTTGAAATTATTCTCCGGTCTCGGGGAACCCCTGCTAAAAATTAAAAATCTACAACTCATGATACATTAGTGTGGTGGTCATTGGGAAGAATGCTCCTTACACTTGTGGTCATTGGGAAGAATGCTCCTCACACTTGTGGTCATTGGGAAGAATGCTCCTCACACTTGTGGTCATTGGGAAGGATGCTCCTTACACTTGTGGTCATTGGGAAGAATGCTCCTTACATTTGTGGTCATTGGGAAGAAGGCTCCTTACACTTGTGGTCATTGGGAAGAATGCTCCTTATACTTGCGGTCCTTGGGAAGAAGGCTCCTTACACTTGTGGTCATTGGGAAGAATGCTCCTTACACTTGTGGTCATTGGGAAGAATGCTCCTTACACTTGTGGTCATTGGGAAGAATGTTCCTTACATTTGTGGTCATTGGGAAGAAGGCTCCTTACATTTGTGGTCATTGGGAAGAATGCTCCTTACATTTGTGGTCATTGGGAAGAAGGCTCCTTACATTTGTGGTCATTGGGAAGAATGCTCCTTACATTTGTGGTCATTGGGAAGAAGGCTCCTTACACTTGTGGTCATTGGGAAGAATGCTCCTTACACTTGTGGTCATTGGGAAGAATGTTCCTTACATTTGTGGTCATTGGGAAGAATGCTCCTTACATTTGTGGTCATTGGGAAGAAGGCTCCTTACACTTGTGGTCATTGGAAAGAATTACCCCCTTACAGATAGCTAAAAAGATCAATGGTATCATTGGGAATTTATCTGAGAGGTAGAAATTGACCATTGCTCAAGGAACCCCTAGCAACCTCTGGAGGAACCCTAGGGTTCCACGGAACCCTGGTTGATAAACCCTAGTCTATGGCCAGCCTTAGGCATAAGGAGACACTTGGCATCCAGATCAGCGTACACAGTAACAAGGCCACCTCAAGTGCAGCAGTGAGCAGTAGTCGAGTTTAAACTACCGAGTGCTGTAACTATACTGCCAGATCGTGGCGGCTGGTGCTCAATTTTTGGGGGGGTGGGCACCAAACAAACCCCCCGCCAGGTCCGCACTCACCCCATCCACGGTTGCAGCTTCCCTGGCCTCTCCACCCGGCTAACCCGGTCTTAAGATCCGACTCTTGTCCTGATTGGCTGGGAGGAGAAGCCGGAAGACAATAGCGAATATTGATTCGCTAATGTCACAAGTGGGTGGGTTCGGCATGGCGCCCGGAACCCAACCTTTTTAAAGCCAATTAGAGCCTCAGGCTCTAATCAGGTGCTGCCAAAAAAAAAAACTCATAGAAAGCTACGAGTCCTGCTTCCAGCATGGAAATTAGGCGCCCCTTATGGACCGGTCGCCACCACTGCCAGAGCACTTTTATGGTGGCGATACTAGTTCTAGACCAAATGGGTAGGCACTGACCAAAAGAAATGGAGAATGGTATTTGAAGGGGCAGGGGAACAAAGAGGGCTTGTAGAATAAAAATCACAGGAGGGCAGTCCTCTGAGATGCTCTTCTGCCGGCTATCGTTGGGGCCCTTTAAGAGTGTCTTTGCAGTTAAAGGAGAAGGTCTGGGCTCATTTGGACTTCTCCTATGGATCACAGGAGTGCAATTCGTTTTGCACTCCTGTGACCCGTTTTCAGCAAAGATTCTCTGCTGACGTCACAGGAGTCGGGACAGGCACCGCGTCATCACGATTTCAAGAGTCGAGATCCGCCAGGTGCCTGGACCGACAGTGAAGCTGCTGAGAGCCTGAGACGGCCGTTCCCCGCCCCTTCACAGCTCAGCGCTCCAGTGAGCGTGGAGGAGCAGAGAGGAGAGCTGCTGATTGACAGCCGGCGGAGTTCAGTGCCTCGGTTCTCAGTTTACAGACGGTGCTGCATCCACCTAGGTGATTATAATGGGGGAAAAAACATTGAAACCCATACTTCTCTTTTAATGACAGTTCCAGTTAACCTGCATGCAGTATAGGTATGGTCAGGGCTTTTTTTCTCAAGGAATAGGTGCAGGTAGTCCCCCCTACCTATCTCCAAGCACAGACCCTTGGTTCCACCCCTACCAGGGCCGGCTCTACCACTAGGCAGAGTAGGCGGCCGCCTAGGGTGCCACTGCCACCCAGGGCGCCCAGTCGCTGTTGATCTGTCACCGGTCTGCATTGATCACTCATGTCACTGGAGAGCCACGGCTGGCAGCACACCAGGGCGAGAAAATGAGGCGGGTCCAGGGGGCACAGGTGCAGGCCTGTGGACCACGGCTAAAGAAATGGGTAGAGAGGTGCTGCAAAAATCTCCACCTCCATCGTATACATGGACAGGGAGGGTGAAGGGGTGGAGTCATGGGGCGGAGCCAAAGGGGCGGCAAAATGAGGTTCCGCCTAGGGTGTCAAAAATCCTTGCACCAGCCCTGACCCCTACCCACATCTCAGGACCACCCCAGAGCCAAGCATTATTTTGTGATGTTAAGTCATTTGTATGGAATTTGTTAATGATCCCCTGCAGCTAGCAGCAATAGACTCCCCCGTGGGATCCGCCTTGGAGTAAAACGGCGGGGAAACCGAGGCGGGGTACTGAGGTGGGGAAGTGGGAGGGACAGGTACATATGCTACCTCCACCTCTAAAAACGTCGTGGAGAGATGGGTAAAGAAATCGGCACCAGGTGTCCGGACGTGGACACGGGGGACCTGGGCGGAGTAAAAGAGCGGGACCACACGACGGTCGGCACCGAGAGGTCACTGTACTCACTAGTTACGTCTGGCCACTGTCTAGTTGTCGCTGACCCGCGGGACCCACCGTC
>BLSH010281673.1:499204-519529 GCA_018402905.1 Glandirana rugosa | reverse complement strand
ACAATAGATTCCCCAGCAGCCGGCATCAACAGACCCTTATGCACACGCCAGCACCCCTTGCAATTGCATGCAGTCAGTGCTAGAGGTCCCGGAACTACATTCCCCTGCGCCCCTGCTGTAAAAAAAGCCCTAGGTATGGTCAGGGCCGTCTATAATATTGATTGGACCCTGGGCAAACCCTTTCTTGGGCCCTCCCGAATCCACTTATCAATTATTTGGGGGCAGTGCAGGGCTCAAGAGGCAGCTGTTTTGGGCCCCTACAAGAATGACTGGGCCCGGGGCAGCTGCCCCTTTTGCATTGTGTTAAAGACGGCCCTGGGTATGGTATAGTCTTGGCACAGGTGCAAGGTAGTTGTGGTTCAGATGAAACCACCCTTAGCACAGATTCTTCTCCCAACCTCTTCTCAGTACAGACCACCCCCATAGCACATGCCCCCCCCCCCCCCAAGGCATTCTTCATACAGAAAACCTGCATTCCCCCTGTACAGATCCCCTGTACCCCCCCGTACACTCTGCAAGTCCAGCATGGTCACTCCTCTTTCACATGTGTTTCTGGTGGAGACTGGGAGTAGCGGTGTCAATACTCAATGCACAAAAAAAAAAAAAAAAAAAAAGATGAAAACATTTTCTAAAAGGAAATACAAGATCGAAATATTTTAAGACACATCATGTACAGAGCAGTCTAAATGTCAGCCGGGTACAGCTTGCATCTATTTCAGTCATTGTTTTTGCTGATATTTCACATTCTTTGTGCCTTTGTATCTCTGTAATCCACAACTGTTGAAGACAAATATCATCCATACGGAGCGTGAATATTACTATACAGCATTTTTATAGCGCCAACAGTTTGCGCAGCGCTTTACAATATAAAGGGAGACAATGCAGTGACAATACAATTCAATATATTAGGAGGGTTAGAAGGGCTCTGCTCCTGGGAGCTTACAATCTGGAGATTGGTTAGTAGCTGAAGGCAGGTGAGTCTTCAGGGATCGCCTAAAAGTGGACAGAGTAGGAGACACCTGGACAGGGTGGGGTAGAGAGTTCCAGAGGATGGGAGAGACTCCAGAGAAGTCCCGAGACGAGCATGGGAGGAGACAAGGGAGCTAAAGAGTAGACTTGTGCATGGCTGAAAAATTCGTTTTTTTTGGGGGTTTTTTCGGAAATTCTGAAATAAGAAAGAACATTTGAAATAATAATAATAAATAACTATTAAATTATAGGTATTGCAATTTCTTTACAAATATGGCTGTTAGTGATAAAATTCATATTTAAGTTCACTAACAGCCAAATTTTCAAGGAAATTCCAATACCTATAATTTAATAGTTATTTATTATTATTTCAAATGTTCTTTCTTATTTGCGAATTTCTGAAATAAGAAAGAACATTTGAAATAATAATAACTTATTATTTCAAATGTTCTTCCTTATTTCCGAATTTCCAAAAGAACTATTAAATTATAGGTATTGGAATTTCCTTGAAAATGTGGCTGTTAGTGAACTTAAATATGAAATTTATCACTAACAGCCTAATTTGTAAGGCAATTCCAATAGCTATTATTTAATAGTTATTTATTATTATTTCAAATGTTCTCTGTTATTTTAGAATTTTTGGACTTCCAAATTTCGGATTTTCGCCTGTTCCAAATTTCTGAATGACCGCAATTGCAAAATGACCGCAAATTTCTGAATTACCACTTATTTCTGAATTACCGCAATTGACGAATTACTGCGATTCGGAAAAACTAAAATTCAGAAAATTTCGGAAATTCGGAATTCGTCCGAATTGACGATTTTTGCAAGATTCGGTAAAAACGAAATTCGGAACGGAAGCCTAATAGAGAGCAGGAGGTCTTGGGAGGAGTGGAGAGGACGGTTTGGGTGATATTTGGAGACAACATTGGTGATGTAGCTTGGGGCAGAGTTGTGAATGGCATTGTATGTAAGTGTTTTGAATTTTATTTGTTGGGCAATGGGAAGCCAGTGGATGGACTGGCAGAGAGGGGCAGCGGATACTGCATGGTTGGTAAGGTGGATGAGTCTGGCAGCGGCATTCATGATAGACTGAAGAGGGGATAGTCTATGGAGAGGTGAGCCAATGAGGAGGGAGTTGCAATCGTCAAGGCGAGAGTTAACCAGGGAATGAATGGTGGTTTCAAAAATGGGCGTATTTTGGAGATGTTACGGAGGTGAAGTCTGCAAGATTTGGATAGCAATTGGATTTGGGGCTGAAAGGACAGGTCAGGGTCTATGTCATGAACCTGCAATAACATTTCATGTCCTGTCTGTTTGCTTACCTTTCTGCATGTGTCCAGTTAAAGGCCGGGCCTCCCTCACCTGTGTGCTTTAATAAGCCCTCCTCAGCTGGGCTCCACCCCAGGCCCTAATTAGGAACATTATTTAACACCTGGCAGCGCAAGCCTGCGATGCCGATCAATATTGTGTGTTTGGCTTTGTGTGTGTGTGTGCTTCTGCCGTGTGCCCTTCGTTTGTTCCCGTGAACCGATCTTGGCTTTCTTGACCTTCCTTGTCTGCTAGTGACCCCGATCTCAGCTTGTTCCTTACCTTCCCTGCTCTGCCTATGACCCCGACCTTGCCAGCCTCCTGTCTGTTTCTGTCTGCTTGTAGCCCTGACCCTTGGCTTTCCCACTGACTTTCTCTTGCTATCCTGCACGGCCGCTTTCTCTCCATTCACCTGTAGCCAGCCGTGAGCGTGAGCCGGTGGACCCCGGGGGCCGTGACCTGGATCCAGTTGCAGCCAAGCCCATCCTCACCACCAGAGGCTCTGGTGAACACCTGCTGGCTCTTAGACTCTGTACCTTGGGGAAACCTATGCTCTAGCTCCCTGTGTCAGAGTTTCAGCAGTCCCACTTCCCTGCACCATCTTGAGCTCTAGTTGCAGCAGCCAGCTAAGGGTTCACAACAGAAGAGGCGGCCAGATTCTGCCCCAGTCCGATCGCCCAATGTGACACTTCGGCAAGAATTGAGGATAGGGAAAGAAATAATTCACCGCAACAGTCTGATTGCTGAGTTGCAAGATCTACAGCATCAGACCGTGGCGTGGTGAAGGCATTGTGCAGCACTACAAAGAAACTCACACACACGGGCGAATGTCTCTCTGCAATGACTTCTTATGGGACAGCTCCATCCCAGGTTCAATCAGACAAAGGGAGGCAAAAAGCAGGCAGCTGCAACAGTGATTTCTTTTTTGCTAACTTATATCGTCACAGAAATCCTTTGTCATTCAGAGAAAGTTTTTCGTAGAACAAATATTGTATGTTTATTAAAACAAAAAAAAAAAAGCAAAACAGATATATAAATAAGAAACCCAGCTTTAATCTCTAACGCAATGCACAACACATTACTACCATGCAGGGGCGTTGCTAGGTCTACAAAAGATCTGGGGCTAGAGCCCATAGCAGCGAAGCAGTCATATGCTTGAGCAAGCATACACATGTATATAATATGCGTCTGTATAAATATATATATATATATAAAAGTATAAATATCATTACATTTCTGAGTGCGGATCCCCCTTACATCAGGGTCCCCAGAGAGCCCCCCCTATTTACATCAGGGTCCCCAGAGAGGCCCCTTCCTTACACTAGGGTCCCCAGAGAGGCCCCTTCCTTACAATAGAGTCCCCAGAGAGGCCCCTTCCTTTCATCAGGGTCCCCAGAGAGCCCCCCCTATTTACATCAGGGTCCCCAGAGAGGCCCCTTCCTTACACCAGGGTCCCCAGAGAGGCCCCTTCCTTACAATAGAGTCCCCAGAGTGGCCCCTTCCTTTCATCAGGGTCCCCAGAGAGGCCCCTTCCTTACATCAGGGTCCACAGAGAGCCCCACCTTACATCAGGGTACCCAGAGAGCCTCCCCATACATCAGGTGGAGGCGAGGGCAGAGCCAGAACCCGCACTACCACAGCTCAGTCTGCCCCTGCCTCCTGCATTCCGGACCGGGACATACCTGAAAATTGCAGAACTGCACCCAACCGGTAAGAGACTCGGGGCTATAGGCCCCAGACTCGGGGCTGTAGCCCCAATAGCCACCCCCTAGCAACGCCCCTGCTACCATGCATTACGGCATGCTACAATGGAGGCGCATTTTCTTGGTACCTCGGAGAGCCATACAAAATGGTGCCCCCCCGATACACTGTACCTCCTCTGGGTGTGTCCCTGCTCCGGTCTCCTCGGATGCGGTAAACAGATACCAATGTAATTGCTGTGATTTCCTACTGACTTACTCAGCTGCACTATTTGAAGAATTTGCAAAATATCCATATTCTTCAAATTCCTGCCGACAGCTTTAAGAACCACACCGTGCTGCGCAGGCAAAGGCTGTTTATTTCTGTTCTAGAGGTCTCGAGCTGATAAAAGAACAGGCTGTCACGGATGTCGCCTCAATTGCCGCTCATGCTGAGGGAATAAAAAATTCATCAGCATCCCTGTGAGCTGCCAGGCATGTAAATGCCAATATGTGAAACTGATTTTTTTTTTGTTGTTTATGAATCCTCAAGTCACATCTACAAAGCTTTGGGTTTCACACACCATAATGATATTAACGTGTTTGGCTGGATGTGATGGTGGTTTAAATTGCTGCAACGTGTTATCAAACGATGTAGAAATCACATTCTGGTAATCACCTGTAAGCTGAGGTTCTGGAATTCCCCACCGGGCTATCACATCCTCCAACATGACCCTCCATAAGTAGAAAGTACTTTGCTCCTGACCTTCACTCTACCTTTCTGATTACACTCCCCACCAGGATATCACATCCTTCAACATGGTCCTCCATATGGAAGGATATATTCTGCTCCTGACCTTCACTCTACCTTTCTGATTAGTTACCACCACCAAGACATTTCACCTTCCAGGATGACCCTCTAGAAATGACCACCTGTAAGCTGAGGTTCTGTAATTCCCTACCGGGCCTTCACATCCTCCAACATGAACCTCCATAAGCAGAAAGTACTTTGCTCCTGACCTTCACTCTACCTTTCTGATTACACTCACCATCAGGATATCACGTCCATCAACATGGTCCTCCATATGGAAGGATATACTCTGCTCCTGACCTTCACTCTAGCTTTCTGATTAGTTATCACCACCAAGATATTTCACCTTCCAGGATGACCCTCTAGAAATTACCAGCTATAAGCTGAGGTTCTGGAATTCCCTACCGGGCCTTCACATCCTCCAACATGACCCTCCATATGGAAGGATATACTCTGCTCCTGAACTTCTATCTACCTTTCTGATTACACTCACCCCCAGGATATCACATCCTTCAACATGGTCCTCCATATGGAAGGATATACTCTGTTCCTGACCTTCTATCTACCTTTCTGATTAGTTACCACCACCAAGATATTTCACCTTCCAGGATGACCCTCTAGAAATTACCAGCTATAAGCTGAGGTTCTGGAATTCCTTACCGGGCCTTCACATCCACCAACATGACCCTCCATGGAAGGATATACTCTGCTCCTGACCTTCACTCTAGCTTTCTGATTAGTTACCACCACCAAGATATTTCACCTTCCAGGATGACCCTCTAGAAATTACCACCTGTAAGCTGAGGTTCTGGAATTCCCTACCGGGCCTTCACATCCTCCAACATGACCCTCCATGGAAGGATATACTCTGCTCCTGACCTTCACTCTACCTTTCTAATTACACTCACCACCAGGATATCACATCCTTCAACATGGTCCTCCATATGGAAGGATATAGTCTGCTCCTGACCTTCACTCTAGCTTTCTGATTAGTTACCACCACCAAGATATTTCACCTTCCAGGATGACCCTATAGAAATTACCACCTATAAGCTGAGGTTCTGGAATTCCCCGCCGGGCTATCACATCCTCCAACATGACCCTCCTGAACTTCTCTCTACCTTCCTGATTACACTCACTGCCAGGATATCACATACTCCAACATGATCCTCCACATGGAAAGGTATACTCTGCTCCTGATCTTCTATCTACCCTTCTGATTAGTTACCACCACTAGAATATCACACCTTAGCACTATCAGCATGACCCTCCAGAAATTACCACCTGTAAGCTGAGGTTCTGGAATTCCCCACCGGGCTATCACATCCTCCAACATGACCCTCCATATGGAAGGATATACTCTGCTCCTGACCTTGGCTCTACCTTTCTGATTACACTCACTACCAGGATATCACATCCTCCAACTTGACCCTCCATATGGAAGGATATACTGTGCTCCTGAACTTCTATTTACCTTTCTGATTACACTCTCCACCAATATATCACATTCTCCAACATGATGCTCCATATGGAAAGATATACTCTGCTCCTGACCACCTTCTACCTTTCTGATTACACTCACCACAAGGATATCACATCCTTCAACATGATCCTCCATATGGAAGGATATACTCTGCTCCTAACCTTCGTTCTACCTTTCTGATTACACTCACTACCAGGATATCACATCCTCCACCATGACCCTCTGTATGGAAAGATATACTCTGCTCCTGACCTTCTATCTATCTTTCTGATTAGTTACCGCCACCAGAATATCACACCTTCCAGCATGGCCCTTCAGAAATTACCACCTGTAAGCTGAGGTTCTGGAATTCCCCACCGGGCTATCACATCCTCCAACATGACCCTCCATATGGAAGGATATACTAATTTCCTGGCCTTCACTCTACCTTTCTGATTACACTCACCACCAGGATATCACATCCTTCAACATGACCCTCCATATGGAAGGATATACTCTGCTCCTGACCTTCGCTCTACCTTTCTGATTAGTTACCACCACCAAGATATTTCATCTTCCAGCATGACCCTCCAGAAATTACCCTCTAAGAAATACTCCTGACCTTCTTTATGCATATCTGGTTACACCCATCACCGGGATATCACACCTTCAACATGACCCTCCATAGGGTAGAAAATACTCTGCTTCTGACCTTCTTTCTACCTTCATGGGTACACTGACCACTGGGATATCACATTTTCCAATATGACCCTCAATAAGGTAGAAAATACTATGCTCCTGATCGTCTCTCTACCTTTCTGATTACACTCATCACCATTAGGATATCATGACCTTCAACATGACCCTCCATATATAGAATATACTCTGCTCCTGACCTTCTCTCGATCTTCCTAATTACCACCACTGGGACATTTCACCCTTTAACATGACTCTGCATAGGGTAGTTTACACTATCCAACACCAGGATATCACACCTTCCAACATGACCCTCCAGATATTATCTTCTAGAAAATACTCTGCTCCTGTCCTTTATACATTTTTGGTAACACTCATCACCGGGGTATCACACCTTCCACCACATCTTTCCATAGGGTAGAAAATACTCTCTCCCTGACCTTCACTCTACCTTTCTTATTACACTCACCACCAGGATATCACGCCCTCCAACATGACCCTCCATAAGGTGGAAAATTAACTGCTCATGACCGCCTCTCTACCTTCATGGTTACACATAGTTACATAGTTTGGGAGGTTGAAAAAAGACACAAGTCCATCAAGTCCAACATATGTGTGAACTTTTGTGTCAGTATCACATTGTATATCCTTCAATGTTGTGGTCCCTTAGGTGCCCATCTAATAGTTTTTTGAAATTATCTATGCTCCCAGCTGAAACCACTGCTTGTGGAAGAGAATTCCACATCCTTACAGCTCTTACCATAAAGAACCCTCTACGCATTTTGAGGTTAAACTGTTTTTCTTCTAATTTTAGTGAATGGCCGCATATTTTTTTATGCTCCCTTGCGTGGAAGAATTTTGTCCCTATTGTGGGGTCACCAGTACAGTATTTGTACATTGAAATCATAGCCCCTCTCAAGCGTCTCTTCTCTAGAGAGAATAAGTTCAGTTCTCTGAATCTTTCCTCATAACTAAGGTCCCCTCCAGTCCCTTAATTAGCTTTGTTGCCCTTCTCTGAACCCTTTCCAATACCAGGACATCCTTCCTGAGGACCGAAGCCCAGAACTGGATGGCGTATCCCTGGTGCGGACCTCACCAGAGACTTGTAGAGTGGGAGAATTATTGATTTATCTCTGGAGTTGATCCCCTTCTTGATGCATGCCAATATTTTGTTGGCTTTGCTTGCAGCAGCTTGGCATTGCATGCCATTGCTGAGCCTGTCCTCTACTAGGACCCCTAGGTCCTTTTCCATCCTAGATTCCCCCAGAGGCTCTCCCCCTAGTGAGTAGTTTGCATTCATATTTTTGGCACCCAAATGCATTATTTTATATTTTTCTACATTAAACCTCATTTGTCACTTATTTGCCCACCCCATTAATATGTTCAGATCTTCTTGCAAGGTTTCCACATCCTGTGGAGTAATGATTGCCCTGCTTAGCTTGGTGCCATCTGCAAATATTGAGATTGAGCTTTTTATCCCATCCTCCAGATCGTTTATGAATAAATTGAATAGGATTGGTCCCAGGACAGAACCTTGGGGAACCCCACTTTCCACACCAGACCATTCCAAGTACTCCCCGTTTATTACCACCCTCTGGACTTGTCCCTGTAGCCAGTTTTCAATCCAGGTACTCACCCTATGATCCATGCCGACAGATCTTAGTTTGTACATTAAGCGTTTATGTGGAACTGTATCAAATGCCTTTGCAAAATCCAGGTACAACACGTCTACAGGTCTTCCCTTATCTAGATGGCAGCTCACCTCCTCATAGAAGGTTAATAGACTGGTTTGGCAGGAGCGATTCTTCATGAAACCGCGCTGATTACCGTTAATGATACAGTTTTCATTACAAAAATCTTGTATATAATCCCTTATTAATCCCTTCCAAGACCTTGCATATTATTGATGTTAAAAAATCTGGCCTGTAGTTTCCAGGGATATATCTTGGTCCCTTTTTATATATTGGTGCTGCATTGGCTTTTCTTCAGTCAGCTGGTATCATACCAGCCAGCAGATTGTTCATAAAAAATAGGAACAATGGTCTGGCAATTACTTGACTGAGTTCCTTAACCTCCCTGGCGGTATTACCGAGCCTGACTCGGGGGTGAAAATTAGCAGCCAGGAGCGGTAACCCCGAGTCAGGCTCGGGCTAGTGGCAGGCAGCGCTTGCCTTCTCTCCGGCGATGTGAAAGTCACTTCTCTCTTCCGCTGTCATGCGAGCGGTGTCGCATGGGAGCGGAACTGTGCGGCAAATTCAAACCTGCAAGTAGTAAACACACACACCCACAGCCTTTATAAGCTCCGGTGATACAATGTAATCTGTAGATTGCATTGTACCATCGGAGATCTGACACTTGTTGCAGAGAGAAAGTTGTTACAGTGCACCACTCCTTATACACACTGTCATTTTGCCCCAAAAATAAAATGGCAGCTGGACACGCAAAATCGCCTTTGGATCTACTGAGCGAAAGTGACAGCGAATTGGAAACGCTCGCGGAAGTGAGCGACAGCGAGTTGTGGGAGGAGTCATCTGGCGCTGACACTGACACCGAGACCAGCGAACCGGACTGTGACCTGAGTGACATGCGCATCTGGTGCCCTATCGCCAGCAGTACAGATCAGGTAGCGACGCCACGATTTCCATTCACCGGATCACCTGGAATGAAGGTGGACGTTGAACGCGACAACCCGCTGGCGTTCCTAAAATTATTTCTCAGCGACGAAATAATTGAAAAAATTGTCGTGGAGACAAATCGCTTCCAGGAGCAACAGTCTTCCAGCATGCAGGCCAGGTTTGCCAGAAGTCGCCTATGGAAGCCGGTAAGCACCGAGGAAATGTGGAATTTTATGGGACTTATTATCCTGCAAGGCGTGGTGGGCAAGCCGGTCCAAAAATGGTACTGGACCAAAAACAGAATGCTGGCCACGCCTTTTTTCGGCTGCGTGATGTCGGAGTACCGCTTCTCCCTTATTATGAAAAATTTACATTTCACAAATAATGAGGAGTATGACGAGGAAACGCATCCTGCGCCAAAGCTAAAAAAGATCTGGAACGTTCCAGATCTTTTTTAGCTTTGGCGACATCACGCAGCCGAAAAAAGGCGTGGCCAGCATTCTGTTTTTGGTCCAGTACCATTTTTGGACCGGCTTGCCCACCACGCCTTGCAGGATAATAAGTCCCAGAAAATTCCAAATTTCCTCGGTGCTTACCGGCTTCCATAGGCCACTTCTGGCAAACCTGGCCTGCATGCTGGAAGACTGTTGCTCCTGGAAGCAAATGGTCGTGGCAAATTTCCAGCGGGTTTATGTACCGGACCACGATGTAAGCATCGACGAAAGCTTGATGGCTTATAAAGGGCGGCTCAGCTGGATACAGTATATAGCCTCAAAAAGAGCTCGCTTCGGAGTCAAAGAGTTCATGCTTTGTGAGTCGGCCACCGGATATATATGGAACTCTGTGATCTATACCGGCAAAGGGACCAAATTTGACCCAAAGTACAGTGACTATGGAATGGCCACAGCATCTGTTCTAACCCTCATGGAGCCGTTGTTGGATCAGGGTTACTGTGTGACCACGGCCAATTTTTATTCATCCCCCGAGCTCTATGAGGTGCTGATCAAGCGCAAAGCAGACGCTTACGGTACGGTAAAACCGAACCGTAAAAACATGCCATCAATGCTGTGCAAAAGGACACTAAAAAGTGGTGAGCTGGTGGCCTTTCAAAAAGGCAAAATGATGGCCATGCGCTGGAGGGACAAAAAGGACGTTTGCCTACTCAGCACAGTGCACAACACCGTCACTGCTATTGTGCCCACCAGGGCAGGAAAGGAGGTACAAAAGCCGCAGGTCGTTATAGATTATAACATCACAATGGGAGGAGTGGACCGGGCCGACCAGGCTATGACCTTTTATCCAGCAATGCGGAAGCAGCAGAAAAAATATTACAAAAAAATTTTCCGCCACATTCTGGAACAGTGCCTCTGGAACGCTTATATTTTGTGCAGAGCTCAGAGTGAGAAACCGGTTGTCCACTCTGAGTTCATCTGGAGGGTGGCCGAACGGATCTTTGCTACCCCAGAGGTACCATCTGCGACCAGATCTGGATGTCGGGCTGTGGACGTTGGCAACCCACTTCGCCTGACTGGTCGCCATTTTATAGAGTACATTCCGCCAACCGCCAAAAAAGCAGCAGCGACCAGAATGTGTGTGGTCTGCTGTTCCAAAAGAGACGGTAATGGGAAGAAGGTCCGGAAAGAAAGCAGGTTTTACTGCCCCGATTGTGATGTTGGACTTTGTGTGGTACCCTGCTTCAAGATCTACCACACTCAGGAGGATTATTAATTATTTGTAGTTAAAAATTTTCTTAGTGTTTCCATCTGAATAAATTTATGTTATTTATTTGATTATAATTCATGAATTTGTGTGTTTCTTACTTTATTACATCTCAGATGTCTACTAGAGTGTTGTTTGGTCAGGTTTAAGTAAGTAATTACTAACCATTGCAGGCCTATAGTACACAACGCCATATCTCCATGCAGAAAACCATTACCGCTTTCAGCAACAAATTCCAGACTCAGTCATACCGCCAGGGAGGTTAACCACTTCAGCCCCGGAAGGATTTCCAGCTTTAGGACCGGAGCCCTTTTTGCGATTCGGCGCTGCGTCGCTTTAACTGACAATTGCGCGGTCGTGCGACGTTGTACCCAAACAAAATTTGCGTCCTTTTTTTCCCACAAACAGAGCTTTCTTTTGGTGGTATTTGATCACCGCTGCGTCATTTCTGATCGCCGCTATAAACAAAAGAAGAGCGACAATTTTGCAAAAAAACCCAAATTTCTTACTTTTTCCTAAAATACAAATCCAAAAAAAAAATATAAAAAAACATTTTTTTTCACCGTTTTTGGCCGATTTATATTCTTCATCATATTTGCGATAAAAAAAATCGCAATCGGCATTTATTGATTGGTTTGCGCAAAAGTGGTCGCGTTTACGGATGATGAGAATTCATTTTTGGGGTTTTTAATTTTTTTTTATTTTTTACTAAAAATGGCGGTGATCTGCGATTTTTTGCGGTACTGCGATATTTCAGCGGACATGGCGGACCATTTTGACACTTTTTTGGGACCATTGGCATTTATACAGCGATCAGTGCTATAAAAATGCACTGATTACTGTGTAAATGTCATTGGCAGTGAAGGGGTTAACCTGCAGAGGGTGCGCTAAGGGTTAACTGTGTTCCCTGGGCGTGTTCTTACTGTATGGGGGATGCCCTAACAGGGGAAGGGAAGTTATCACAGCCTTCACGTAAAGGAAGGCTGTGATCACAGCCCTTCCCCCTCACACAGAGCGGAGGTCCGTGTTTACATACACGGACCTCCGCTCATTCGCTCCGGGGGGGGCATCGCGGGTGGCCGGCGGCAATCGAAGCCGCCGCACCCGCTCCCTGGCCCCCCCTGGACACAGTGAGCGCGCGGGCGCGCCTCCGGCGGCGCACGCGCGCTCACTATACACGTTCCCGCAGCCGCCGTCGTATGACGGCGATTTGCGGGAACGTGCCACTTTGTCGCCGTCAATCGCCGATCGGCGGTCGGCAAGTGGTTAAGGACCCTCGGGTGTAAGGTCCCAGTGACCTATTAACGTTACGTTTTTCAAGTCTATTCCTAATTCTATCCTCAGCCATGAAAGTGCTTCCTGTGACGTGTCGTGAGGACAAACATTTTAGTTTTGGATACTGGAGCCCCCCGTTTCCCTTGTGAATACTGATGAGAAGAACAAATTTAAAACCTTCGCCATCTCTCCATCCTTTGTAACCAGATTTCCTTCTTCATTCTTTATGGGGCCTATATGATCTGACCTCCCTCTCTTACTATTTATATACTTAAAGAATTTCTTGGGATTCATTTTACTCTCCTCTGCTATTTGTCGTTCATGTTCTATCTTAACCGTCCTGATTGCACCCTTACATTTCTTATTGCATTCCTTGTAAAGCTGGAATGCTGACAGTGACCCATCAGCCCTATATTTTTTGAAGGCCTTCTCCTTTGTTTTTATATGTACTTTTACATCAGAGTTAAGCCATCCTGGCCTTTTATTAGCTCTTATAAATGTATTTCCCATTGGGGTGCACTGGCTAATACCTTTGTTTAGTAAGTTCTTGAAGCACTCCCATTTTTCCTCCGTGTTCACTGCTCCTAGAATTTTATCCCAACTAACATCTTCCAGCAAGGAGCATAGTTTATGGAAGTTGGCTCTCTTAAAATTCAGTGTCTTTGTATTCCCCTTATTCATCAGCCAGTTCAATAGAAAGCAGCCTACATTCGGCCTGTGTGTACTGGAGTCGGTTGGACGGAAGCCGGCAGTTCTGTCAAAGGGGCATGACCAAAATGGTCTGCTGACCGGAGTGTTCTGGCGGGGGCTTCCCCCATCAGAACACAATAGAACATCAGGGGAGATCGCTGTACTAACATCGGATAGATCCTCCTGAGCTGTCAAGTTTTTCTCCCTTCAGCCCTACCGGGCTTTAGGGTTGTTGGAGTTAGAAGGTTGGGGTTACTATGAGGGTGCAGGGTGGATTGCTTTGTGTATGGGGGCATTAGGCAGGAGCTCCGTTCTCTGCCCCAGGAGCTCTGTGCCTGAAACTAGCAGCCTCGAGCTTCCAGCCCTGACAGTAATGTACGGCTCATCAAAGCCCAGGTGAAAAGTGAATACATTACAACAGTAATAAATAAAACATTATTGGAATTCAATGGGACCCTTTGTCCTTTCACCAGTAAAGTAGTTTAAACTTTGTCCTGATAACCAGAGAGCAATGTATTCCATTATTCTCTAAAATGTTACCTTATAGGTCATTTATTGATTAGAGCAATCTAACATTTTTTCTTCCATGTCTCACTTAGTAGTTCATAGTGCAAGAAGAGTGACTTGCCAAGTGTATTTTTGGGGTTCAACAATAATGAGACTCAAAAACCAAAGTACATCTAAGCCCTAGCAGGACAACATTTGGTTTGCTAAAGCACAGTGCATCATAAACAATTGCTGCTTTTTTAAAAAAAATACGTCATCTTTTTTTTTTTTGCTGCTAATCTCCACCAGCCTTTTTTAACCATTTCATGACAAAATGCATGCTCCTTAAGATTGGCTGCACATCATTGATCTGGTAACAGCAGTGGCACCGCCACACATTTGATAGCATGACAATACACAATTAAGAGACAGGGGCAGATTGTTGTCATCCTATAACAGGGGGCGCCTCAGCAATGACTGGAAAAAAATGTTAATGTAGCCCGGGCCCGGACCTCCACAGGCCTGATGGTGACCTTTAGAGTCAGGGAGGACTGACATCCACGCTCACAGTGTGGGTTACTAGGCATAGAGGGTGCAGATAGAAGAATTTAGTTGGGCACCAGACACTTTGATGATGCAGAACAAAAGAGATTTATTTTTCTCTTCAAGAACTGGGAAGAGAGGGTTAGGGCCAGGACACCCTTTAGGAAGGTCCAAAAGCACTTAGCAGACTCCAAGACGCTCTGAATAGGATTCTTGATGTAACTATAAAGTCCCACAGTCTCTCCAACTGAACTTTACCTGACTAGGACTATTCTGTTATGCATCAAACTTGTAATTTGGACTTCCACTCAGATTGATGCACATGGCATTCTTGGTATCCCCATTGTACAGATCTGGCTTCGGTCTCACAGCCTCCCGCTGTAGCTCCACGAGTTTTACACTCAGTCTCTTGATGAAACTCTCTGGGCTCCCAATGCCACTGGGCCCCTTTTTACACTCACAGTCTCTTGACAAAACTCCATGGGCTCCCACTGCCAGTGGATCCCTTTCTCTTGACGAAACTCCCTGGGCTTCCACTGCCGGTGGATCCCTTTCTCTTGACAAAACTCCTTGGGCTCCAACTGCCAGTGGATCCCTTTCTCTTGACAAAACTCCCTGGGCTTCCACTGCCGGTGGATCCCTTTCTCTTGACAAAACTCCTTGGGCTCCAACTGCCAGTGGATCCCTTTCTCTTGACAAAACTCCCTGGGCTCCAACTGCCAGTGGATCCCTTTCTCTTGACAAAACTCCCTGGATTCCCACTGCTAGTGGATCCCTTTCTCTTGATGAAACTTCCTGGGCTCCCAATGCCAGTGGATGCCTTTCTCTTGACAAAACTCCCTGGGCTTCCACTGCCAGTGGATCCCTTTCTCTTGATGAAACTCCTTGGGCTCCAACTGCCAGTGGATCCCTTTCTCTTGACAAAACTCCCTGGGCTCCCACTGCCAGTGCATCCCTTTCTCTTGATGAAACTCCCTGGATTCCTATTGCCTCTGGATCCCTTTCTCTTGATGAAACTTCCTGGGCTCCCAATGCCACTGGGCCCCTTTTTACACTCAGTCTCTTGACGAAACTTCCTGTGCTCCCACTGCCAGTGGATGCCTTTCTCTTGACGAAACTCCCTGGGCTTCCACTGCCAGTGGATCCCTTTCTCTTGACGAAACTCCTTGGGCTCCAACTGCCAGTGGATCCCTTTCTCTTGACGAAACTCCTTGGGCTCCAACTGCCAGTGGATCCCTTTCTCTTGACAAAACTCCCTGGGCTCCCACTGCCAGTGCATCCCTTTCTCTTGATGAAACTCCCTGGATTCCTATTGCCTCTGGATCCCTTTCTCTTGACAAAACTCCCTGGGCTCCCACTGCCATTGGATCCCTTTCTCTTGATGCAACTCCCTGGGCTCCCACTGCCTTTGGATCCCTTTCTCTTGACGAAACACCCTGGGCTCCCACTGCCACTGGGTCCCTTTTTACACTCACAGTCTCTTGACGAAACTCCCTGGGCTCCCACTGCCAGTGGACCCCTTTATCTTGACAAAACTCCCTGGGCCCCTTTCTCTTGATGAAACTCCCTGGGCTCCCATTGCCTTTGGATCCCTTTCTCTTGATGAAACTTCCTGGGCTCCCAATGCCACTAGGCCCCTTTCTCTTCTCTTCACACAGCCAACCACTGTATTTCCCGAGTGTCCCCACACCAACCTGCTGGGTTCCCTTCTCGGCTCTTCAGCCCAACTGCTGAACTCTCTCTCTCTCAAGTATCACCCCTTCTCTCTCACTGGGTTCCTGGCTTGACTTCTGCTGAGGGTTTCACACTTTTCCACTGGCCCTGACATGTGAAAGAGTCTGCTCTGGTACTCTCTCTCTCAGACTCTCAACTCTGGCCTTCAATAACAGGAGCATTGTCCCTTGAGGGTGACAGTTTCCCCTTTTATCTCTGGCGCTGGTTCAAGCTTTGCCTCCGGTGACAGGAATAGTTGTACTCCACTAGCAACTCTGTCCTTTCACCTCTGACAAAGAGGGGTCCTCCGGCCAGGCCCTTCGGGTTTGATTTGGATTTTAAGGGGAACTCGCCGCCAAAAATTTAAAAAAAAATTACGTGGGGTCCCCCCTAAAATCCAAACCAGACCCTTATCCGAGCATGCAACCTGGCCGGCCAGGATGGGGCGGGCGAGCGCTCCCCCCCTGAACTGTACCAGGCTTCATGCCCTCAACATGGGGAGTATGGGTGGTTTGGGGCAGGCGGGGCTCTGCACCCCCATCCCAAAGCAGGGATGGGGACAAGAGCCTCTTCCCCACAACCCTGGGCTGTGGTTGTGGGGGTGTACGGGCAGGGGGGCTTATCAGAATCTGGAAGCCCCCTTTAATCCCGACCCCACCCCCTATGTGAATTAGTATCGGGTACATCGTACCCCTACTACTTCACCAAAAATTGTCAAAAAAGAAAAAACCACAGGAGACAACTAGGGATAAGTCCTTTAATAAAAAATAAAAATAAGTGTCCCCTGTTGTAATCCATCGTCAATCATGGCGAGCGACGGCGAGAAAAAAACAAAAAACAAAAAGGCAACAGCTCCTCCTCCATGGGAGGGCTCCCGCCAACTGACTGCTGTTTGTTACGACACTTTATTTATATGGCAGGGCGGGGCCACCCGGTGACGTAAGCGCGTGACCCACCCCCACATGACGTCAGAAGGGGCGGGGTTGCTCGCTTACGTCGCTGGGTGGCCCCGCCCTGCCATAGAAATAAAGTGTCAAAGCAAACAGCGGGCAGGCGGCGGGAGCCCTCCCACGTCTGCGTGCAATGCATTACGGGGCGAAGTCACTGCGAACGCCCCATAATGTTCTGAATTTGAACGGGCGACCCCGAATCGCGGGCCCATCCCTAATGGATTGCACGGGTTGTTAACAACATTTTCATGTCAATGGCGCCTTTACCAATATATTTAGCTTGAAAAAATGGTGATGCGTTCCATACTTATTTTACCCGCTGTATAAATTGTTCTCATGGCTCCAGATTGCCCAAACAGATAAGGTGAGGCTGGAGGAACTTTCACATTCATACACAGCTACTGATTGATATGTTTTTCTCTCTGCTGAAGAACTCCTGGAAATTGACCAGGTAAAAGGTGGTGTTTTTCAGCTGTTGTCTCCTCCGAGAACACGTTCTGTAATTATAGAAGATCTACATTTTACACTGACATAGCAACGTCAAGGTCTGCCTGGTATGTCCTTCTATGCGTGGATGCGCTTGGCCTCGGGGCTGCATGGCTATTTTGTTTTTTTCAGAGTTAATTTGCAACGTGTTGACCAATTCTTTTTATGTTAAAGTCCCTCGGGGCCTTAAAAGCAGAAACTGTCAACAACAAGGCATGTTACAGAATGGAGATGGCAGCCGGAAAATGTGATCACCTCCTGATCACGCTGCGCTCACCGATTGTCCACCAGAGGAACCAGTTTAGGTTGCACGTCCACTAGGTCAGGGGTAGTCCCATTTTTTTCCTTTTGCTCCATTCCTGTGGTTATTGGCTAAATCAGTTGACAATCATCTCATCTCTTTATATATACACTATATTGCCAAAAGTATTGGGACGCCTGCCTTTACACGGACATGAACTTTAACGGCGTCCCAGTCTTAGTCTGTAGGGTTCAATATTGGGTTGGCCCACCCTTTGCAGCTATAACAGCTTCACCTCTTCTGGGAAGGCCGTCCACAAGGTTTAGGAGTGTCTATGGCAGGGTTTCTCAACTAGGGTTCCTCCAGAGGTTGCTAGGAGTTCCTTGAGCAATGGTCAATTTCTACCTCTCAGATAAATTCCCAATGATACCATTGATCTTTATAGCTATCTGTAAGGAGGTAATTCTTCCCAATGACCACAAGTGTAAGGAGCCTTCTTCCCATTGACCATCACACTAATGTATCAGGAGTTGTAGATTTTTAATTTTTAGCCGGGGTTCCCAGAGATCGGAGAATTATTTCAAGGGTTCCTCAGTGTTAACAAGGTTGAGAAAGGCTGCTCTATGGGAATGTTTGACCATTCTTCCAGAAGTCAGGCTCTAATGTTGGATGAGAAGGCCTGGCTCACAGTCTCCTCTCTACTTCATCCCAAAGGTGTTCTACCAGGTTGAGGTCAGGACTCTGTGTAGACCAGTCAAGTTCCTCCACCCCAAACTCACTCATCCATGTCTTTATGGACCTTGCTGATTTGTAGGACAAACAGTGAAATTTATGGGGGAAAATTACTTTTCCTCCCCATTAGATGGTGCTCAGCAGGGAAGAGCTTTAACCTTTTGCTGCCTATAGGACGTCCATGGGGTTGAGGTCAGGCTATATCTGAGCTGGAAAACCTTTTTTGTGAGCAGTACCATTAGGTCACTTGTCCACACTCCAGGGAATCTTTACAAGGCCTGACCTTCACAAATAAAGCTCAATTTTGGTGCTTGGATACAGCTGTGTATGACCACCCATGGGCTACACTATATTACCAAAAGTATTGGGACACCTGCCTTTACATGCACATGAACTTTAATGGCATCCCAGTCTTAGTCCGTAGGGTTCAATATTGAGTTGGCCCACCCTGTGCAGCTTTAAACGCTTCAACTCTTCTGTGAAGGCCATCCACAAGGTTTAGGAGTGTCTATGGGAATGTTTGACCATTCTTCCAGAAGCAGATTTGTGAGGTCAGTTACTGACGCCGGATGAGAAGGTCTGGCTCCCAGTCTCCACTCTAATTCATCCCAAAGGTGTTCTATGGGGTTGAGGTGCAGGCCAGTCAAGTTCCTCCACCCCAAACTCGCTCATCCATGTCTTTATAGACCTTGCTTTGTGCAGTGGTGGGCAGTCATGTTGGAACAGGAAGGGGCCATCCCCAAACTCTTCCCACAAAGTTGGGAGCATGAAATTGTCCAAAATGTCTTGGTATGCTGACACCTTAAGTGTTCCCCTCACTGGAACTAAGGGACCAAGCCCAACCCCTGAGAAACAACCCCACACCATAATCCCCCCTCCAACAAATGATTTGGACCACTGCACAAACAAAGGTCCATAAAGACATGAATGAGCGACTGATCTCAACCCAACAGAACAGCTTTGGGATGAATTAGAGTGGATACTGCAAGCCAGGCCTTCTCATCCAACGTCAGTGCCTGACCTCACCAATGCTCTTCTGGAAGAACGGTCATACATTCCCATAGACACTCCTAAACCTTGTGGACAGCCTTCCCAGAAGAGTTGAAGCTTTTATAGCTGCAAAGGGTGGGCCAACTTAATATTGAACCCTCCGGACTAAGACTGGGATGCCATTTAAGTTCATGTGCGTGTAAAGGCAGGCGTCCCAATACTTTTGGTAATATAGTGTAGCCCATGGGTGGTCATGCACAGCTGTATCCAAGCCTAAAATTGAGCTTTGTTTGTGAAGGTCAGGCCTTGTAAAGTTTCCCTGGATTGTGGACAAGTGACCTAATGGTACTGCTCACAAAAAGGTTTTGCAGCTCAGATTTAACCAGAATCAGGGATTTGATGAATCAGCAAATCTGACTTTTGACATAGAAAGCAATTACACCCTGGTGACTGTGCCACGTCCTCCAACCATAAACCATTATATTGTACTTGTAAGCCCTGAGAAAGGGAGAGATGTATGAGCCCCCAAAACATGCTGGATTCACTGAACCAATAAATCACTGTTACAAGGGCATTGCTAATGCTATATCGCTATTGTGACAGGCAGGGCGCGATGCTGACTGCTGCAGTGATGGGCAATCGTGGCACTGGGGATGCCACAGGAGCTGTGGGGCAAGTGCCCTGTACCCGCCCCACAGCTGCTGTGGCATCAGTGATTGCCCATCACTGCAGCAGCCAGCATCGCGCCCACCGGCTGCCTGTCACAATAGTGATATAGTAAATATCAGAGCCCAGTGAAGCTTTCCCTAGGCTCTTCCATGGCTCTGACATGTCTTATTAGAGAACATCTCCGGGTATTGAGTATAAGGTCTAAGGTCTGTGCTGGGAGGGGAGATTTGGGAGGAGGGGGTAAGAGGATTTGTGCTGGCAGGGGGTTTTGGTCACCCGCGCTATTCT
>BLSH010281673.1:423444-438927 GCA_018402905.1 Glandirana rugosa | reverse complement strand
ATTCATATAAATGTAAATAGTTCTGTGCAATGCCAATAAATAAGGAAATGTAAGCTGAAAATAAAAAATTAAAATTTCTATTAAAAAAAAAAAGTTTTTTTTTCATAAATCACCCCGAGAATTATTTTTTACGTTGGGGAAGCAGAGGTGTTTTTTTGTTGTTGTGCCCCCGGGGGCGATAAGATGGAACACGGCGTGTCCTGTATTCCACTTCCTGATCAATCATTAGCTCTTAAAGGAATTTTGTTGATCAGAAAACTTCTCTTACGACAAAAACTTGTTTGCCGGTCTCAGAGTCGGAACAGATCAATATGACGAAGGGACAGAGGAGGGGGGGGGGGGAGGGGGGAGGGGGGCGGGGCCTGGGTTACTTGTTACTATTTAAAGAACCGGCTTTTCACCCGGTGTCATCAGAAGAAAACCAACCTACCTGACTTTAAAAAAGAAGGAGAAGAAGAAGAAGAAGGAAGAATTACAACTTTCTACGACTTTTTCCACGTAAGTGCAGAAACTTCATTTAGATTTTTTTCACGCTCTGCTTGGATGATGAATTTTTCTAAAAATTGTTGTAAATTTTTGCATATTTCTGTATTTTGTGTGTTGGCTTGCATTATTAATCTTCTTTTTTTTTTCTATAAATTATATAAATGCCTGTGAATTAATTGCTAATTCTTGATATTGTTAAGTGTACCTGTCTACTGTTAGGTGTACGGCCATTTTTGATGATGTGCTTTACTAGCATTGGGCGAAACGCGGCCTATCGACTCGATAGGACCTGCCGATATCATGGGGACTGGAGGTCTAATTCTTGACTCCAGGTTCTGTGATTTGGCCAGGTCCCAGAAAATCGATTGGCTGGACAGTGGTTTGGTTAGCAATATGGCTGCCCTTCGGTGATGTGGTTTGATAATTTGCCACTTACTCTGCTGTAAAATTATAGAGGCATTGAGGTTGAAGCTCTACGGCAGCTTTTCTCAATCTTTTTACCCTAGAGGAACCCTTAAAAAAAATTCCGGGTTTTAGGGAAACCCCTGCTAAGATTAGTTTATCAGGAGTCATTAGAAAAATGTTCCTTACATTGGTGATCAGTGGGTAGAATGTTCCTTACATTGGTGATCAGTGGGAAGAATGCTCCTTACATTGGTGATCAGTGAGAAGAATGTCCCTTACATTGGTGATCAGTGGGAAGAATGTTCCTTACATTGGTGATCAGTGGGAAGAATGCTCCTTACATCGGTGATCAGTGGGAAGAATGCTCCTTACATTGGCGATCAGTGGGAAGAATGCTCCTTACATTGGTGATCAGTGGGAAGAATGTTCCTTACCTTGGTGATCAGTGGGAAGAATGTCCCTTACATTGGTGATCAGTGGGAATAATGTTCCTTACCTTGGTGATCAGTGGGAAGAATGTCCCTTACATTGGTGATCAGTGGGAAGAATGTTCCTTACATTGGTGATCAGTGGGAAGAATGCTCCTTACATTGGTGATCAGTGGGAAGAATGCTCCTTACATTGGTGGTCAGTGGGAAGAATGTTCCTTACATTGGTGGTCAGTGGGAAGAATGTCCCTTACATTGGTGATCAGTGGGAAGAATGTCCCTTACATTGGTGATCAGTGGGAAGAATGTCCCTTACATTGGTGATCAGTGGGAAGAATGCTCCTTATATTGTTGGTCAGTAGGAAGAATATCCTTTACATTGGTCAGTGAGCATGATGTCCTTTACATTGGTGGTTATGAAGCCACCCTTATAGTCAGCTGAAAAGATCATTGGTGCCAATTGGCGATGAACCTGGAACTATGAAGGCATTGAAGGCAACATCAGATTGGTGGTCAATCAGCCACAGCTCAAGGAACCCCTAGAAACCTCTGGAAGAACCCTGGTAGAGAATGAATGCTCTACAACATCCCCATTCCTCCACATCATCCCTTCTCCTATTCACCCTACTGTTCTATTTAGAATTTAATTATTTAAGAGCAAATCAAAAGGCAGAGAAAAAAAAACTTTTGACAGAGCTTCTACCTACAGCCAACTATAGCCAAGCTTTCATTTTCTGACTCTCATTGGTTTCCTTTGGTTTTATCCCTTTGTATCTTGTATTGTGGCAAGGTTGGACATGTCCAGATTTTGCCTCTTTACACATTTGCTAGGTGTGGCTTTCAAAAGACCATAGCGATTTTCCCTAAACTGGAAACTTCCCCCCCCCACATCCATTTTTTTATATAAAAAATAATAAAAGTAATTGTCGTATTTATGATATTTAAAGTGAATAAAATAAATTCCTGTTCTTTGAGGAGAAAACAATTCAGAAAGGTGGCGTATATTGCAGCTTACATAGAAACATCTAAATGGGACAATAAAGACACCTATTACTAGAATTATCCTTTGTCACAAAGTCATAAAAACATAATATAAAATATTACAAAGATAAAAACATTACCTTAAGGTCTAAAAATAGTTTACAAGAAAAAAAAAAAGAGAACAAAAAGTTTAACATATGGCTTTACTATAAATGTATAAGGAATGATAATCCCTCCAATACTTGATTTTTCCAATTCAATGTTCAAGTCCTCGGTATCAGCCACCATACGTTATGGCAGCCAGGCCATAGGTGGTAACGTAGAGGATTGCAATTCTCTCCATTACCAATGGTGCCCTGCTGGCCAGGGTGCGGGCTTTCCTCCCTCCATGCCCTTGTTTTTTCACTCGCCCTAGGGACCAGACTAGGAATATGTTCAGGATGGGATGAGACGCTCAATAGATCAGCCTTTCTCAATCTTTTCAACACAGAGGAACCCTTAAAATAACTTTCCAGTTTGAGGGAACCCCTGCTAAAAATTACTGTATCTATAACTAATGATACGTTTGTGTGATGGTCGGTGGGAAAAATGCTCCTTACGCTTGTGGTCATTGGGAAGAATTACCTCCTTACAGATAAAGATCAGTGGTATCATTGGGAACTTATCTGAGAGGCAGAACATGCTCATTGCTCAAGGAACCCCTACAAACCTCAGGAGGATCCCTAGAGTTCCATGGAACCCTGGTTGAGAAACCCTGCAAAAGAAGAATGCTTGCATCAAATTTTGATACGTTTTGTGGGTCTCTGGGTCTGAAGAAGCAGACCTTGTTCCACGAAACACGTAACATTGATATTCATCATCCAGAAAAATCTTTCACTTTCTCTTTGTTTAAGGCAGGGCATAGATCAGGGATCCTCAAACTACGGCCCTCCAGCTGTTGCGGAACTACACATCCCATGAGGCATTGTAAAATTCAGACATTCACAGACATGACTAGGCATGATGGGAATTGTAGTTCCTGAACAACTGAAGGGCCATAGTTTGAGGACCATTGGCATAGATGGTACAATTTTCTTTCCTTCCACCTTTCACCTCCCGTTGAGCTACTGTTTTCTGCCAGCGGGGAGCCTTCCCGGCCAGCAGGAAGCAATGCAAAAAATACCACTGGCTGATTGTATCAAGGTCAATCAATGGATCAACTTCAGTACAACCAGCCTGCCCATAGATGGATTGAATATCAGTCTGTTTAGCATGGACCAACCGAGATTCAATCCATCTATGTCCAGCTTAAAGTGATTCTAAAGCTTCATTTTTTGTTTTTTTTAAAATAACAAACACGTCATACTTACCTCCTCTGTGAATTGGTTTTGCACAGAGTGGCCCTGAACCTCACCTTCTGGGGTCCTCCAGCTGCGCTCCTGGGCCCTCCTCCACATCCAGTGACCTATCAGGGAAAGCTTCCCTGGGGTCACACGTGTGGGCGCGCTCCCGTGTCCTGCTGTTTGAGTGTCTTCACACAAACAGCGGGACTCGGCCCCGCCCCCGCGTCACTGGACCTGATTGACAGCAGCGGGAGCCAATGGCTCCCCTGCTATCAATCCAGCCAATGAGGACCCGTGACACCGGCTGGAGCAGAATGCTCGTGGCCACTGCTGGAACAAACAGGCTCAGGTAAGTAAAAGGGGGGCCCTGGGGGGGGGGGGGTCACTATTGAGAAAAGTTTTTTCACCTTAATGCATAGAATGCATTAAGGCGAAAAACCATGAGACTTTACAACCACTTTAAAGGAATAATATAGACAAGATAACACAATGTGATCGATACCAAGGTCCTGTTATAGATCTATAGTGAAGTCACGTGTTTCCTTCTGTGTTCTTCTTTTCTTTGAAAACGTTTTTTGACCGAATGATAATAACTTTGTACAATAAAAAATATACTGGTTTATGACTTTGTGACACAGGATAGTTCTTTTTAAGGTGTCTTTACACTCCTATTTGGATGTATGTGTTTTACGTGCACATTAGTAGAGCGGGGTGGTGACATCTTGATTTATGTAAGCAAATTATGTTGAAGTTCTGCTAAATTAATCCAAGAATCTCTCATTTATATTGCAGCTTTTATGAGTTAATTCCACCCAAAATGTATATTTCGCAAGGGTAGGTAGGGACTAGAAGTTAGAAGGTGTCACTCACAGGCACTAGAATGTAGCACCATCCTTAGGCTTTGCAATGGCAGTTGGGGAACTGGGGATACTGGTTGGGAAGATACAATAAGACAATATCGAAGGCTAACAATTATTCCGATATCTGAATTCAGAATATTTGGGGTTTTATATACTGCTAGTGTAATTTTTAAACACTCATGATTTTAAACCTTCTAACTATTTCTCCAAAGGTTAACAAAGAATACCCGACCTCAAAATGCCATCCCAGAAGAAGACAGAGCTAGAGATTGCAGGCATCGTGACTCATGGAGATCTGAACAGCTTAAGTTCCGATGTGGTCGACTTTATCGTTTCCAACGCCCGCATCTGCTTGCCAGATAACATCCACATCTGTGATGGCTCCGAAGAGGAGAACAAGAAGCTTATCCACCAGATGGAAGAAACTGGCATGATCAAGAGACTGCACAAATATGAGAACTGGTACGTAAGTCTATGACATCGTAGCCTGGGAAAGATTTGAGGCTTAATCTGGAATACTAGTCATAGAACGTACATTAGCATTTACAGAGTTCACTTGTTAATACTTTTTTTTCTCTTTTCACCATATCAGTTGGCTGGCTCGTACGGATCCACGTGATGTAGCAAGAATTGAAAGCAAAACTGTGATAGTTACTCAAGAACAAAGAGATACCGTGCCTGTTGCCAAAAGCGGACTTAGCCAACTAGGTCGCTGGATGTCCGAGGATGATTTTGAGAAAGCATTCAAGTCCAGATTCCCTGGTTGCATGAAAGGTACGGCAATGGGGTCCCCAAACAACCCACTTAACTGTGCTTTTAGCACAATTTCCTTTAGGTAATCTCAATGCTTAAACGACTAACTTTGTTGTTAATGTCTATATGGCTTTTTTTTTTTTGGCAGGTCGTACAATGTATGTCATCCCATTCAGCATGGGTCCTATTGGCTCCCCACTTTCAAAGATTGGCATTCAGCTGACAGATTCACCCTATGTAGTCGCCAGTATGAGAATAATGACCCGAATGGGAACGGCTATCTTGGACACCCTTGGAGAAGGGGAGTTTGTTCGATGCCTTCATTCGGTCGGCTGCCCATTACCACTAAAAAGTAAGTCGACAAGACTGTATTAAAAATATATGCACACGTATTGGATATGAAGTGAAGAAAATGGTCTCAGGCAATTCATTAATATTTGTATATGCGTTCTTCAGAACCGCTGGTGAACAACTGGGCGTGTAATCCAGAGCTGACACTCATTGCACACATCCCAGACCGCAGAGAGATCATCTCCTTTGGAAGTGGCTATGGTGGAAATTCTCTCCTGGGGAAGAAATGTTTCGCTCTCAGGATTGCCAGTCGGATTGCCAAAGAAGAAGGTTGGCTGTCAGAGCACATGCTGGTACGAATAAACACCAAACACAGAATTTTAAACTTAAGCCTTTAAGGGAATCCTATACTGAGAAGATACATAGGTTGTCATTGCTTAAAGCCCAACACCAAATTTGGCATACCCCAGCTTGCAGCACTCCTCCCCATGAATTTTGAAAACTTTTAGCATATAAAACTTTTTAGATCTGTCTTTGGCCTGAACTGTTAGCTACCCCGGTCCTCCTCTGTTTCTTTCTGCAGAGGTGGTTCTATATCATGCATAGTATAATGCCACATAATAAATGCTACTCTCTGTATCGTTCTCCTGAGCATACAGGGTGGTTTGATGCCACCCAGGAGGAGAAAGAAAAGAGTGCAGCTCTAGACTATAGAAAGGTCAAGTCGTGCACAGTAGAGAGCAAGTAAGAGACTTCCATGTTGTTGGGCTTAAAAGCTCTTTATTGAAGCTTTAATTGTCTAGCCCGTAGGTTGATCCAAACGTTTTCACACTTTGAGTCACTGACCCTCAAAAGTATCCTCTGGCTACATTAGCTGCATGCTTTTTTTCTGGTCACTGACTATCTTCAGCAATTTTATGTGAATTTTTAAATTACATTTCAGATCAGATTGTCTTGATCTTTGATGAAAGACCTATAATGAAATGACGTTTGTCTTAGGTATTATATTTATATTGTATTTCTGTACCTTGATCCTCACAGATTTTGGGAATCACCAATCCTGAAGGGCAGAAGAAATATTTTGCTGCTGCTTTCCCGAGTGCTTGTGGGAAAACCAACTTGGCCATGATGCGGCCTGCTCTGCCAGGCTGGAAGATTGAGTGTGTTGGTGACGACATTGCCTGGATGAAGTTTGATGAACAAGGTAATAATTAGTTGACATCTACAGTACATACAGACTCGAGTAGGTGTAGATTGTTCTCCAAAGTTTTTTTGTTTTTTTTTTATAAAGTTTTTATTGATTTTTATCATGTACAGTGGTTTATACAAATAAAAGGTAAGGGAGGGCCTCACCCAGGTTATGAAGAAAATTTCAATCAAACAACATTAACAGAGGTAAATGAGAGTCTTCGACCGATAATGGAACACTGATGGTAGACTCCATAGCTCCGATCCTTTCCCGCGCCCAGCGCCCCAGAAGGGAACATGCTGCGTCTGGGCTAGGGTCTTATCAGGGCCGGAGTGTCCCTCCAAATAAACGAATCAATAAAAATCAGTAAAGAACAAATAAAGAACATAAATACAGTAATAGGGCAAGGACTATCCTTTAAGAGCATTGACATATAGCCCATCTCTTTTGAAACCCATACTGTTAATATAAAAATAAGAGAATAACAATGGAAGTTCTCCAAAGTTTTAACATTTATAGCAGTGGTGGTCAACCAACTTGATGTGGGGGCCTCGTGTGCAGCCCCTTACATCCCCACTGGGCCAATTATAATATTTAACTAATATAATGCTACAGAAAGCTGCAGAGATGCAACAGGAGATGGTCCAAAACTGAAGGTATCCTATAGGAGATGCTCAGGGACTGCAAACATACCATAGGAGTTGTTGGACACTTGGAACGTGCTTGGGACACATTACATGAGACTGCTAAAGAGAACTGCTATTACAGCCCCTTTACAAATCAATACTCCCACACCTGTACTCCCTACAGCTTCCTAACAAATTACCGGTGCCACGTTTGAAACTTCTCTCAGCCGTATAAAAGATCAGCAGGAAAAAAAAGAGTAATGAACTTCACATAAAAAGTAAACTAGTGTAAATAAAATAAACCAAACCCTTTAGTAAAAGCCACTCCAAAGAATATTTTCCTTCATTGGCTTGAGTAAGCACCAAAACACATATTCCCCAGGAGGCCACAAAGTAGCCAATTGGCCGCCGTTTGGGCATGAGGCATTTATAGGATTAAAAATAAAAAACATTTTTTCAAAAAAACATAATAATTGGAAAATGTACCATATAGTGCCCTCTAAAGATCATTTATCTTGCTGCTGTCTAAATTTGCATAATAATTAGATAATATAATTGATTTTTTTTAGGCAATCTAAGAGCCATTAACCCTGAAAATGGATTTTTTGGCGTGGCCCCTGGAACCTCTGTGAAGACCAACCCAAACGCCATGGAAACCATCCGAAAGAATACCATATTCACCAACGTAGCAGAGACCAGCGATGGTGGAGTCTACTGGGAGGGCATGGATGTGAAACTAGAACCAGGAGTAACGTTGACTTCGTGGAAAAACAAAGAATGGACACCTGAAGATGGTAAGACCACCAGGGGTGCATAACTCTGAAAATAATAATAATAATAATAATATACACCAGAATGTTTTGGCCCCATTCTACCATAAAATAGAAAATCTGAAGATCAAATTCAACAAGCGCAATTCTTGTTCAAGCATGTCAATTGAATCAACTAACTATGTTTAACCCATAATAATTATATATTTTTCTTAAATATGGAGAATTAATATGGGTAAACATTCCAAAAACTTTAATCATAAACACTAGGATGGTCCATGTCTTGAACAATTAATTTTAATAAACGTTCCATTGTTCCAGGTGAACCTGCTGCCCATCCCAACTCTCGCTTCTGTACTCCGGCCAGCCAATGCCCGATCATTGACTCCGAGTGGGAATCTTCGGAAGGTGTACCTATTGAAGGCATCATCTTTGGTGGTCGTAGACCTGCAGGTATGTAATCTTAAGCTAATAAATTTAACTGAACAAAATAAAGGAGGAAAAAAAATCTTCTTCAGATCAGTAGATTTGTTGTAGAACATTGAAAATCGGTATCCTGTCTTGCATATTACGGTTGATTTGTTTAAGATTTTATGTAACCAGTTTGTCACTTTAAATTCTAGGTGTGCCACTGGTTTATGAAGCAATGAGTTGGCAGCATGGTGTCTTTGTTGGGTCAGCAATGAGGTCTGAAGCAACAGCTGCAGCTGAGCATAAAGGTGAGTAACCATGAAATTCCACCTATATCAGCCAACCTAAAAGCATCATATAATAAGTAGAGTTGAGCGGGCACCTGGATGTTCGGGTTTTCGTGGAAAAGTTCGGGTTCGGTCCGAACTTGACCCTGGACCCAATCAATGGGGACCCGAACTTTTGGGCACAAAAATGGTTGTAAAAAAGTCCTGGAAAGTGCTAGAGGGCTGCAAAAGGAAGAAAATTGGGGGCAAGAGTAGGACAAGTGCCCTACAAAGAAATGGGGATAGGGAAATAACAATAATCTGTCCCTTACAGCACCAGCAGCATCCTCTCCCTACACTAGCCTGAGAGCATGTGACATGCAGCACTACGTGACTCCAGCTCATACAGAGGCTGGGTCACATGATGCACTGGCCAATCACAGCCATGCCATTAGTAGGCATGGCTGTGATGGCTTCTAAGGGCAAACCAGTGAAACGCTTGTTGATTGGCTGCCCTGCAGCTATTCAACAAGCGGGAAAAAAAAATACCAGAACCCAGAACCCGAACCCAAACTTTTTTATAAAAGTTCGGGTTCGGGTCCCGAACACCGCAAAGTTCGGTACGAACCCGAACTTTACAGATCGGGTTCGCTCAACTCTAATAATAAGCACTAACTATGGTGTCCAAAGGAAGTAATTGAAAACTTACGTTGTTTCTTTTGTAGGCAAGGTCATCATGCATGATCCCTTTGCCATGAGGCCTTTCTTTGGATACAACTTTGGCCGGTACCTTGCCCATTGGCTTAGCATGGAGCACCTCCCATCTGCTAAACTGCCTAAGATCTTCCATGTCAACTGGTTCCGAAAAGACAAGCAAGGAAACTTCCTGTGGCCTGGTTATGGAGAAAACATTCGCGTTCTTGAATGGATGTTCAACAGGATCAACGGAGAAGACTGCGCCAAGGAGACACCTATTGGCCACATCCCCGCCGAAGGCTGCCTGAACCTGAAAGGGCTCGGAGACATCAACATGGAAGAGTTGTTCGAAATATCCAAAGAATTCTGGGAAGATGAAGTCAAGGACATTCGAAAATATTTGGATGACCAAGTCAATGCTGACCTGCCTTACGAAATAGAGTGGGAACTGGATTCTTTGGAGGAGAGGTTGAAACAGTTGTGAAGAGTAAAGTTAGTCATTATAGAGCACTTTGTTTCAGTTTTAGAGAAGGACTTTTTTCTAAAACGAGAACCTGGGTCCCCAGCTGAATAAATAAGCACGTGGTTCCTATCCTGCACCACATAATCTTGGGCTTTTCGATGTAACGGGGGTGACCTAAGTAGTAGTACGTACTGTATCCTGTCTTCTTTTCTTTCTATTTTCCTTCTCTGCCTTATGAATTATAAAGAAGAGAGGGTGGAGTAATAAGGAGGACTAAGAAATATCCTAAAGCTTGTAATGTGTGGACGGAAAAAGTGAAGCGGAGAGAGGAGGTCGTAGATGAGAATCCTGAGAGTCTTGGAGAAGCAGAGCTCTTTCAGGAGAATTTAAGAGAAAGTAGATTTTCCTTGTGGTTATGCCTACTTTATATATTTTATACCTAACTATATATTCTGTGCATATATATTGAATACCCATGTTATTATTTTCCCAACATTGTTAAATGCAAAATAAATGTTTTTTATAAGAAAATAGAGGACTTGACGTTTGATACTTTGGGAAGCAGAGGTCAAATAAAGAACAGAATACCTGGTCAGTGACTTATACTGCACATATGTTACATATATTATTTTATATTATTCATTATGAAGTCCAGGCAGCTTTAAAAGACACCGGTAGTATATGTATCACAATATGACTCGGTGGTCCACGTACAGCAAGACTCAGAAAGTGGCAGAGAGAAGCAGCACAAGGAGCCAATCAGGTGGGCCACAGTGCAAGAACCATGCTGATAGGAGGAGAACAGAGTGACAGAGAGATGAGCTAGTGCGCTGCTTCTCCGGTACTGTCCAATCATAGTGCAGGTCAGGGACAAGACCTGCTTTATCATAGCAGAGAAAGATTAGGGCCCCTTCCCTGCTAAACCTGTGCTGTGTGGCAGAGCTGCATAAAATTAAGGACTGGATGGACAGAAATCATAATACTTTGGCTCAAGAAAAAAAAAAAAAAGCAACTAAAATGTGTCCTCAAGACAGAAGAAAAAAAAAAAACTTGAATTCAATTGTATTATGAGGGAATTGTCAGTACATGCATACATGGAAGGAGGAACAAAAAATAAAAACCAGACTGAGCTCAACCTCAAGGTGCAAAGAATTATGCAAAACCAAGTGTTCATGGTGTGTGTACCCCAGTAGGGGGCACCGACTATATGAACTAGATCACAAAATGAAAGCTTCTCCTCCATATTGCATGTACCTGGGTGTTTTTCAGAATTCCCAAAAGGATCTGATGGTACAATATATTCCGGGACTAACATATGACTGAGTGTCATTCAAGGTTCATTAAATGATCCTCTAATAGACTGTAGAGTGCGACCAACCCACATGTAGACAGTGTTAATGGGCTAATAGCATTTAAAGTCTATGAGGATGTCCTTCAACGAAATGTGCTATAAGACCAACCCTCATATGGGCAGCATGGAGCCATGGAGTTATGGAACATGTATCAAGCATAATTGGAAAACTCCCAGGGAGAGGTGCCTGTCATCACATATAGCATTCATATAGCCTGTAGCCATGGGCGTCCGCAGAACTTTTTTCGGGGGGGGGGGCATCATTTTAAGGTCACCCATGCTCTGCCCCTTTCGACAATGTCATTATCACATTATCACAGTCAGAGACTGCAGACATAGTAGATGAGATGATCAGAGACTGCAGACATAGTACAGGAGATGATCAGAGACGGCAGACATACTACAGGAGATGATCAGAGACGGCAGACATACTACAGGAGATGATCAGAGACTGCGGACATGGTACAGGAGATGGCCAGAGACTGCGTACATGGTACAGGAGATGGTCAGAGACTGCGGACATGGTACAGAAGACGGTCAGAGACTGCGGACATGATACAGGAGATAGTCAGAGACTGCATACATGGCCCAAGAGACTGCCAGAAACTGCATACATGGCTCAAGAGGCTAAGGACCGAGTGGGGAACCCCCGATCCGATCCCTGATTCCGGGGGGGCACTTGCCCCGCCCCCTTGCCCCTACCTGTGGACGCCCATGCCTGTAGCATGTCCTCCCTTTGTTGGCAACTAGATTAACACAGGAGAGCTCCTCCAACTGTGTAGTATGCAATTCATAATTGCCCAGTATGGAAGCCATCAGTTTAGATCAGGAGAAGTGTCAAAGCCATATAGCACTCAAGTAAAAAAATAGTACTTATCCATCCATGTGGGTCTTGAAAAGTCCAAGCAGTTCTTATAGAAAATGGTGGTCTATAAGTCCATGTCCAGAGAAGCCATATTCCCTTAAATGGACAGAGGAGATAGGAAAGGGAGCATCCCAGAAGCTGGCATCATGGCAGCAAGGTCGGATGCCTGACCACTTTCGCCGGTCATGCCGGCTACTACAGAGGCAATTGTCCAATATGCCAGAGATAGTAAACACTCTCCTTGATCTGCAACTCAGGGTTTAATAAAGGTAGAACTGAGTATTTAGTCCATCTATTGCTGCTCAAGGCTTTTGCCCACAAGGGCCTGGTGGTAAATACAGACCTGCCGAAAAGAAAAGGGGGTGCTGAAGGGAAATAGCAGTGTGGTGACTAAAACTGACCCATACACATTAAAATTTCTTTCATTCAGCTTCATGGGCTGAACAAGGCGAATAACATGGTTCTCCCATGCATGGATGAATCTGCAGTGCCCACTTGTGTTCTGACATCTGTGGTTGCTAGAATACCTCAACAGTGACTACAACTGATTGGCTGCAAGCGCTGTTCAGCTGAGAATGTTTCACCAATTTTCAATTGAGAAATTGACTTTTGTTGAGCCAGGTGGTGCCAACAGGGCCATCAAGGAATTCCTGGTGAAAAGGTCAGTCCATGTGTGGCCAGCTTACATGATGGTGACCTGTACCCTTGGGTTTGATCCCCACTTAGAATAATACATGTGTGGGGTTCGTTTCTCCCTTTGTCTGCATGGCTTCTCAATGGGTGATCCAACTTTCTCCCAAACTGGCTCTTGCGTGTTTATAAATTCCTGTGGTCATCCATAAGAAATGTGGATCTGTTGGATGGGTGCAGCGACACAATAGAACATATAGGTGGGGCAGATAATCGAGATTCTAAGGCAGCAAATAGATGACTTGATTTTATTTCCTTCCACCCGTGGTTGGAAGGAAATTTAATTTCTTGATTCCTCTGGAATCCCCGGGAAGGCTCCCCTGCTGGAGTGAGAGCAAGGGGAGCCTTCCCGGCCTGGAGAACACCGCCGTACCCAAGTAGATTGATGGATCAACTCGAGTACAATCAACCTGCCTAAACATGGATTGAAACTCGGCAGGTATCTGCTGAACCCGCCAAATTGCCGTCCATGTATGGCCGGCTTAACGCAGCCATTTTCCAGGGTTCCTCCAGAGGTTGCTAGGCTATTCCTGGAGCTTTGGCTAATTGACCTCCAATTTGATGGTGCTTGGATAGTCCCTGGGTCAATGCCACTTAGCAGAGGCTGCATTATACCAATTAGCTGTCAGTAAAGGTGCCATTCTGGCCACCACTTTAAGAGAGGCATCCTCCAATGTATAGGGCATTTTCCCCCCACTCACTCCCTGAGCCCTCAAAATTATTTTTAAGGGTTCCTCTAGGGCAGTGATGGCGAACCTTGGCATCCCAGATGCTTTGGAACTACATTTCACATGATGCTCATGCGCTCTGCGTTATAGTTGAGCATCATGGGAAATGTAGTTCCAAAACATCTGGGGCGCCAGGGTTCGCCATCACTGCCCTGGAGGAACCCTTAAAAATAATTTTGAGGTCTCAGGGAGTGAGTGGGGGGAAAATGTCCTATACATTGGAGCTCTAGGGTAAAAAGATTGGGAAATGCAATTCTAAGGTCACAATTCTTGCCTGGAGCTCCACTTTATCCAGAGGTCATTCTCCAGCTTCTCGGGAATGAATTATTTTTGTGTATGAGAACACATTGTGGTGAAGAAGGGAACATATTTATCTTCACTTTTCCAATAAGTGTTTTTTAATTTATAGAGAAATCAGCTCCGCCAGGATTTTATGGATCTTGGCATCCCGTGCTGTTGACTTTCACGAGAAGTAGTTTGTTACGAAACTGACTGTAAAGCTGTAAACTGGATAGCAGAGATAGCGGCAGCAGGTAAACACCGAGGTCAGCGAAGGCGCTAGAGTACCGTGTAAGGAAAACATGCTTTGAACATTAATGGACTGTTCAGAGTTGTGTGTTTTACGGCAGTGTATGTCAATGCGCGGCAACGCACTGTCCAAGTGTTGATGGGCCCAAAAGGATCTAAAAAAGTGATATTAAACCCAAACATTTATGTGTTTGGCTTTGGGAAGAGTGGGATTGCTCATCTGATGTCTATGACCCCCAGTGGTGGCTGGTGGGTTTTTCTTTCGGGGGGCGGCAAATAAGCACCCCCCCAGGCAAGGCGGTCGGTAGTGCGGCACTGACAGCACCAGCCCCCTTCCCCCCTCCAGGAGGCCGGCGTTGCGGCACCTACCCGGCCTAGGGCTGGTGGGCTGTGGTGTCCTCTCCTCTCCGGTGTCCTGTTCCTCCTAAGCGCAAGGCATCCAATAGGATCGCCTAACGCTTTGGCCAATCGGGAAACAGGTCTAACAACCTGCCTCCTGATTGGTGGGGAGGAACTTTAGTGTGAAAATAGGGAAAATTAATTTGCTATCGTCACACAACTGGGTGGGCTCGGGGCACAGTGCTTTGCGCCCCGAGCCCACCCTTTTTTGAAGCCTATTAGAGCTTCTGGCTCTAATCAGGTGCTTCAAAAAAATCACATCCCCCCATTGGAATCCATAGTCCGAGGCCCTGATATGTAGATCAGGGGGGCGTAAGCCTGGATGGGGGGCCCTCTATGGACGGGCCGCCACTAATGACCCCGGTGGACACATCTTCCCCTTGTCTAGGTCCTTCTCTGAGAGCCTGGGCTTAAAGAGATCCTGTCACCAGATCATTAATTAATACATTCTTATAAGATTATATGTACATGCAATGTATTTTAAGCATTGTAAGTAGTGTTGAGCGAACCCGGACTGTAACGTTCGGGTCCGTACCGAACTTTAGGGTGTCCGTGGCACGGACCTGGACCCGGACATTTCAAAAATCGTTCGGGTTCGGTCTGTGATGAATGTTACGAATTTTATGTAACGTACATGTATATTAGAATATTCTTACATAATTAATTACTAGACCACTGTCCTAGAGAAATTCGGGTCCGAGAGTCTCTTCCTGGATCTGTTCCCCTTCTACACAGGTGGCCCCAGTAATCACCGCCGGGCAGGTATCTCCCGGGGGGTAGGTCCGAATGCGGGGGGACTAGATGTATAGTCCCGGAGCCTGATACCTAAGGTTACCCCCCTACACTAAAAAAACTTCGTGGACTAATCTCGGTCTTCGAGATTATCCGAAGTTTTTTCCCACCCGAGCCCCGCGTTTCGTGACACGGGGCTCGGGTGGGTCAACACACTGCTATCGTTTAATTAAAAGGGATAAA
>BLSH010281673.1:388261-410143 GCA_018402905.1 Glandirana rugosa | reverse complement strand
GGTTACAAGTTAAAAACAGTTTGTTTTTTTGCTAGAAAATTACTTAGAACCCCCAAACATTATATATTTTTTCAAACACCCTAGAGAATAAAATGGCGGTCGTTGCAATACTTTTTGTCACACGGTATTTGCGCAGCGGTCTGTCAAGCGCAATTTTTTTGGAAAAATGTTACTTTATTGAGTTAAAAAATAAGACGGTAAAGTTAGCCCAATTTTTTTTGTATATTGTGAAAGAGGATGTTACGCCGAGTAAATAGATACCATACATGACACGGTTGAAAATTGCGCGCACTCGCAAAATGGCGACAAAGTCCGGTACTTAAAAATCTCCATTTTTAAAAAAATGTTATCGGTAACCAGGTTAGAGGTGCAGAGGAGGTCTTTTGCTAGAATTATTGCTCTCACTCTGGCGATCGCGGCGATACCTCACATGTGTGGTGTGGTTTTCATTTGTGGGCGTAACTTACGTATGCGTTTTCTTTGCTGCGCGAGCTCACGGGGACGGTGGCGCTTTCCTTTTTTTTTTTTTTTTTATTTATTTTTTTTTTTTTTAGCACTGCTCCCTTTAAAAAAAAAAAAAAATGATGACTTTTATTGCTATCACAAGGAATGTAAACATCCCCTGTGATAGTAATATATGGTGACCGGTACTCTTTATGGAGGGCGGGGGGGGTCTAAAAGACCCCCCCCCCCATCCCTCCTTTGTACTTCACAGTATTCAGATCACTAAAAACAGCGATTCTGAATACTGTCATTTTTTTTTTAAACCAGCGCCATTAGCCGCCGAGTAAACCGGAAGTGACGTTGCTTTCCGGAATTTGCCGAAGGAGACCCGATTCCGGCTTCTGTCAGGTCTCCTCTGAGCCGCCGGATCATCGCTCCGGTCTCCTAGTGGGATGGGAGGCCGGAGAAGAGTGGCGGAAACCGGCGGGAGGGGGGGGGATGTCCCGCCCCCTGGGATAACGACCAAGCGGCTCCCAAGCCGGGTCGGCCGTTATCTCCGGATAGCCGACCGTCCGCTCTAAAAAAAACGATACTGGGATATAGTCTGCAGCTGCAGGCTATGTCCCGGTACAGCCGCTCAAAACCAGCCGCCGCCTATTTACGGCGCTGGGGCTGAACCGGTTAAAGAGAACCTGTCATAGGGGAGACATGCTGGCTGCAATCTGTGACCTTGCCTTCTGATAATGTTAGTCCCCGGGCTGAGATTCGCATGCTTCGACTTTCAATGCCCTCCGAATCAGGGGGCGTAATGATAGGGGTTGCAATTGCAACCGGGCCCCATGCTCCAGGGGGCCCGTGTGCCTCCCTTGTACACCTGGATAGGAGGGATGGCGGGGGCGGCATTTAGAGGAACCAATCTCCTCCATTTTCCTCATGCAGGAGATTGGTTCCTCTATATGCTGCCCCCGCCGCCCCTCCTATCCAGTTTACTTGTCTTCTGCTGTTCCCAGGGTCGCTGTGTCCCCCCCACAGAGCTGCTGTCTTCCCCTCCTCCTGTAGAAGATGAGTCATGATGGAGAGATGGGAACGGGTCGGTAAATTTGTCATTTACCGGCTCCTTCCTTTTCTGAATGGACAGAGTCAGTGATTGGTACAAGTTGGTTCATTCATAACTGAAGCATAGTAAACTGTTTTTACTATACTTCCTTTTCTGAATGAATGGGAGGCTCGGTACACAACTATTCGTTTATTCGCTGGGACCATAATAAAGGGACCCCCAATGGGAGTGAAGGGCCCCAGGATCAGTGGGAAGAGGGAAGGGCCCTGGTCAGGGGGGCCCTTCATAACTTCTTGCACCGGGGCCCTGAAGGTTCTAGTTACGCCTCTGCTCCGAATCATTACCCTGGAACAAGTGCAGGATTTGTATCTTTTCTCTAACTTTCACTTGCAGCATGCTTCAGCCTCTTATGGGTCAGCCACTCGGAAGTATCCAAGCCAGGCAAAACCAGAGAGCTGGCATTTATAGAAGGCACACAACTTCAGGAGCAATAGTCTGCATAAGGAATAGTTTGCAGGAGGAATAGTCTGCAGATGGAGTAGTCTGCAGGAGCAATAGTCTGCAGAGCAATAGTCTGCAGGAGCAATAGTCTGCCGGAGCAATAGTCTGCCGGAGCAATAGTCTGTAGGAGCAATAGTCTGCCGGAGCAATAGTCTGTAGGAGCAATAGTCTGTAGGAGCAATAGTCTGCCGGAGCAATAGTCTGCCGGAGCAATAGTCAGCCGGAGCGATAGTTAGCAGGAGGAATGGTCTGCGGGAGGAATAGTCTGCAGGAGCAATCGTCTGCAGGAGGAATAGTCTGCAGAAGGAATAGTCTGCAGGAGCAATAGTCTGCAGGGGGAATAGTCTGCAGAAGGAATAGTCTGCAGGAGGAATAGTCTGCAGGAGCAATAGTCAGCAGGAGGAATGGTCTGCGGGAGGAATAGTCTGCAGGAGCAATCGTCTGCAGGAGGAATAGTCTGCAGAAGGAATAGTCAGCAGGAGCGATAGCCAGCAGGAGGAATAGTCTGCAGGAGCAATAGTCTGCAGGAGCAATAGACTGCAGGGGGAATAGTCTGCAGGAGGAATAGTCTGCAGGGGCCTGAGCATTGCACCAACCATGGTACTGATTGTGGCTCCAATGCAAACAATGAATACATTAACTTTTTCTTTTCTTTTTTTTTTTGATATGGGCGCTTTTATTATTACTTTTTTTGTTTATAGCGGCGATCAGAAATGACGCAGAGGGGATCAAATACCACCAAAAGAAAGCTCTATTTGTGGGGAAAAAAGGACGCAAATTTTGTTTGGGTACAACGTCGCACGACCGCGCAATTGTCAGTTAAAGCGACGCAGCGCCGAATCGCAAAAAGTGCTCTGGTCCTAAAGTGGGAAATCCTTCCGGGGCTGAAGGGGTTAAAAAATGATGAAAATGGTTTAAGATACACAGGGCTTTAGCAAACTGAATCTCCAAATAGGGTTTACAGTTACTTTAAACATAAGTCCGGAAAACTGGACTTACTTATCCATGGCAATTCTTTAATATAAACCATGGACATCTCCATTTAAGAAGTCCTTGTGTTATCTCCTGACCATTCAGCCGCTTTGTGGTGCACAAGGGCAGCATGGGGTTAAGACTCTGAGTCTTAATTGGAGATGATTGGAAATGGCAACCTGGTGGGCCCTACAAAAGGCAGGAAGGGGCAAGCACTCAGGCTTGGTGGAAGCCACCTGGTTGGCTTTTGGTGGACTGTAGAGCTGGTTTCTGGAAGTTTTGAGAAGACCCTTCAAGGGGGACGCATGAGCGATGATGGATTGGGGCTCCACAGAGCCTCAGCACAAGGTGACCCTGAAAGAGATTCTGAAGAATTCTGGACAAGCCATCACAGAGGAACAGGCCTGGGCACTCTGCTACCAATGTAGCTATAAATGCCAGCAGATCCGGCAGGTTTCTGGGCCTCTGCCATTGTTGGGTGGAGTGGAGAGCATCTTCATTCACCAGGATGGAGCGGTTTCTTTTGCTCAATCTGCTGGTAAGTGATATGTAGGCTGTGACCCGGTATGGGTTTTTCCTGTTATGTTGACCTATGCAGTGGTGTATTTAGGTTTTGTGCTGCCCTAGGCCTGACTAAACTCATGCCCCCCCCCCACAGTTACGGAATGCCGGCTGCCCGCACAACAACTCATTGGTTGGGGTCTGCTGCCTGGGCCCTTTGGGATGCCTGGACCCCCACATATGTATGGGCTGCCCCCCTCTGATGGCGGCCCTGCCTGTATTATCATACTGGCAGAACTAAAAGTGCAAGCCGGCGGGGACTTTTTTCGTGCTGCCACCCTAGGCCTGGGCCTCGTTGGCCTAGGCCAAGATACAGTGTTGGACCTATGAACCTATTGTGTTTGGAGAAGGTTAGAGTATTACAGCTTTAATTCTATTTTTTGTTTAACATGACCTGTAATTGGTTACTTGTGTTAGCCTGTCATGTAGTCTCCTTCAGTTAGCCCATGGGTTGCCCATCTGATATTCCCCCTCAATGGGTAACTGAAAGATGGAACCAGAACTAAATGCATAAAGGCAACTAGGTGTAGGGCATACATTAGGGGGTAAGTACCAAAAATGGGTTTTACCAGAGGTCATATGTCTAAAAAGGGTTATCTGGTTTGGGTCAGGAGGGGCTTTAGAGATGGTCAGAGGGGAAGTTTAAGATTGGCACGTGGTGAGACCGTCCCTCCCACACACCTTGTGTGCATAGGTGTGAGTTTCTAGACGTCATGACAGCAGGTAAGCCTTTTGGGGTCTTTGACGTTGGTTCCAGGCACCAGAGCAACAGAGCAGGACAACCTGTCTGCATGGCCGCTGAAGACCCAGGCACCCGAAAGAAAACGCACAATGACTGTAGGTCAAGGTTAAACAGTACAAACCAGCAGCTATGGCTGCTCCCTAGGCAGCTGCCTAGTCCGCCTAGTGGTAGCACTGGCCCTGTGTCATGGATCTGCACTAGCAATTTAGGTCCTGTCTGCTTACCTCTCCTGTGTTTCAGCTTAGGGACCGAGCCCTCACACCTGAATGATTAATCTCTTACCAGCATGGCTCCACCCACAGAAAAGAGTACTTAACTCCATGTAGTCCAAGCCAAGCCTTGCCAAAGCAATAGTGTCTAGGCTCCCTGTGTGTCTTCCCGCTGTGTGCTTGTTTCCGTGTACCATTCCGTGGCCTGTTCTCGACTATTCTTGCCTACCTGATACCCCAAACTTTGGCGTGTGTTGACTATTCCTGCCTGATACCCTGTGCTTTGGCATGCCTTCCTGACTTACCCTTAGCCCTGTCTGCTGCTTCCTATCCACCAGAAGCCAGCCGTGAGCTGTGAGACCCTGGGGGCCAAGACCTGGAGTCAGCTGCAGCAAAGTCCGTCCTCACCATCAGAGGCTCTGGTAAATGCCTGCTGGCTTAGACTCCACACCCTGGGAAGTCTAGCGCTCTAGCTCTGTGCAATCCGTGTCAGTGCTCCAGTGGCCCCACTTTCCTGAACCATCCAGAGCTCCATCTGAAGCGGTCAGCCGACCTGACACCGGTGGCATGAGTTTGATTTCAGGTAACTGAGCCTGCGATTCTGCTGCTCAGATTAATTAAATGACTGTACTCTTGGGCAGCACAGTGGTGTAGTGGATAGCACTTTCGCCTAGCAGCAAATGGGTCGCTGGTTCGAATCCCAAACACGACACTACCTGCATGGGTTTCCTCCCACACTCCAAAAACATGCCAGTAGGTTAGTTGGATCCTGTCTAAATTGGCGCTAGTATATGTGAGTGGTGTAGTGGGTAGCACTTTCGCTTAGCAGCAAAAGGGTCGCTGGTTCGAATCCCAAACACGACACTACCTGCATGGGTTTCCTCCCACACTCCAAAAACATGCCAGTAGGTTAGTTGGATCCTGTCTAAATTGGCCCTAGTATATGTGAGTGGTGTAGTGGGTAGCACTTTCGCTTAGCAGCAAAAGGGTCGCTGGTTCGAATCCCAAACAAGACACTACCTGCCTGGGTTTCCTCCCACAATCCAAAGCTGGTAGGTAAATTGAATCCTCTCTAAATTGGCCCTAGTATGTGTATGAATGTGAGTTAGGGACCTTAGATTGTAAGCTCCTTGAGGGTAGGCACTGATGTGAATGTACAATGCATATGTAAAGTGCTGCGTAAATTGACAGCGCTATATAAGTACCTGAAATAAAATACTCTAGGTACAGTTTAAATGCCTTTGATTTCCCCTTGCAAATATATTGTTTCTAGCCTGGGAACTTCAGTATTTTCCCGGGACATTTTCTATAAATTATTTGGGCATTGCTTTTTAGGTTTACTAATTTGCTCTGAAATGGATGCTAATCTGCAATTTATCACGCCCTTCTGCTAACAATGCGTTCTGTGCCTTCTAGGTATGTTGGGCGCTAGTCAATCCGAGGAAAAGGTAACCATCAGCTATCTTCTTGCCTTACCTTCCAAGCGTTTAGGGTTCAATCACATTTGTGAGGTGCGGTAATTCATGCATTTAGCTGTAATGTAAGGTGCCCTGTCATACTGAATGTGGCAGTGTGTTTATCAATAGGACCCTAACGCACTTTTCTGCCTTTTGCCATGCCCTCCCCAGACTGGTTCCTGAGTGGCAGGGTCTGCATTCATCATAACCACCTGAGTGGTCTCTAAGAACCGCTGCATTTTTACCTGCGTTGCATAGTGTTGGGAACGTGAGGTGCCATTCACCACCGACTTGGGTTAACCGCAGCGTGCTGGGGTGAACAGAACCCCTAGGTAATACCCAACCAAAAAAAACAAAAATTGCAGGAGATGCCTAAAATGTGACTTGTATCTCAGAGTGGACTTCTGATGAAAGCAGTGAGCCAGTCACACAAGCAGGGAATTAAAATGCTGGCGGCCTTGTGGACAGAGTACAGGACACCTCTAGGTTGCCGTATTTGAAGAGCGTTTTAGAAAATGGCAACTTGCTGATAAAATTGGAATGGATTTTTACAACTTAAAGTACTTTTTTTTTACTGGAACTAAGGCTTTCATGTAAAAGGTACAAATGCATTTGTGGTGGGATGAATGCCACGGGTGTGGTGGGGTGAATGCCACGGGTGTGGTGGGGTGAATGGCCACGGGTGTGGTGGGGTGAATGGCCACGGGTGTGGTGGGGTGAATGGCCACGGGTGTGGTGGGATGAATGGCCACGGGTGCGGTGGGATGAATGCCCACGGGTGCGGTGGGATGAATGCCCACGGGTGCGGTGGGATGAATGCCCACGGGTGCGGTGGGATGAATGCCAACGGGTGCGGTGGGATGAATGCCAACGGGTGCGGTGGGATGAATGCCAACGGGTGCGGTGTTCTGTGAATTTTGCGCATGTTCAACCAAAATGGTTTTGAATGGGGGAATGATTAAAACCTGAGCTTTTTATGTTATCCAGGGGCCAGACTGGATTCCCATCCTTGTCCACAGTTAACTTTTTGGCTTAAGCATCTTGCTCCAGTGCCAAAGCCCATGTGCCATTTTTGTTTCCTGAAATATACTTCCTATGTACTTTACCTGACACCAGTCTCCCTTACAGTCCCTGTGTAGATGCAGAATAGTGGAGCTGTTTAAATCCAAGGTGTTAATTTTAGGTCCGGTCCCTTTGCATTCATCTGATAAAATGCCTGATGTTGCTCCCTCTACTGCCTATACAGCTGTGGCCAAAAGTTTTGAGACAAATATTAATTTTCAGTCTGCTGCTTCAGTGTTTAGATCTTTGTCAGATGTTACTATGGGATACTGACCTATAATTGCATGCATTTCAAAGCCTTTTATTGACACATTAAGTGTACTTGGGTAGGAGCTAGTGTTAGATTTTTCAGTTTGGTAAGGTTAATTTAGCCAGGCCTGATGAATATACAGGCCTGGTTTGGATTCTGGGCTGGGAGTGGCTCAGAGTAGGACTGGGTGATTTACAGATGTCACATGATCTCCCACTTTCCAGAAGCCTCTGGAGTTTTCTGGAAAGAGGTGGGACGGGAGGTGTAGCCATCTGGGGTGTTCTGAGGAGCTCTGACCAATCCCCAATCTGAAATAGCAGGGTGCAGGCCTCAAATACCCAGGGTCAGCCCAGTCAAGCAGGATTGTTTGGGTGGAAGTGGACAGATGAGTGTGGAGGCTGTCGTGGCCCCGGGGAGCCCCCAGTCTGGTGGGGTGACCTTAGCTTTGTAGAGCACAGGTACAGCCAGGAGGAGTGAGATCTTGGTGGCAGGCACAAGGAAGAGTGGAAAGGACAGCAGGAGAGAACACTGAGGTCACAGGTGTCTGAGTGGTATGCCCAGGGAAGCTGGAGGAGAGGCATACCGGAGTAGATTGGGGTGAGATAGACTGGGAAGGATCCACAGGCCAGCATGGGACTGGTGTCACTCTGGCAGTGGAGAAGGCCGTTGCTGGCAGGGCCTGGAAGAGGATGGGCTGGGAGCAGTAGTCCATCAGGCCAGCTAGCACAGTAGTATTTTGCCACACTCTGGGGACCAACTGTCCCTGCCTGTAATGGGCGGTCTGGAGGTCCTGCGAACGGCAGGCCTCACCATGCGCTAGCTATAACAGAATCAAGTGTGTGCAGGAGAGAGGAACTGTGAAGCAGTGTGCTGGAGTAAGAGAAAGGTGTATATGCTGGAAACGTATATAGAAGGTCCCATTTGAGATGATATCGCTTCTTTGGGCAGCCCATAACTTTCCTATCCCAATCAAAGTTCAAATCCCCTAATAAAAACAAAACAATTACCGGCCTGCTCCGTGGCTCTGGATGCGGTATGGATGTGATTGAGGGCAGTGTGATCAGGTGAACCACAATCAGCCACCCCTAAGGGAGCCATAGGCTACATTGGGGGCATCGTCTAGGATTCACTTTCACGAAATTCTGCCAGTCGTTACCCCTAGCAACGGAAGTGAACTGAGCCAGGAAACTTTCTTCCAAAATTAGTAAGGATTGAATCCAGCGAAAGGACCTTTGCCTGCAATTCTGTATGTAGCCAATGGCCCCCTTAGGGGTGGCTGGTAGATGTGGTTCAGCTGTCACACTGCTCTCAATCGCACATGGTTTCTTGCATCCGGAGTAACGGAACAGACCGATACTTTTTTTTTTTTTTTTTTTTTTTGAGGGACTAAATGTGGATAGGGTAGGGATGACTGGGATGCCCAAAGATCAACAATACAGGACCCATGCTATATACACTGCTGCATATACACTCCTTCCTCCAGCACTGATACTTGCTCACTGTTACTCCTTCACTTCTCTCCTGCATGACACTTGCTCCTTCACTGCTAGGCCTGAAGGGAAATTTATCAAGCCTCCATTACATCTTCCTCCACCCTAGCTAGCACATGTTGAGGCCTGCTCTTTGCCAGCAGAACCTTCGGGACCGCCCATTACAGGCAAGGGCCCTGGGCCTTCATAGTGTAAGGCCAAGGGCTTTCAAAGTGTAGCTAAGTACAACTGTGCTAGCCAGGTCTTGATGAACTACTGCTCCCAGCCCATCCTCCAGGCCAGTCCGGCCTACTTCACTGTCCAGTGACACCGCTCCCCTGACTGGCTCCTCCACCTTCCACAGACCATCCACTGTCTCCTCCCAGCCTGGTCCAGTCCTCTTCTCCAGCTCCCAGGGTCACCGGTGAGTGGCCTCTGTTGCTTTCCTGCTCCAGGATCTCTCTCCACTCCTGGCTGCATCTGAGCCGCAAGGCCTCAAGGTCACCCCCCCCCAGACTGGGGGCTCCCAGGTGACTCCTCAGCAACCACTGCTACATCTCCACTTTTTTCAGAACCTTCTGGACCCAAAAAGTAACCAAGGGGTGTTCCTTCCTGCAGTCTCCAGCTCTCCCAGGGTCACTCCCCTACCCAGATCAAAACACTCAGGCATGCACAATAGTCAGGCCTGACTAAATTCGCCTCTCCTAGCAAAGATCTATTACAAAAGCACCTATTCACAATGGGGGCGCTACAAGTACAAAAATTGTAAGTGTCGTTGCCCATAGCAACCTGCGGGAGTTGTTGCTAATCATTACCTGCATGCCCAGATGCCCAAATCAGCGCTGGGGTGGACACTTACACTATCCTGTAAGTTCAGTGACCAATGTACCATGTGCTGTTACCCGTGGTAACCACGGCAGGCGATTGCGCCCATGAATTACAAGTATGTTCAGTGATCTGCAAATGCTGGACATACCTCACTGGATTACAAATATGCCTAGTGCTCTGCAAAGGCTGGGCATCACAAACTTTGCTCCAAACTCCTGCTTTCATTAAAGTATGCCAAGAACTGTTTCCTGTTGCCCAGGGTGATTGGGGAAAGCTTGCGGGTGCCTGCGGGTAGGACTGTGATTAAGTGTTCCCTTCAGGAAGACCGTGGTTATTACAATTACTGTTGCTACCAGCAGCCACCAGCAGGGTTGGCATGTCTGGATGGGTTCTGCTGGCGTCGGCATGTCTGCAGGTTTCCATCCTTCACACAAGGTTACAGCAGCGTGACCTGCAGCAAGCCTGCTTATCAGGACTAACGGTGCCAGCCCATCTGGTAAATCCCTGGAAGAGTCTCAGCACTTGCAGCTAGCCTTAGACACCATGAGGCCATGGAAGATGGCAGAAGGTGGTCTTCTAGTTCCAGCGCTCACCTGGTTGCTGGAGAAGCCATTGTGGCCCCTGGTGGACACTGGTCCGACTGGAGCCGCGTGGGAGACTCGCTCTGGGAGAGAACGATGGAGCGGCTATTTGATTTGCCTGGACTGCCAGATTCCGGTCACTGCCTGGGCCCGGTGGGGCCATTGTGACAAACTGCTGACCTGGTTGGTTACCACACAGCAGGAGCCACTCTACTACATGTGAAACTGCACTCAGGACAATGCAATCCGAGGCCTAGGATCATCCCATCAAGGCGGGGTAGAGGTGCATCGAGTGACTCCCCTGTGAAAACAGAGGACGAAGGAGAGGCGGTTGTGGCCTATGGCCTGGCCGGGCACCTCAACGTCGTGAGTACTGCCAAGAGGGAGTCCAGGGTCCCTGAATTGCCAGCTGAGTCCCACCCTATAGCAATCCCAGCTGGGCCGGAGTTGGTAACGGAGGGGGTGAGCCCTTTGTTGAGCCAAGTGGGCATGCTGAGGAACGGGCCGTAGACTGGGGGTCACCCAGACTGCTGGCGGAGTTTGGGTCGATGGAGCACTTGGCTGAGTTGTATCTCGAGGAGAAAGCTCTGAAGAGTGGATTACAGAAGGTTCTCAGTCTGTGGGGGGCCCTTCAGAGGCTGATATGTCAGACTGTTTGGGACCCAAATGATGCAGTAGGTATCCCCAGCTCCAGCAGCCAAATCTTCTTCTTTTTTTTTTTTTTTTTTTTTTTTTTTTTTTTTTAATCCAACGAAAAAACGTATTGATGTAGCGAGGCATGTCAGTCGATAATGACAGAGTAAACAAAACTTCCTAAGGTGCCATGGGGGCAACAAGGGTCTCTGCAATTAAGTGGGCTAGTTCACCATGAAGATGGGGATGAGAAATATAATTCCAGAGCTCCTACACTCTCTCATAGCGCATCATCAGGCCTGGACTCCGTCCACAAATGCCGTGGACATTGATTCCAGCCATCTGTCCCAGATTTTATGGTATTTATGGGGACATCTATGCTGATATAGGAGTTTTTTGTATGGGAGTTTGGTTGACCGATGCCATCCATTCCTGGAAGGTCGGTGTCGTCAGCCTGAGCCACCAGCGGGCAATTAGCAGCCGAGCAACGAATAATGTTTCCTGCATAAAAATATGTAGGTGTCTATTTTGTTCTTGCTCGGGCAGAAGACCTAGCAGGCACTGTTTAGGGCATAGTCAGTGGGGAGCCCATGACGTTGTGTAAGAAGTCTACTATTTGCTTCCAGTAGTGCTGAACCGCTGGGCAGGACCAAATGAGGAAAAAGGAGCTACCACTGGCCGCACATCGTGGGCAGCGAGGGTACTGATCAAGTTTGTATTTGGCCACACGAGCGGGGGTAAGGTAAGATCTATGTACAATGTATATCTGCGTGAGCCTGTCGGATAGTTTTGGGGAAACCATTTTGCATGAGGACAGCACGTCCGACCATTCCTCATCCTCCAGCTCCCCCACGTCTGCCTCCCATTGCGTCATGAGGCTAAAAGCGAGTCTCGAGGCCGCAGGGGTGAGGAGGGTAGTGTAACAGATCGAGGTCAAGCCCTTGGGGGGTCATCACCCCTGAGAGTGCCCACCAGGCCTACCGGGGACAAGTCCGGGGGACGGGCAGCAAATTGGCATTGCAGCGCATGCCGGAGCTGAAGGAAGTGGAAAAACTGAGTTTGGTAGATCGTGGGTGGTCTTAAGTTCCTGAAAGGACTTGACACCTGTGGTGTCCATCACTTGGTGTAGGTAAAGTACACCATGCCTTATCCACAGGTCAGCGTTTGGTAGCGTCAGGAGTTCTGGCAGGTTACTGTTACCCCATAATGGTGAATGGGCATTCATAGAGGGGATCCCTAACCGTCGAGTGGCAAGATCCCAAATTTTAGTGATGGTGTAACATAGCTGTGCGTCCCCCCGACCGGGGCGGCCGTCCCACTAAATATGATCTGATAAGGGTGTATCAGTCTCCTAAGGGACTGTGGGCATGAGCCAAATCTTTTAACAGGCCCTTCCACCCAGACCAGGGCAGCAACATACTGCCAAATGGTAGTCCAATCTCCTGACACCCATATATTGGGGAAAGGGAAGGTCAAGAGCCTACCTAGGCTCTCCCGGTAGTAGCGGGAATTACAGCGACGAGTTGCTCTGGAGTAGCCTGATAAATTTCCCTTCAGGTCAGGAAATTAAGTGCTGGAGAGAAGTAAAGGAGCAATAGTCTGCAGGAGAAGGGCTGGAGGAAGTAGTGTATATACAGTTGTGTATATAGATGGTCCTGTAATCAATTTTTTGGGCATCCCAGTCATCTTTTCCTCCAAGTTAATCCCCTAAATAAAACAAAAACAAGAGCCGGCCTGTTCAGTGACTCCGGATGTGAGATATGGTGGGATTTAGGGTAGCTATAAGATGAACCACAACTACAAGCCTTTACCAAAGGAGCACATGGCTACAATTGTATATATGGCTAGTTGCAGGGACCTGTAGCTAGGAATGTGTAATTATACTGTACAGTTTGGACAATTCATGGAGATGTATCGATTTTATATTTTTGTACTTAAATTATTTGTACAGTCCCTGTCCAGGTTTGTTCCCTTTTCCCCTCCCTTTATTCTGGGATGCCCTTGCTCCTGGGCCCAGGAGCCTTTTTCAAAATTTCTCAGCTGCGGACCAGCTGAGGTTTAGTGGGTGAGTGTAGTGCCTTCTTGGGTAGGAGCTAGAGTTCAATTTCTTAAGGTAAATTTAACCAGGCCTGGTTTTGATTCTGGGCTGGGAGTGGCTCAGAGTATGACTGGGTGATTCAGATTTCACCAGAATCTCCCACTTTCTAGAAGCCTCTGGAGTTTTCTGGAAAGAGGTGGGAGGGGAGGTGTAGCCAGCTGGGGTATTGATGAGCTCTGACCTATCCCCAATCTGGATTGGCAGGGGGCAAGCCTCAAATACCCAGGGTCAGCCAAGTCAAGCAGGAGAGTTTGGGTGGAAGTTGACAGATGAGTGTGGAGGCTGTCGTGGTGCCGGGGAGCCCCCAGTCTGGGGGGGGTGACCTTGGCCTGGTAGAGCTCGGGTGCAACCAGGAGGAGCGAGATCTTGGAGATCGGAGAGGTCTCTGGGAGGAACGAAGTCACAGGTGTCTGTGAATGACACCCTGGGAAGCTGAAGGAGAGGCATGCTGGAGCAGATTGGGGTGAGAAGACAGTCTGGGAAAGATGCAGAGGCCAGCATGGGACTGTAGTGTCACTGTGGCAGTGGAGAATGCTGTTGCCACTGAGGGCTGGCAGGGCCTGGAAGAGGATAGGCTGGGAGGAGTAGTCCATTAGGTAAGCTAGCACAGTAGTACTTTACTACACTCTGGGGGACCAACTATCCCAGCCTGTAATGGGCGGTCTTGAGGTCCTGCTAACAGAACAGCAGGCCTCACCATGTGCTAGCTAGGCTGGAACCAAGTGTGTGCAGGAGAGAGGAATAGGAGTCTGAGAAGCAAGTGTGTGCTGGAGGAAAAGAAAGGAGTGTATATACTGGAAATGTATATAGAAAGTCCCATTCGAGATGGTATTGATTCTTTGGGCAGCCCATAACTTAAACCCTATCCAAGTAAAATTCACCTAATTAAACGCAATTACCAGTCTGTACCGTGACTCTGGATGTGGTATGGATATGATTGAGGGCAGTGTGATCAGGTGAGCCATAATCTGCCACCCTTAAGGGGGCCATTGGCTACACAAGTTTATGCAAAGAGTCAATATTTGTAGTGTTGACCCTTTTTCAAGACCTCTGCAATTCTCCCTGGAATGCTGTCACTGAACCTCTGGGCCACATTCTGACGGCGGCCCAGTCTTGCATCATCAATGCTTGGATGTTGACAATTTGTGGGTTTTTTGTTCACCTGCCTCGAGGATTGACCACATGTTCTCAATGGGATTAAGGTCTGTGGAGCTTCCTGGCCATGGACCCAAACGTTTGAGGTTTTGTTCGCCAAGCCACTTTGTTATCACTTTTGCCTTATGGCAAGGCGTTCCATCATGCTGGAAAAGGCATTGTTCCTCACCAAACTGTTCTTGGATGGTTGGGCGAAGTTGCTCTCGGAGAAGATTTTTGTACCATTCTTCATGGCTGTGTTCGGCAAAATTGTGAGTGAGCCCACTCTGCTCAGAAGCGACCCCACACATGAATGGTCCCAGGATGCTTTACTGTTGGCATGACACAGGACTGATGGCAGCGCTCACCTTTTCTTCTCCAGACAACGTTTTTTCCGGATGCCCCAGAGGATCCAAAAGAGAAATTTACTTTACCCCCAGTCCTCAGCAGTCCAATCCCTGTACCTTTTGCAGAATATCAATGTGCCCCTGATTTTTCTGGAGAGAAGTGGCTTCGCTGCCCTTGACACCAGGCCATCCTGCAAACATAATTGCCTCGTGTGCAGATGCCTTCACTTGCCTGCTGCAATTCCTGAGCAAGCTCTGCACTGGTGGTGCCCCCGATCCTGAATCAACTGTAGGGCAGTCCTGGTGCTTGCTGGACTTGGGCGCCCTGAAGCCTTCACAAATGCAGTGAAAATGTTTTTATGGGATTAAGTTAATTTTCATGGCTGAGGGACCCATCAATTGAAATTCATCTGATCACGCTTCATAACATTCTGGGGTATGTGCCAATTGCCATAAAATAACGGAGGCAGCCGACTTGATTGTCTTTCTCAAATCTTTTGGTCACAGCTGTACATTTACTTGGCAAGCCATGCTTCCCATTAGCAGTGACCATATAGACCCCCTTATTTTAAACCCTCCCCAAAGGTGCTGAACACCTCCAACTACTGAATCTTGACTTTAACAAATGAATGTATTGTGACTTTGGGACGTAACCCTTAAGTACATACTATATATCACACCCAGGGGCGTTGCTAGGTCTACAAAAGATCTGGGGCTAGAGCCCATAGCAGCGAAGTAAAGAGACATACGCTTGAGCGGGCATACATGTAATAAAATAAATAATAATCGTAATATACGTGTGTATATATGTGTGTGTGTGTGTGTGTGTGTGTGTGTGTGTATGTGTGTGTGTGTGTATATATATATATATATATATATATATATATATATATATATATATATATATATATATATATATATATATATATTTAATACACACACAGTCTGCATTCCAGACCGGGACATACCTGCCAATTGCAGAACTGCACCCACCCTGTAAACAGACCCGGGGCTATGAGCCCCAGACTCTGGGCTATAGCCCCAATAGCCACCTCCTAGCAACGCCTCTGGTCACACCAGTACTCAAGCCAAGTAGGTTTTTCAAATGCTATAGAATGAGCACTGACACTACCAGATTCAGGTCCGGTATGAGCGGTCTTAAACTGTGGAGTTGGGTGGGGACACCTTTTAAAGGTAACTGTTGGTGAATTAATATAGCTGGCCCCTGCTCTTGAGATACTTGAGGGAATAAAACGGTCCTCCAGGTTTATACATATAGAACCTCAGTGGGTCTTGTAGCGTGTAACTGGTCATTGTCTTCTCTACCAGGTTATTGAGCAGCTAGGGAAGGTGGTGTACTCTGCCCTAGACTGGGGCCTCAGCAGTGACATGGAACGCGTTCTCAGCGACCCACTACTCCATCTGTTCTGCCGCATGGTTGGCCTCAACGCCAACTGCACACCCCCCACTGGTGAGTTGTGGAAGATCACCCTCAATGAAGTTATGAAGGTAGGTACCCTCCAATGTTCACTACCAAATGGAGATGTTAAATGCTACTTACAGCTTTAATTCCTAGCTTGCACATTTTCTCCACTTTATGGTGTCCCACTTTCTTTGTACAGGGCTAGAATACAGAAATGCTGTCCATTATGAAAATGCGAAGCCCCTTTCATAAGTTACTGTAGGTGTGAATGGACCATAAAATTATCAGGTTAAAGTAACGTAACATTCTGAAGCTTTTATTAAAGCAAACCCTGGTGATCCTGTAATGATTGCGTCTTCCAGTTATAGGGTAACAATGTTTCTCCAAATGGGAACCTGCATTGCCACCCTGTCCCATGCCACCTCTAGTCGAGACTAAAAGCAGCTGAGTGTTGTACAGGCCTGGTCCGCCATTGTTTTCAGGAAGCCAGTGCAGAGCAATGAGTGCATCAAGAGTGGCTAAGAAGTTGGAGGAGATCAGCAACACTGACGGGATGAGAAGAGTATGGATAGGTGTGGCATAATGCGGCAGAAGAAAACAGTTAAGGTGCAATGTCAAGAATATATTAAAGTCCATCAGAAACCAACAAAGCTGGATAGCAACTCGATGGCAGCACTCAGGTGCCAACAGTGTGTCTCGAGGGGTGCAATGCGGCTTGGCCAGTCTGCACCCAAAGGGGCTTCCAGGAAGATTGGCATGTCCCTGCCCTTTCCCTGATGCTATATACTGTCCCTGTCAGACGTGTGACCTGTCCCTAATCTAGCCACTCGCAAAATGCACACCAAACCCAGCAGCCAGGGTCTTGTATAGACTCTGCCTGACCAAGATGGTTGCCAGTCACATGGGGTGCCAGTATCCAATCAGATAGCTGCCTCTCTTTAAATCAGGAAACCAGGAGTTGGATTCCTCTCCACTTCCTCCATCTGCATTGCAGCAGCAGACAAGTGCCACCTGCAATGGAGAATGTAGACTGCACCTGCCTAAAATTGAGATTTCATGGTAAAACACGCCAATTGTAACTGCTTTCTAGCAAAGCAAATGTCATTCAGTTAAGGTTTAGTGGTAAGCTGCCCATGCACTAGTAACATTTTTTATTTGTAATCTTTTGATTTTAGGTTAGTGGGGTCCAATCAGTGGCTGCATTGATAAGTAACTTAAGGCTCAGGAGGGAACATTTTCATGATCAAATTTTTAACTTTTTTCGTGGCTTTTGTTAGGGAAAATCTATTCAGCCCAAAATTGAAAGCAAGCAAAATTTTTGAAGTGCAGTAAAACCTTGTGAGTAACTTTGAGAGCGTTTTGCAAGACTAGCAAAGTATTTTTTATAACTTTTGACTTGATAAACAAGCGATGCCTTGATATGAGTCATATCTCAAATGAGTATAAAAGCAGAGACGCCTCTAAGTGTAGCAATATGGTTGCATTTAATGAATACAAGATTTAGCAACTTACATGGTGGTTTAAAGCAGGGACATCTAAGTATGCAGGCATCCGAGGTAAAGATATCCACATGGACCGTCCTCTGCACCGCCATCAATGTCCTCTCTTCCACACGGTGCTCCACAAGCTCTTCAAGCCTCACTTTCAGATCACTCTACTGCAGGGTCGTCTTCCCGGTCACGATTGCAGACTGACAGCAGTGAGAGCCGGCGGTGTGGAGGACGATCTATGAACAGCTTTATGCCTGCATACTTGGATGTGCCTCTTATCCATGCGAGTTGCTAAATGTTGTACCTTCATTAAATGTAACCATATTGCTACACTTGGACCCCTTTTCACACCAGGGCTGCCCGAGCGTTAGCGGTAAAACACTAATTTGCAGCTCTTTACCGCTGTTCATAGCGGCGCCGCTATTCGGGCGGCAGCGGTGCACTTTTAACCCCCCACGAGGAGTTAAAAGTGCCAGCTAGCGGCACTCCTGAAGCGGTGTTGAGGCGATTCGGAAGCGCTGCCCATTCATTTCAATGGGTAGGGGTGGTGGAGAAGCGGTGAATACACCACCCCAAAGATGCGGCTTGTAGGACTTTTTTCCCATCCTGCAAGTGCACCGCCCCAGTGTGGAAGCACTCGGGCTTTCACACTGGGGTGGATGGGGGGGGGGGTGAGTTTTTCAGGCGCTTTATTTGCTACTTTTAGTGCAAAAGCGCCTCTCATCTTTGATACTCTGTAGCTCTTGATTTTGCTTCTAATCCCCTTGTGGAGGCGACCATTTCTGGATGGACATTTTATGGTTGCACCACCGATCACATTACTACAGGGTGGCCCACATAAGATTGATGTGTCACATGACCCTCTTCCTATTGAAAAAACAAAAGTTGGATTCAAAATGGCCGCCATGGTCACCACCCATCTTGAAAAGTTTCCCCCCTCACATATACTAATGTGCCACAAACAGGAAGTTAATATCACCAACCATTCCCATTTTATTAAGGTGTATCCATATAAATGGCCCACCCTGTATAATCTTTTTATATGGGCTATAAACTGAATGACTTGTCAATAAATAGTTGTGGAACAAATCATGAGTTTCCATTATTATAGGTAAATTTGCTTTGATATAAAAGTGCTTTGCATTACAAGCATGTTTCCGGAATGAATTATGCTCACAATCCAAGGTATTACTATACTTTCAAACATGTGAAGTCAACAAATGTACAGAGAAGGTTTACGTCTCTGCTAGTGTATGGCCAGCTTTAGGGTTTTGACCTTAATTGCTAATTAAGTCCAGCATTCCCTTTATGGTTTTTGGCAGGCTTATTCCATCCATTAACCACATTCCCTGCAAAGTGCTCTTGATTGCCGCAGTAGAGTGCAAAATTGCCTAAGAATCTTCATTGGTGATTACTATACCCCCAGTGTGCCCTGTGGTTCCGCTGACCCTTACATCTGTCCTGTAGTGACATAGAAGTTGGTAGGAGAAACCAGCAAGGTGGTTAGTCGTCAAACATTTCCACCAGTCAGTTTCTGAAGGTGGTTCAGTGGGTAATTCCTCCTTTTAAGCAATCGGCTGTGCCAATTGGACAGGTGAGTGTAATTTTGCATGGAACGTCTTGAGGTTTTAGCAACTGTCTTTAGGACTTTGCGTCCTCTCCGGTAGAGGTGTCCACTTTCAGGTCAATGCACAACAGCCGGCCCTGGCTGCAAAACTTAGAGCTCCATCTACTGGCTGTAAGTTGTCAATGAATATTCATAAACCATATTCTATTGACCGAATTATGGAATATCTTCAAAACTTGAACATCACTGCATTGAAACATTGTAGATATCATTTAAGTATGGGATGATTTATTTTGCCTTGATGAACAGATGCCAAAACCCTCAACTTTGGTAATAGAAACCCATTCACATCCGAACCTATAAGTAAAAGAAATCTGAGGCTTTAATGTGGTAGTAGGGGCTAGGGGGCTAGGGACTAATGGCTGAAGGAAGACCTAATGGTGGAATTCTATATAGTATGCAAAATGGAGAATACGTTTTCTGTATTTGTAGAACTACAGCAAGTTGCTGAGCATCTTGTCTAAGTTTCACCCATGCAGCGGGACTTAGGATGTAAAAACCACAATTAGGGGAAACTGTGCATAGAATAAATGTCTTACTAAGATGTCTTTGCGTTAATAAGTACAAAGAGTTAACTTCTGCTAAATTGCTAAAGGAAGTGTATAGCGTGTGACGTAATTGTCAATGTATTCACTGAAAAAGCTCATAGACATCACTTGACTTCCCAATGTTGAGTTGGAGTTGAGTGCCATGCCGGTATGGAATAAAAGTCAGTTTCCTAAGTCTGTTTGTCCCACAGTTATCCCTGCTATCTCCCGCTTTATTTCCACTATACACATTTAGAGCACCCATTTTTTTCCCTCTGCCATAATTGCTCTCCACTATTCATAGGCTTTTTTTGGGCCTTGACACTTTGTGTATGTGATCAGCCTGTATTTCCCTTACCCAATCAGCACCTGCCAAACCATGGGTGCTCAACCTGTGGCCCTCCAACTGTTGCGAAACTACAAGTCCCATGAGTCATTGCAAGCTGCTAAGTTACAAGCATGACTCCCAAATGCAGAATCATGATGGGACTTGTAGTTCTGCAACAGCTGGAGGGCCACAGGTCGAGAACCCATGTGCTAAACACTACAAATAAGCACTGCAATGGAAATCCTTTGTTTTTCAGGTGTGCAGCGAAAGGCTTTTCCTTCCCTCTGATGCACCAGGACACTACAAAGCGGTGTGCCGCATGCAATATGGAGTGCATGCCGAGATCTGCAATCTCCTGCAGATTATAAAGCAATCCGAACAGGTACAGTGTGATCTTTAACTCCATTCCTCAATGTCTTGTGTAATGAGTTGTAATCAACAGCTTCAGTACAAGCCCGCTATAGGGTGTCCTTTACAGTGGCACATACAAGTACTGTATGTGAACCCCATTGGAATTAGCTGGTTTCCTGCAGTAATTTGCCATGAAACGAAAAAACGGAAGCACTTGGGAGGAGCTTGCTGTACTAACTATCTGCTGTTAGTACAGTGATCTCCCTGCTAAGTTGTGTTCTGACAGGGGGACTGCCCCATCACCAGAACACCCTTTCAGTGCTGGGAGCCAATGGATGCCAGCGCTGATCAGATGCTGGTTTTCCAGCATGCCCATTCAACAGAAGCTGGGCCAGGCCTTGTGTGTACTGGGCATAGGTCACAATAGACACAATGTGCTCAAAGCGGAGCTCCAGCCAAAAAGGAGTCTCCACTTGTGTGCACCCTCCTACCCGGCCACATTTGGCACCTTTTGGGGGGGGGGGGGGGATAGTGGGTACCTGCTTTTGACAGGTACCCACTTCCATTCCTGATAAGATGCCACATGGCCATATCCATAATTTCCGGCACCTCTCCTTCCCCCGTTGCCATCCTTGACACACAAATGTCCCAGAAGGCAGCGGGACCATTCAGAAAGCGCATTGATACTTGCACATGCGCAGTAGAGGAAACATGCCGGGAAGCCGCAAGGCTTAATTTCCTGTTTCCTTTACTACAGATGCTGGCACCCGAAGCCAATTGACAGGTAAGTGTCCTTATATTAAAGCGGTTGTCTACCCATTGATTTGACAGTGTCAAAAAAGAGTTAATAATCCCAGCATGACAAATGCTAGCGGTCTCCTTGATTGTGCTCTCAAACAAACTAGCAAACCATCCAATGGTTGGTGTCATAATGGATCACATGTGCAGCATCATGGCAGCTGCAGATTAAACAGAGGCCAAGATGTCCGCTTCCTTAGCTGAAAACGATAGGAGAGTATACAACCACTTCAAGTTAGCAGCTACAGTATTTTTAGCTGCTGAATTTTAATTTTTTTTACAGGCAAACCCTGCGTTAAGCTGGTAACCCACAATTATCTTGAGCACACCCAATAAGCACTGAGTGCTGGAGTAACTTAACCCATAGACTACAATAAAAGCTAATTCAGTAGTTTTCACACCTGGAGTCCAATTAATGAAATGAGTTCGGAGATGTGGTTGAGCTACTTTGATAAAGATGCTCAAACTTTTTTAGATTCGCATGAGCTGTGAACCATGCCTCGCAAAAAAGGATCTCTTGGAGGACATGCGATCAAGAAAAGAATACAAAGCAATCAGTGTTTAGGTATCCCATCAGTCAGGCAAATTGTTTACATGGAGACATTTTAATATTTTGGCTACTCTTCCTAGAAGTGGGCGCCCAGTCAAGATGACTCCCAAAGCACAACGAAGAATCGAGGTAAAGAACCCACAAGTAATGGGTAAAGGCTTGAAGGCATCACAAACTGCCAAACATCCTTGTTCATAAGTCTTCCATACATAAAGCAGCGCTATAACTACGCCCACCCACCTGCCCCCTCCGATGCCACACTTGGCACCTTTCGGCGGAGGGGTGGAATGGGTACCTGGTTTTGACAATGGCTGGGGTGCTGACATCGCTGGATTCCAGGACAGGTAAGTGTTCTAAGTCAGCTACAGTATTTGTAGCTGCTGACTTAATTTTTTTGTGGGGGGGCTGGGCCTGTTCTGGTTGGGGGTGGGCCTGTTCTGGTT
>BLSH010281673.1:333544-360990 GCA_018402905.1 Glandirana rugosa | reverse complement strand
TTATGCGCCCCCCCCCCCCCGGAAAAAGTTCTGCGGACGCCCATCGCCAGAGGTTAAATGTTACCTTCCTATGAAGGGGTCAATTATCGTAGAGAGGTCAGGTGGGGCTTTAGAGATTTTGAGGGCAGGTTGGATTGGCACACGGTAAGAACTTTCCTCCTACCTACCTTAGTGTGCCTAGGTGTCTTGAGTTTCTGGGAGTCACAACATCAGATAAGGGTTTTGGGGAGCTTTGAAGGCTCTCATATCGGTGTAAAACTGGAGATCCAACTTTGGTAAGATCTCAATTGTGACCTGGGAGTGTAGGGGCACAGGCTTGTCCTATGCCCTTTTTTTTCCCCACAAATAGAGCTTTCTTCTGGTGGCATTTGATCCCCTCTGCGTCATTTCTGATCGACGCTATAAAGAGCGACGATTTTGAAAAAAAATTACTTTTTGCTTTAATATCCAAAAGTAAAACTAATTTCGTCCATTTAGCCCAATATTCTACATATTTTTTGTAAAAAATCACAAGAGTATAGTGATTGGTTTGCGCAAAAGTTATTGCGTCTACAAAATACGGGATAGATTTATGGAATTTAAAATTTTTTTTTTTTTACAAGTAATGGAGGCGATCTGTGATTTTTAACGTGACTGCGACATTGCGGCGGACAGATCGGACACTTGACACTTTTTTTGGACCATTCACATTTAAACAGTGATCAGTGTTATAAAAATGCACGGATTACTGTATGAATGACTGGCAGTGAAGGGGTTAACACTAGGGGGCGATCAATGGGTTAGCTGTCTTCCCTGGGAGGTGTTTCTAACTGTGGGGGATGGGCTGACTGGAAGAGGAGAGATCGCTGCTCCCAATCACTAGTAGGACGATCACTCTGAGCTCCCCTGACAGAACGAGGCTCTACTTTTACACTGGCAGATCCCTGTTCTGCTGCTCTCTGGACACCCCACATGTTCCCATAACCGACGTACAATGACTGCGATTTGCGGGAACGAGCCGACCTGACACAGTAAAATGGCGGCAGGCTGGCAAGTGGTTACATTAGTTTAATTAGTTTTCGGAATTTGTTTTGTTCACATTCAAATTTTTCTAACTCCATTAAAATTCTTATTGAATTCCATTAAAGATCAAATTTATTCTATTTGAAATTCAAATTTTGGAAAATAAACTCTTTCCATTCTATTATGTTTTATTCTATTGTATTCTGTTTTGTTCTGTTCTATTCTCTGTGCTCTATTTTATGCTCTGTTCTCCTCGGGCCCGTTCTCCTCGGGCCCGTTCTCCTCGGGCCCGTTCTCCTCGGGCCCGTTCTCCTCGGGCCCGTTCTCCTCGGGCCCGTTCTCCTCGGGCCCGTTCTCTTCGGGCCCGTTCTCTTCGTATTCTATTGAATTTTTCGAAATTCAAATTTCAGATGGTTATATTCTTTTTTTAATTCTATTTTCTATTCTGTTTTCTGTTTTATTTTTTATTTTCTGTTGTGTTTCTCTTATATTTTTATTTTCAATTTTATCCTTTTTTTCTTATCTATTCTATTTTATTGTGTTCTGTTTTACACTTATATTCTATTTTATTTTTTATTAAATTTTTTGTTATACCTTTATTTTCTATTCTTATATTCTATTTTATGCCCTTCGGAAATTGGATTAGAAAACTATTAGTATTTGAATTTCGTCCCAAATTTTGACTGGTTCAGGTTTGTTTAAATTTGTTAAAATTGTAATTCGGATACACAATTCATTTTGGCCAAAATGTTTAATGAAATTTGATTTATTGGATATGTTTTGTAGCAAAATTTTTTTTTGTTCCAAAATTTTCAGTTTTTTTTTAATCGGAAAAAAACAGTGGTTAAATACCACCAAAAAAACTTTGTGTGAAAAAAATATTTTGAGTACAGCCTTGCATAACCGTGCAATTGCCAGTTAGGCCTCATACACACGGGTGTTTATACAGCCACGGTTTTGAGCTGATTTTACAGCTTAAAAATGCGTTTTCATGTTCAATGGCCTCATCCACGTTTTTGAGCTGTAAGTAGCGTAGGCGTTTTTAAGGTGTAAAAAATCCCTTGACCTGCGTGTTCTGAGGCTGCAGCACTAAAGCTGTTTTGACGCTGACGGCGGCAAAACACTCAAAAATGCAGCTTAACGTATACACAGCGTTAAGCCTTCAGGCGTTTCTCTGCTTCTATTCAAAATCAATGGTTCCCTATGGCCCATTGATTTGAATCCGACTGATGATGATCCGACTTGCGGTGCGACATGTTGAGGATCTTGAAGGGGAACCCCGCAAAAATGAGAAAAAAAGTACGTAGGCTTCCCTTTTGGTCTGGTATGGATTTTAAGGGGAACCCCCACGCTACAAAAATGGCATTGGGTCCCCCCCAAAATCCATACCAGATCCTTATCCGAGCACGCAGCCTGGCAGGCCAGGAAAGGGGGTGGGGACGAGTGAGTGGGTACCCCCTCCTGGACCATACCAAGCCAATGCCCTCAATATGGGGGGGGCCTTGGGGCAGTGGAGGCCCTTTGCCCCCCACCCCAAAGCACCTTGTCCCCATGTTGAGGACATGGGCCTCTTCCCAACAACCCTGGCTGTTGGTTGTCGGGGTCTGCGGACGGGGGCTTATCGGAATCTGGAAGCCCCCTTTAACAAGAGGGCCACCAGATCCCAGCCCCCCACCCTATGTGAATGAGTATGGGGTACGTTGTACCCCTACCCATTCACCTAAAAAAAACACACTACACAGGTTTTTAAAATATCTTATTAAGCTCCGGCATCTTCTCCCTCTCCAGCGTCTTCTATCTTCTGCTCTTTTGCTGCTGTCTTCTCCCTCTGCTCTTCTTCCCATGTTGACACGACGTGATCTCCCGGACTAATGAACTATCCGCGCTCTGCAGTGGCGTATATTGACATGGGGCGGGGCCGCTCGCTGATGTCATCCGTAGGGCCCCTCCCCCTTATGACATAAAAACCCGAGGCATGATGGGGCGATTACTTCATAAGGGGAGTGGCCTCCAGATGACAGCGGGTGGCCCCGCCCCATGCCATATGTCACTGCATAGCGCGGATACAGCATTAGTCCCAGAGATCGCGTCGGGTCCACATGGATAGAAGAGCAGAGGGAGAAAACAGTGGAGAAGACAGCAGCAAAAGAGCAGAAGATAGAAGACCCCTCAGAAGACCCTGCAAAAGAGCAGAAGACGCCAGAGGGAGAAGACGCCAGAGTGGATTTAATACGATTTTAACAACCTGTGTAGTGTTTTTTTGACACTTTTTTTTTTTTTTTAGGTGAATGGGTAGGAGTACAATGTACCCCATTCTCATCCACAGGGTGGGCAGCTGCGATCTGGGGACCCCCTTGTTAAAGGGGGCTTCCAGATTCCGATTCCACCCGCTAACCCTGACAACCAGCGGCAAGGGTTATTGGGAAGATGCCCTTGCCTTCATCATGGGGACAAGGTACTTTGGTGTTGGGTGGCGCAGAGCCCCCCCCACCCCCACAGCACCCACCCCCCATGTTGAGGGCAATGTGGCATGGTATGGTCTAGGAGGGGGGGCCTGCTCGCTCGTCCCCACCCTTTTCTGGGTGCTCAGATAAGGGTCTAGTATGGATTTTGGGGGGGACCCTACACTGTTTCAGCGTGGGGGTTCCCCTTAAAATCCAGACCGAAGGGGGGGAACCCCACACAAATTTTTCTTTCATTTTTGCTGGGGGTCCCCCTTCAAGATTTTCAGCACACAAGTCGCACTGCAAATCGGATCATCATGATCCGACTTCTGTTGCGACTTCTATAAAAATCAATGGGCTCCCACAGGGAACCATTGATTTTGAATAGAGGCAGAGAAACCCGTATTGACCCCAATGCAAACCGCTGATAAAATCGACGGTACAGACGTTACAGCTCGTTTTTCAGAACGCCCGCGTCTGTAGCCTTGAAGTAGCTTCACAAAGGGGGTAGAACCCTTCGGAGATCAAATGGTTAAAACGGTAGTAAACCCATGCATTTAACAGGTTAAAAACCAGTCAAATTTCTGGCACGTGCCGGAAATGTAACCCTCCCATTGGCTGTGCTCTAAACCAAACTGTCAAACCATCCAATGGCTGGTGTCATAGCTGATCACATGTGCAGCATCATGCCAGTTGTAGATTAAACAGAGGCCAAGATGGCAGCTCCCTTGGCTGAAAATGATAGGAGGGTTTACTACCACTTTAACCAATACCAGAGATTCCCTCTTAATGATAAATATTTCTAGCCCAGCATTTAGAAGTCTTCAGTATTTTCCGGAGTATTTTAAAAACCGGTGCTGTTTTGCTTTCTGGGTTTGATTTGCTCTGAAATTGTTAATCTGTAATTTTCCATGCTCTCTACTAACAATGCGTTCTGTGCCTTCTAGGTATGGTGGGCGCTAGTCAATCCGAGGAAAAGGTAACCATCGGCTTTGTTCTTGCCTTGCCTTCCAAACACATTTAGGCTCCATGCACACTGAAGATGCTAAACGGACGTTTTGTGCGTTTGGGCGTTTCTTTTAAACCATAAACGCCTATGTTACCCTATGGGTCCATGCACACATGGACGTTTATTGACGTTCATCAGCGGTAGAGTTTATGGGCAGCTGTCAGAATGCCCTAAAATCGTGTCCAAGAGTCGTTTTTCTGACCACAAAAACGTCAGAAGCTCAAACGCGTCTCACCGGTGTTTCTGGAAAATTTTTGATCCATTTGAAAAATAAAAAAGCACAAACGCTGGTGCATTAACACTGAGAAACTTTCTAAAAACGTCAGTAGCTTTGTAGTTTCACATCCAGTGTGCATGGAGCCTTGGGGTTCAATCACATTTGTGAGGCGCAGGAGTTGCATGCATGTCAGGATAAGGTAGCTTAACCACCCCGTTAGGATTTCCCACTGTAGGACCAGAGCAATTTTTGCGATTCGGCACTGTCGCTTTAACTGACCATTGCGCGGTCGTGTGGCGTTGTACGAAATTGGTGTCCTTTTTTTTCCCCACCAATAGAGCTTTCTTTAGTTGTCTTCCAGGACGGCACACCTGAGAGATGACTGCTCCCACCCGACAGGAAACACAATCAAGAAAGAGTTCAAAAGCCCCCCGCCCTCCCACGCTCCTCCAAGATGTGAGCTGAGGGTCTTCCCTTGGGAACCAGACTGCAGGATTGAGTGGCTGGAGGGTCAGGTGGGGTCTCCGTTACTCCTCCCAGGGGGGCTATTCCCCAGACTGGTAACTGTCTTCTTAGGGGGATGGGGCAGCAGGGCTGGAAAAGCCCCCCTGAGAACTGAAGGACCCTGGGCACAGTGGGGTGGCCAGAAACTTCAGGGACCATTTTCCCCCTCCCTCATCTTACCTGGCTGGGTTGTCAGGGATCGAGGAGGCTGTTCTGGTTTTTCTTCCCACAGGCCTCCATTGCAGGAGTAGCCCGGCTCATGTGTAGTCAGTGGCATTGGAGCCGCATGGAGACGCCGGGGGAAGGGGGGGATGAGGAGGTGGCTTGGAGCCAGATCGATTTCCTACCCCGACCCACCCCCCCCCCACCCCCCCCGTGACCGGAAGTGATGTCACGCCTGCTAGAGGGTGTTTCCGGTCCTCAGGGCTTCACCAAAATGGCGGCTGCGTTTTTCATGGGAGGGGAGCGACCAACATCCAGCGGAGCGAGCGTCCACAATCCTCCTGCTCTTTCAGTAGAGCCACAGCAGCGGTTGGCCAGAGAGCTCTGGCTTCTACAAGGATGGACAGAGGGACCGGTAACGGTCACAGCCACAGAGGAGACCACAGTGGGTGAGTCGGCCGGCTGGCAGGGGTACTGGTGGGGTGGGACCCTGAACCTTACCCCTACAGGGAGTGGTAGAGGTTAATGCAGGTGCATTTATCTTGCAGACGTGGAATCCGTGGCCCAGGGAGGCGCCAGCAGGACTGTCTAAGACCTCTTCCCGCTATAAAAGATGTGGTTACTGCAATGATAAACTGCCGCAGGAACACACAAAGCCCTTCTGCTTTAAATGTATTCATAAGCTGTCAGGGAAAGGAACGTCTCAGGTTATGAAGGATTTTCTTGCTGTACAGACAGATGTTGACTACTCTCAGGTCTTTTTAAGCAAACCTTAAACCAAGGCAGGAAGTGGAGGCACTGTCTAGTGTTGAGGGCTCTTCACAAGAAGGGCCGTCAGGCCTTGAGAGGCCAGTTAAGCGGGCCACTGTCAGGGTTCCTGCCACACAGGACTCGGAGGAAGAAGGGTCTGAGCAGAGCTGTCTGGATGAGGATAGCCAGGAGGAGGAAGAATCCAGACCAGGCACACATTTTTCCGGCTGAGATGGAGGGTCTCCTCAAGGCTATTTATACCTCTGAGGAGATTCAGGAGCCTGCTGCACAAATGTCAGCTCAGGATAAAATGTACAGAGGTTTAGTCAGCCCACAGGCTAAGGTTCTTCCAATACATCAGGCTCTAAAAGACATTATCCTGAGGGAGTGGAAGGAGCCAGAGAGGAAACTCTTAAAATTCAAAACCTGGAAGCGTAGATGTCCCCATTTCTACAGAACACCAGAGTCTGCTGCGGTTTGCAATTTGCACCAAAGAGGGTGTCAAGCACTGGCACTTCAGTGCCTTGCCCTTCGGTTTGGCATCCAGCCCGAGAATCTTTACCAAGGTTCTGGCGGAAGTGATATCTTCCATCTAGAGGGAATTGCATTGATCCTATACTTGGATGACCTGTTGGTCTACAACCAGTCACAGGTAGAGTTGATGGTGGACCTGGACAGGGTGGTAACCACACTAGAGTCCCTGGGATGGCTGATCAGTCGGCAGAAGTCCTCACTGGTTCCCTACCAAACCAAGATCTATCTGGGGTTCCTGATACTCTGTGGCACAAAAGCTCATTTTTCCCCAAGCAAAGGTGTAGACCTTGGTAGGGGCAGTAGTCTTCTAGAACCCAGAGAGTTGTCTCACATGTTCATTATGAGGGTACTAGGACTGATGACCTCCTGCATCCCCGCGGTGCCCTGGGCTCAGTTTCACTCCAGACCTCTCCAGGGATTCCTTTCTCCTCCTGGGAAGGGAAAAGAGGATCCTTGGACCAAAGGGTGCTGGTTCCAAGGAAGGTAAAGGAGTTGCTTCGGTGGTGGCTCAACCCAGACAGGATAAGTCGGGACCTTCTGTGGAACCAGCTCCAGCCAGTAAGGGTCACGACCGATGTAAGCGCCTGGGATTGGGGGGCCCATCTAGAGGAACTTCGTGCCCAGGGTGCTTGGAACCAGAGTCAGAGGGACACTTCCTCCAATGTCAGGCAGTGCCTAGCATTCAGACTGGCCTTAAAAGTCTTCAAGGAAAGGATCAGGGGAAAAAAGGTCCAGGTCCTTTCATACAATTCCACTACTGTGGCCTTCTGATGAACCTAACGCAGGGAATTCTGGAATGGGCAGATGAGGATTCCCTCAATTTCAGCCATCCACATCTGGGGGGTGTTCAACCTAGAGGCAGATTTCCTCAGCAGGCAGCAGATCCTTCAAGGAGAGTGGGAGTTACACCCCAAGGTGTTTTCGATGGTATGGCAAACCTTCGGGACACCAGAGGTGGACCTCTTTGCCAGAAGAGGCAACAGGAAAGTCAAGAGATTCTTTTCCCTGTACAGATCGGTTCAGAGGGGGTAGATGCATTGGCCCACGAGTGGAATTTCAGGCTAGCCTATGCCTTTCCCTCCTTGGCTCTGATCCCGAGTGTGCTACACAGACTGAGTCAGTCAGGGGGCAGACTAATTCTGGTAGCACCTTTGTGGCCCAAGAGGATGTGGTTTCCCACTCTAAGAAATTGGTCAGTAAGCCCTCAGCACCTTCCGGATTGACAGGATCTCCTCCTTCAGGGCCCAGTGGTTAACCAGAATCCCGTCTTCAGTCTGACGGCGTGGGTCTTGAAAGGGAAAGCCTGCGTTGCAAGGGCTGCTCGTTGAGTGATTGAAACTTAGTGAGCAGAAAGCAGGTGACTAGATGAATCTACGCCAAGATTTGGGGAGTGTTCTCTCGATGGTGTCAGGCAAGAGGGACTTCCCAACAAGAGATCCCCGCTGTTCTGGATTTTCTCCAGGATGGTGTGGATCGGGGCTGGCAACCAAGAACCCTCAAGGTACAGGTTGCAGCTTTGTCCATGTTTTTGGATAAGAGTTTGGCCTTGGAACCTCTGACTAAGATCCCTGTCAGCCAGGGAAAGGATGTCCCCAGTGAAGGTGAAGGGTTTTCCCCCTTGGAACCTGACCCTGGTATTGGAGGCCCTAACCAGGGCACCCTTTGAGCCATTGGCTCAAGTTTCTTTAAAGCTACTTTCTTTGAAAGTGGCCTTCCTCCTGGCCATTACGTCGGCCAGGAGGGTAAGCGACTTGCAGGCTCTGTCAATGAAAGAGCCCTTTTTCTTGTTTGAGGACAGGGTAGTTCTCAGGCAAGATCCCCTGTATCTACCCAAGGTACCGTCAAGTTTTCATAGGACACAGGAGATTGTCCTTCCTTCATTCTGTGAAAACCCCCAGAATGAGAGGGAAAAACCATTTCATTTGTTGGATGTCAGACGGTGTCTTTTGATTTATTTAGAGAGGGTGAAAGTTCCGTAAATCAAATCACCTATTAGCAGGTTTTATTGGTCAAAGGAAGGGAGAACAGGCCTCTAAAACAACCATTGCTAGATGGATTAGACAAACCATTACTATAGCATATGAACACAGGGAAAGCAGTTCCCCCAGTGTAATAGCTCACTCTACGAGGTCTCTGGTGACTTCCTGGGCAGAAAAGGCCGGAGCATCGGTAGACCAGATCTGCAGAGCAGCAACGTGGGCAAGCCGGAGCACCTTCCTGAGGCATTACCGGGTTGAACTTCTGTCTCCTCGGGACCTAACCTTCGGTAGGAAAGTCCTACAGGCTGTCGTCCCACCCTAAGGTAGGCCTGAGCTTCTTGTTTCTCTCAGGTGTGCCGTCCTGGAAGACGACTTGAGAAAATAACCAGTCACTTACCGGTAACGGTGTTTCTAAGAAGTCTTCCAGGACGGCAGGCCTACTTCCCACCCGATCTTGTGGTTGGATTATCTGTTATATGAAACGCTGTTTGTCAACTCTCATGCACTGATGTGGGTCAATACCTTTGCACAAAACTGAGCATGGGAGGCATGGGGGCTTTTGAACTCTTTCTTGATTAGGTTTCCTGTCAGGTGGGACCAATCATCTCTCAGGATTGCCGTCCTGGAAGACTTCCCAGATCAACTCTGCGTCATTTCTGATTGCCGCTATAAACAGAGCGACAATTTTGCAAAAAAAACCCCAATATTTTTGCTAAAATACAAATCCAAAAGATATAAACGTTTTTTTCATCAGTTATGGCCGATTTTATATTCCGCATATTTTTGTTTAAAGAAATCTCAATCGGCATTTAGTTATTGGTTTGCGCAAAAGTTGCGACGTTTACAAACCATGAGAATTCATTTCTGGCGTTGACTTTTTTTTTTTTTAACCACTTCAGCCCCGGAAGGATTTGCTGCTTTAGGACCGGAGCCCTTTTTGCGATTCGGCGCTGCGTCGCTTTAACTGACAATTGCGCGGTCGTGCGACGTTGTACCCAAACGAAATTTGCGTCCTTTTTTTCCCACAAACAGCTTTCTTTTGGTGGTATTTGATCACCTCTGCGTCATTTCTGATCGCCGCTATAAACAGAAGAGCGACAATTTTGCAAAAAAACCCAAATTTCTTACTTTTTGCTAAAATACAAATCCAAAAAAAAAATATAAAAAAACATTTTTTTTCATCGGTTTTGGCCGATTTATATTCTTCATATTTGCGATAAAAAAAAAATCGCAATCTGCGTTTATTGATTGGTTTGCGCAAAAGTGGTCGCGTGTACAGATGATGAGAATTCATTTTTGGGGTTTTTTTTTTTTTTTTTTTTTTTATTCGTAATGGCGGCGATCTGCGATTTTCTGCGGTAGTGCGATATTTCAGCGGACATGTCGGACTATTTTGACACTTTTTGGGACCATTGGCATTTATACAGCGATCAGTGCTATAAAAATGCGCTGATTACTGTGTAAATGCCATTGGCAGTGAAGGGGTTAACCTGCAGGGGGCGCTCTAAGGGTCAATTATGTTCCCTGGGCGTGTTCTAACTGGGGGGAGTGCACTAGCTGGGGAAGGGAAGTGGTCACAGCCTTCGTATACAGGAAGGCTGTGATCACAGCCCTTCCCCCTCACACAGAGCGGAGGTCCGTGTTTACTTACACGGACCTCCGCTCCTTCGCTCCGGGGGGGCCATCGCGGGTAGCCGGCGGCAATCGAAGCCGCCGCACCCGCTCCCTGGCCCTCCCCGAACACAGTGAGCGCGCGCGCGCCTCCGGCGGCGCGAACGCGCTCACTAGGCTCGTGAGCGCGGCCGCCGTCATATGACGGCGATTTGCGCTCACGAGCCACCTTGCCGCCGTCAATTGCCGATCGGCGGTCGGCAAGGGGTTAAGTAATGACGGCGATCTGCGATTTTTATTGGGGCGGTCATGTCGGACATTTTTGACTATTTTTTGGGACCACTGACATTTATACAGCGATCAGAAATGTAAATATCCACTGATTACTGTATAAATGTCATTGTCAGGGAAGGGGTTAACCTGCAGGGGGCGATCTAGGGGGTAACTGTGTTCCCTAGGCGTGTTCTAACTGTGAGGGGGTTGGGCTACTATGGGCAACAGAGATCAAACTGATCCCAGTGACAGATCAGTAGATCTCTTAAATGCACCGCTCTTTCCCTCTGGCAGCTCAGGCCGCAGGCACACTCCTTCAGAGTGAGGCGGGCACGAGAGCGCGCCGCCGGCATCGCGCTCTCGCCCCCTAGCTGCGCGTCCGTGAATCGCCGCCTATTTACGGCGATTCGCGAGACAGCGCCACACTGTCGCCGTAGATAGTGCGCGGTCAGGAACAGGTTAAATAACGCCACTCTTGTTGAGAAAAACCCTTCCCCCTTCTGGGTCATCTCTGTACAGTGATTCCTCGGTTCACGAACTTGGTTGCAAACCAAATGTAAATCTGGTTAATCTGTTCTGACGCGCAAAAATATGAAACAAAGTAGTACAATATACACACCAGAACGCCATCTATCAAAGTAGTGAGGGTTTCTCAGCTATTAGCGCCAGATTCGGGTCCGGTGTGAGCTGCCTTCATTGTAAACTGCAGAATTGGGTGGTGGGCGCCTAGAATGGTAGCTCTTGGGTCAGCCTGTAACTGGTCATTGTCTTCTCTACCAGGTTATTGAGCAGCTAGGGAAGGTGGTGTACTCTGCCCTAGACTGGGGCCTCAGCAGCGACATTGAACGCGTTCTCAGCGACCCACTACTCTATCTGCTCTACCGCATGGTCGGCCTGAACGCCAACTGCACATCCCCTACTGGTGAGTTGTGGAAGATCACCCTCAATGAAGTTTCAAAGGTAGGTACCCTCCAATACTACCAAATGGAAATGTTAAATTCTATTTACAGCTTTATTTTCTAGCTGGCACTTTTTCACTGTCCCACTTTCTATATGGCTAGATTACAGAATGTTGGATGTCCTTTGTGAACATGCTAAGCCATTTTCATAAGTGAAAGTACAGTGCCTTGAAAAAGTATTCATACCCCTTATCAATATTTTTTCACGTTGCAACCAAAAACTTAAATGTATTTTATTCAGATTTTATGTGATAGACCAACAGAGTGGCTCATAATTGCAAACTGGAAGGAAAATGATAAATGGTTTTCAACATTTTTTACAAATCTGTGAAGTGTGTGAGGGGGGCAGCATTTGTATTCAGCCCCCTCTACTCTGAAACTCCTACAATCTAGTGGAACCACAATTGCTTCATAAGTCAGCTAATTAGTAGAGTCCACCTGTTCTGTAATTTAGTCTCAGTATAAATACAGCTGTTCTGTGAAGCCCTCAGAGTATTTTTAGATATTGGTGAACAAACAGCATCATGAATGCCAAGGAACACAGCAGACAGGTCAGGGATGAAGTTGTGGAGAAGTATAAAGCAGGGTTGGGTTATAAAAAAAATCCCAAGATTTGAACATCTCATGGAGCTCTGTTCAATCCATCATGGGAAAATGGAAAGAGTATGGCACAACTGCAAACCTACCAAGACATGGCCGTCCACCTAAACTGACCGGCTGGGCAAGGAGAGCGTTCATCAGAGAAGCAGCCAAGAGGTCCATGGTAACTCTGGAGGAGCTGCAGAGATCCACAGCTCAGGTGGGAGAATCTGTCCACAGGACAACTATTAGTCGTGCTCTCCACAAATCTGCCCTTTATGGAAGAGTGGTAAGAGAGCCATAAGAAGTCCCATTTGCAGTTTGCGAGAAGCCACGTGGGGGACACAGCAAACATGTGGAAAAAGGTGCCCTGGTCAGATGAGACCAACATGGAACTTTTTGGCCTAAAAACAACACTGTGGTGGAAAACACTGCACATCACCCTGAACACACCATCCCCACCGTGAAACATGGTGGTGGCAGCATCAGTGTGGGGATGCTTTTCTTCAGCAGGGACAGGGAAGCTGGTCAGAGTTGAGGGGAAGATGGAGGGAGCCAAATACAGGGCAATTTTAAAAAAACCTGCTAAAGTCTGCAAAAGACTTGAGACAGGGACAGAGGTTCACCTTCCAGCAGGACAACGACCCTAAACATCCAGCCAGAGCTACAATGGAATGGTTTAGATCAAAGCACATTCATGTGTTAGAATGGCCCAGTAACAGTCCAGACCTAAATCCCATTGAGAATCTGCGGCAAGACTTGAAAATTGCTGTTCAGATGCTCTCCATCCAATCTGACAGAGCTTGGGCGATTTTGCAAAGAAGAATGTGCAAAATGTCCTCTAGCTGGGCAAAGCTGGCAGAGACTTCCCCAAAAAGCCTTGCAGCTGTAATTGCAGGGAAAGGCGGTTCTACAAAGTATTGACTGCGGGGGGCGCCATACAAATGCCCCCCACACTTTTCACAGATTTATTTGTATCATTTATCATTTTCCTTCCACTTCACAATTATGAGCCACTTTGTGTCGGTCTATCACATAAAATCCCAATAAAATTTGTTTTTGGTTGCAACATGACAATGTGGAAAATTTCAAGGGGTGTGAATACTTTTTCAAACCACCGTATAAACACCATAAAATATCAAGAAGATTCCAGGTTAAAGTAACTTCACATTCTGCAGCTTTTATTAAAGCAAACCATGGTGATCCTTTAATGATCATGGTTACTGCTTCCTGTTATAGGGTAACCATGGTTCTCCAAATGGGCACCTGCATTGCCACCCTGCACCATGCCACCTTCAGTGGAGGCTAAAAGCAGCCAATGCGTGTTATACAGGCCTGGTCTGCCATTGTAATCACAGGAAGCCAGTCCAGAGCAATGAGTGCATCAAGAGTGGCTGGAAGAGGTTGGAGAAGATCACCAGCACGGGGGGTGAAACGTGGTGGTTTATGGTAAAACATGACCACTGTAACTGCTTTCTAGCAAAGCAAATGCCATTTTGTTAAGATATAACCTGGGCATAACACAAGTGGCATGCATTCTTTTGAAATTTGGTGTTTGGTTATTTTAGGTTGGTGGGTTCAAAGCAGTGTTGACACCTTGAAGGCGCAGTATGGAACGTTTTCCTTAACTTTCATTGAAAGTCTAAAAATTCCAAAATTGAACGTTCAGGCAAACAAAATTTAAAAGTAATTTCAAAACTTTTGTGAAGTTTTTGAGTCTTCTAGTGTGACCAGCTTTAGGGCCATACACTGATACTCTATAAAATTTGGCAATAGAAGCATACTAACCAATCCTAGCATTGCATTTATGCTTTTTGGCGGGCTTAACCCATCTATTATTCACCGCATTCCCTGCAAAGTTGTGCTTGCATTTCCTACTGCAATGCCCTCTATTGCTGCCCGTAGAAGAGTGAAATTGCCTACTGAAGAATCTTCAGGCCTGCTTGATTTTTAAACCCCCCAATGTGCCCTGTGCTACAGTCTGTTGACCCCCTACATCTGTGATATTGGGGTTGGCAGGAGAAACCAGAGAACAGCAGGTGGTCCAATAATCCAGCATTTCCTTGGTGTCTGTTTCTGAAGGTGGTTCAGTGGGTAATTTCTCATTGCCATCAATCAGTGGTGCCATTCGGAGAGGTGAGTGTAATTTTGCACGGAACATCTTGAGGTTGTAGCAACTGCCTTTGCATCCTCACCGGCAGAGGTGTCCACTTTCAGGTCAACGCACAACAGCCGACCATGGCTGCCAAACTTAGAGCTCCATCTATTGGCTGTAAGTTGACAATATTGAATATTCCTAAACAATTTTCTATTCACCTAATTATGGAACTTCAAAACTTGAATGCATTGTAACCTTGTAGATTCTATTTCAAGTATTGAATGTTTTGTTTTGCCTTGGTGAACAGATGCTAAAACCCCCCAAACTGTTTCTATTACCCAAATTAGAACATATTTGTATATGTAGCGGTACCCCCGAAGGAGCTGCTGATTTATTTGGCCCGGGCCTCCCTCTGATTATCCTGCAGCCAGTCAACGAATTTCCACAGTCAGGTGCACACACACAATCCTGCTCATTACTCCAATGACCAGTCTAGGGGATGAGTTTTGATGCTTTATTGTAGAACTTGGATAGAAGGGGGGAATGGATGGGAAACTCTAAGTAAACTAACTCCAAGCGAGGACAACTTCTCCCTATCTCTATATAGCAGACTGTCAGTGGCACTACATAGCAGACTGATCCCAGTGAAGCAGGTGGCAGACTGATCCCAGTGAAGCAGGTGGCAGACTGATCCCAGTGAAGCAGGTGGCAGACTGATCCCAGTGAAGCAGGTGGCAGGCTGATCCCAGTGAAGCAGGTGGCAGGCTGATCCCAGTGACGCAGGTGGCAGGCTGATCCCAGTGACGCAGGTGGCAGGCTGATCCCAGTGACGCAGGTGGCAGGCTGATCCCAGTGACGCAGGTGGCAGGCTGATCCCAGTGACGCATGTCCCTTTTTAAGCAGAAGGATAAGCCGCACTTTTTCTTCAAGACCTTCTCCTTTCTAGATCACACACCCAGTTAGGTGACTGAGGAGCAGGAAGAGGATTCTAGTAACTCAGTCTCAGGGATCCCTTTTTTGGGGGTTTGTATTCACATGTCCCCTGCACAGCCGGCAGCTCACTTCCAAGCGGCACTTTGCCACTGTGATACCAGACAGGATCCAAGGACGTCCCCCCCTCTGTCAGCTTGCAGAGGAACCCTGGGCTGTAGCTTAAGCAACTCAAACTAGGCATCGACCAGGCCCAGCATCCAACAGCCTCCCTGATAGGCCTCATGCCTAGCAGCCAGGAGCTGAACACACACCACTACACCTGAGGTCTGGGTGGGCAGGAACTCTCTTCCTTGAGCCCATGTGCTCCTTTTTATATGGATAGTCACCCAAAATGCAGCGGGGCACCTCCCCTGGTAATTGGTCAGAACTGCATCCACATACACCTGTCACTGGCTGGGTTTTCCTCCCACTGTCCAATAGGGACCCATACTACTGGACAGTGTAAAACTTTCCAGACCACATGAATCCCCACCAGAATACACTGAGCAGACCTTACTCAAATTAAGGCTCTGATAAGCAGACAGCATCTAAATTTACCTCTTTGCTGTCCTGTTAAGCAGAGAGCCAAAACTATATACCCTCACTAACACCCAAACTAGGAGGGCGCTACATATGGGAAATCTAAGGCTTTTCCACCATGCACAAGAGCACCCATTGTTCCCTCTACCATTGCTCGCCACTAGTCTCCAATTTTATTGATTGAACTAGATGGACTTGTCTTTTTTTTTTTTTAACCTGACTATGTATTCATAAGGCTTTTTTGGGCCTTAACATCTTGTGTATGTGATCAGCGTGTCTTATGATACCATGATAGTGGATAGTAAACCTGGATTTCACTTTCCCAGTCTACAGCATTTGCTAAAGGCGAATTCCTTTAAAATGCACTGCAGCCAGAATCCTTTGTTTTTCAGGTGTGCGTCGAAAGGCTTTTCCTTCCCTCTGATGCACCAGGACACTACAAAGCGGTGTGCCGCATGCAATATGGAGTACATGCCGAGATCTGCAATCTCCTGCAGACTATAAAGCAATCTAAACAGGTAGCTTGATCTGGAACTCCGTTACTTAATGTCTCGTGTAATGAAGTTGTACTCTGTTTATAACCAGAAAATAGGTTCAGTACAAGCAACGCTGTATCTTGGCCTAGGCCAACAAGGCCCAGGCCTAAGGCACTTTGCAGGGGGGGCAGCACGAAAAAAGTCCCCGCCGGCATATACTTTTAGTACTGACGGCATGATGATACAGGCAGGGCAGCCATCAGAGGGGGGCAGCCCATACATATGTGGGGGTCCAGGCATCCCAAAGGGCCCAGGCGGCAGACCCCAACCAATGAGTTGTTGTGCGGGGCAGCCGGCATTCCGCAACTGTGGGTGGGGGGGGCACGAGTTTAGTCAGGCCTAGGGCAGCGCAAAACCTAAATACATTCCTGAGTACAAGCCCACCATAGGGTGCCTTACAGTGGCAAGAAAAAGCATGTGAACCCCTTGGAATTGGTTTTCTGCTGGTTGCCATAAAATGTGATCTGGCCTTCATCTAAAGCCTTGTACACACGGGACGATCGCACGTACGACCGTGTTGAATCGTATGTTGCATAATGTAAATAGCATACTGACGTGCACCCGACGGTCGTACATACAACTTGCGGCCGGCCGAACGTGATGACGCGAACGAGCGTGTAAAGAGGAAGTAGCGTCACCCTTTGGGCTCCTTCATCTAATTTCGTGTTGAAGTGGACTTGGCGCATGCGTGTTTAGCATAATACAAGTTGTTGTACCCAACTGCTCTACACACGATACAACGGTCGTATGCCAGCTTGTTGGTACGACCAAGTTTTGTAGTCTGCACATACAACTCCCATGCACGACCGTCGTATGTTCGACTGTTGAAAGCGCGCCCACAAACGATCGATTTCCGCATGCAGCGGTCGTGAGTACGACGTGTTGAATGCGATCGTCGTCCCGTGTGTACGAGGCATTAGTCACAATAGGACCAACACAATGTGCTTAAGCTGGTAACACAATTCTAATTTATTGTCTCTATTGAACACACCAATAAACATTGAAAGGAAGGAGGAGAGAGGCGCCAGGCGACCACTGGTGTAGCAGTTAGAGACCAATTAAAAGCCAATAACAAATTCCACTCACAGGGTGTCAAGTGTGGAGGTCTGGGACCAGAGGGAGCCCAGAGGGTGATCCCGCATGGGATTGGGCAGTCGCTCCTCGCCGCGGAGGCTCCGATGGATAGGAAAGGATGCCGATGTGCGAGCTCAGGAGCCAGTAACCACCTGTCAACCCATGGGATGGAACAGCAAATCAACGCGTTTTGGGACTAGCCACACCTCCTTCCTCAACAGATGAAGAGCATGGAAAGCTTTTTAAAGCTGACCATTAACCTTAGATCAACTGGACCGGGTCCTATGATGACTTTTTGCTACTTATCCAAGAAGCTGCCTCAATTTAAAGCTCAGTTGAACATGACTGTAGCAGGGTGGAGCCCGTTAGTCAGGATTTTCCCCATTTAATGATATTTAAGGGAGTCTGCATGAAGTCAAGATTGAATGCTCACTTCCTCTTTGGGGATAGCCACCCTCCCTTTAGATGCCATGCTCTGCAATGTTTTCTCTTTGGATGTAGCAGACTGTTTTAGATTGAAATAAACATTCAGTGCTGGCGTAAAAGTTGAACCCATAGGCTTAGGCTGGCCATAGACTGTTCAAATCTCGGCTGGTTCAGCAGGAACTGGCCAAAATTTGAACCATGCATGGGCAGGCTGAATGCACCAAGTTAATCAATTTGGGTACAACCAGCCTGCTGGATTTTACAAACGATTATAGCTAGTGGCTGGTATAGCTGCTGACAATCACTGTCTTCTGGCAGGGAAGGCTTCTCTAGCCCCCACAATGGCTCGGCGGGAGGGATTCCCCTGTAAACGCTTTTGGGGAAATCAACCCATGCAGGAACAAAATTCACTACATCTATGGCCTGCCTAATTGCTATGAAAGCTAATTGGAGTCAGTAGTTTGCACATCTGGAGTCCAATTAATGAAATGTTTGGAATTGTGGTTTAGAGCGACTTTAAAGTGGAGTTCCACTCAAAAGTGCAACTTCCGCTTTAAGACCGCCTCCCCAGCTCCCGATTTTATATGGGCACTTCTGTTGCAGTCGCCTTAGGTGATCGGGAGGGAGGGGGAAGGAGACCTTCCACTTCTGAAGTCTTCTGGGACACAGGACAGGTCCTAGAAGACTTCGGGACCAACCACGAAGCGCAGTGCCGCTCGCGCATGAGCAGTGTGCGCCCTGCCGTGAATCCGAGGCCGGGTGCCCACAGTAGCAATGCCCTTTCCCACGGTGGGGAGGGGGAGAGATCCGAGGCTCATGCTGGCCGCATCGCTGGGACCGGGAGACAGGTGAGTGTCAAGTTAGCAGCTACACTTTTTGTAGCTGCTGACTTTTAATGAACTTAGTGGAACTCCGCTTTAATGAAAGATCTCAAACACTTTTAGATTGTAAGTATAATGCCTCAGAAGGAGCTCTCTAAGGGCATAAGATCAAGAGTAGTTGATCTCCGTAAATCTGTGAAGAAATACAAAGAAATCAGGGTTTAGGTATCCATCAGTGAACAAATTGTCTATAAATGGAGGTAGTTTAGTACTGTGGTTACTCTTCCTAGAAGTGGGCGCCCAGCCAAGAGGACCCCCAAAGCACATTGATTAATCCTCTGAGGAAAAGACTCTGCGAGTAATAGCTAAAGGCTTGAAGACCTCACTGGAACTGGCAAACAGCCCTGTCCATGAGTCAACCATACGCAAGTCTTTTAACAGGCAGGGATTCCATTGCAGAACACCAGAGTTGCCTGAAGTTTGCCGAAGAGCACCTTTTGAAGTGTAAAAATGTTTTGGGGACTGATGAAACAAAAGTTGAATTTTTTGTGAAGAAAACGCCACTCTAGGTATGGTGCAAAGATGGCACAGCTTGCCAATCTCAGAACCTCCCAATGGTGGAGGGAACATCATGATTTGGGCTTGTTTTGCTGCCTCAGGGCCTGGACCACTTACCATTAAGGTGAAAATGAATTCTCAAGTTTACCAAAATATCCTACAGGATGTCAGGGTGGCTGTCTGCCAACTGAAGCTTAGTAGAAGTTGGGTGATGCAGCAGGACAATGACCCTAAAAGTAAATTCACCAGACTGGAGTTCAGAAAAATGCACCTTTTTGGAGTGGCCCAGTTAGAGCCCAAACCTTAACCCCATAGAGATGCTGTGGAATGACCTCAAAAGCCACTGAAGCAGTTTTGTAGAGGAAGGGTCAACCATTCCTTCTGAATGTTCAGGTTTTATCCAGCGCTACCAAAAGTGCTTGCTTAGTCATTGCTGCCAAGAGGTTTGACCAGCTATTAACTCCAAGGGTTCACGTAACGTTTCCTCTTGCACTGAGTGTTTGAGTGTTCAATAGACACAAGAAATTATAATTAGCTTTTGCAAATTGTCTATTCTGACAGAGGAGGATCAGATTTGCATTTTATGGCAAAAACCAGTTAACTCCAAGAGGTTCACGTACTTCTTGCCAGTGTACCTCCCATGTGTGCAAGTAGAGCTGCGGGGAAAAAACAGGTAGGTATGGAGTGTTGGTACTGCCCTTGACCATGGCCAGACTACGATTGGGTAGAGGATGAGCCTGATCAATGCTAAAACTTGCAAAAAGGTAATTGTGTTTTTGTATATGTTTTTGGGGGAGGGGGGGTTGTCTATATCAGATGGCTGCTATACAGCAGTGGTGGTACAGGTTTTTCTTGGTCATGGTATTTTCCTTGAACAAAGAATGTCAAGAGTACTGGAGCATGTATCATGGGGATGTTGTCACTTTGGTTAGCCAGGTATTGTACCACTGGCCAGCCAATGTGCAATCTGGGGATTCTGATGCCTACATGTTATGCCGGAACAGTGTAGGCTGTCAAACGTAGCTTGAATATGACCTAAGCCTTAGTTCTAGATACAGGGCTGCCATTAGAAACCACAGGGCCCTGTACAGCCTACCTGGAGGCCCCCGGCCCTCGATTTACAATTGTTTTAATTTTTTCCAATTTCTAAAAATGTTTAGTTTTTTTTACATTTTGTAAATGTTTTTACTTTTACACCGTTGAGGGGAGGGGTTTGGATGAAATATCAGGGGTCTAAACCGACCCCTGACATCTCACTATTGAGACAGGAATTGAGGACTGACTCAGATTCTTCAATCCTTTATCTGTAGCCAGAGCTGCACTGAAGATTAATGAAGATGAAACCGGAGACAAAGGCTCCTGTTCATAAACAAGCATTGTAAACTGTTTACTATATACTTGCCCATCAATGGACACAGGCGCGATCTATACTGATCGCTTACTGTGTCCAATTCAGGATATGAAGGGGCTGGTAAATGACATCAGCCCCTTCCCCTACTCTATATCCACCTGTGTACCGGCACTAGCCAGCTGAAAAGGGGGTGAGGGAGGGCACCGGGCACACGGAGGGGTTTCAGTATGGCGGGATGGGGGGACAACTGGAGAACAATGCAGTTTCCCTTCAGCAGCTGAAGGCCAATGGTAGAGGACCAGGTTTCAGTTGCTGGACAGACTGTGCATTGTACTGCAATTGTCCTTCCATCCTTACACACCGATCCCCCACGTGCCCGGGCCCCCCTACAGGAGGCCCTGCATAGACTGAGATTCCTATTTTAGCAAGGTTGCCCTGTTTTCTAGGTTTCACTGGGTCACATTGCTTTCTCTTGTTGCTAGAGGTTCTCTTTAACATTGTATATAAAGTAGGCGATGGGCAAGACCCCTATTTGTAGAGTGCTAGAGGTTTTTCCTTCCCATCTTAGACTCGACAGGAACAAAGATCTCTGCAAAGCAAGAGGGTATGTTTGACAGTTTAAACCATAACAGGTGTCCCACCAGGGGCGTTACATGAAATTAGTGGGCCCGTGTGCAAGCCCACACCGCACTGATCATCCCCGGCTGTCAACCAGGAAGAGATCATCCATGGGTGCAGTGTGGGTCAGAGCACAGTGGGCCCCCCACCCCTCAGGGCCGTTTTCAGTGAACACCCTGCACCCATGGATGATACACCACTGTCTCCCACTGGAAAAACGTAACCCCCTGTTCTGTAACAACTTTGGATTTTCCATCACTTTCACTAGTGAAGACAATGGTTGCCAAAATGAAGGAAGGCAAGCGGCATTAACCAGACTCGTATCCCTTCCACATTCTATACTAAATGGCCTTACATTTTAGTGATGACAATTCATCCTCTGAAGCTTCTTCACTTTGCATGCTCCTGCCTTTATACGGAAAAGTGCAGCAGCTTGTAGTCAACTGAGGTCTGTCTTCAATCCAGAGAAGCCTTTGCTCTATAATTTCAACGGTCTTAAACTTTTTATTTTCTCAGAATTTGATGAAACTGGAGAACAAGGAGGAACGCAATGACTCCGTGGTATTTGAAAACTGGGTAAGACTTTGCTCCATTTTAGCTATTTGTATTGCCAAAACCTTTACTTTGAATAGTGGGGAAGGGTTATACAACATCGGAAAGTAGAGTGTGTAGAAGCTTTTTCAGGGTTGTCCTTGGGGATATTTCCCTTCGTTCTTGTAGACACAACAGGAAAAGATCTCGACGTGAACTGAAAATTCTAATGGTCACCTAAACAGGTGAATATTGGACAATTTCTCCTTAGTTTCTGTTGACAACCATTTTGATTTCTCATCCTTTTGTCCTAGTGACAACGGTCACCAGGGCAGAAGGAAACTCTTCCTCACTGGGACACTTCTCCATCCACAACAAATATTACGAGCGTAATTGTTTAGGTCTCAAACCTGAAATAGGGGTTTGCTGGGATTCCTGTTTGGGTATTTTAGCTGTCCCTCTAATTGGGGGCATACAATTTTTGTTCTTGGTCTCATGACTAGCAAACGTATCTGGTAAATGAGCAAATGCATGCCAATATTCAAGTAAAAAATTGAAGTTTACAATGTTCAGCCAGTAGATGTCTGACTGTAGTCTTTCTGCAAGTCTGATATAATTCTTTCAGCTGTGGGATGTAGAGGCGATTCATAACCTCTTCCTTGTCTCCAGCTCCTATGAATGAGTTGAATTGAGCAAATAAAGCTGGATTGATGGAAATATGCCTCAAACTTCCTGGGAGGTGCTTTTTCCAAATATTAGGAAAGTATGGTACTACAAGGATGGGAACCAGTAGGGTGACATCTTTTTAGGAGTCCCCCCACTTTTCTACCTCCTAATTCTGGGGTATCTGTACAAATGTCTTGGTGCAGGCTAAAGGGCTATTAACAATGTTGGTCTTTGTTGCAGAGTACCTTGTGGAAAGGTGTAATGAGAGAGCTCCGTGTTGGGATGAGACTCTGCTGCTCCAAACGGCGCTCCAAGGCTCGACCAGTTGAGTATCAACTTGCACCGTATGAGATGTTAATGGAGGACATCCGGTGTAAGAGGTACACCCTGAGAAAAGTCCAAGTAAGTTTGTCACAAGGGGGTGGCTGATGTGTAGGGTTGTGTAAAGTCAAAATCCGGGTAAAAATGTTTGGGATAAAAGGGGAATGGAAAAAATGTGTTGGGTTTTACTCCCCTCCTTGGAAGTATCGTCACATCATGGGATAATCCCTTAAATAGAAGCAAATTGATATGTAGAAGGTGATGCATGGTTTGGTCAAAAGATCACTGCCAATGAGCTAAATGGATTTAAAGGGTTAAAGCTAGAAAATGAACTTGGTGGCAGTGAATTACTATCATTTTATGTAGTTTTGCTGTAAGTTTTACCGGTTGATCCTGCCAGTAGACCCATAAGTGAGTTACGGGGCATGAGCCAAACTAGAACTGTCAACGATCATCTAGGACTATCCTGTCCGAAGGGTGAAAACACTGACTTCGCTGCAGATCGGTCCGCATTGTCACCCTATTACGGTCTTCTTCAAACCTTCCTCTACCTCCACCATGCTAAGCACACTTCATTCCAATAAGTTATTTTACTTTTGTTTGCATTAAAAAAAAGCGCAACTTCACCCAAAAAAGATTTTGACAGGCGTCCGCTCCCCTACTTCTGGTCAGATTTGGCTGGCGTTCTGAGCAAGGGTGGTCCGTCCATTCAGGGCACACGGCCGCCGCCCCCTATCCATGCATCCGGCCCCTTTCAGGACGCCGGGCGCATGAATTACAATTGCGGAGGTGTTTTTTGAAGCGCCTGATTAGAGCCAAAGGCTCTGATAGGCTTTATATGGTGGACTCGGGGCGCAGAGTGCATGCGCTCTGGCCACCCAGGTGTTAGAATAGCGAATGAATATTGGCTATTCTAACCCTGACCCTACTCCCCCGCCAATCAGGAAGCGGGTCTGAGACCTGTCCCCCTGATTAGCTGAAAGGACAGGCGATCCTATTGGACGCCTATCGCCTAGGAAGAGGAGATGCACAGAAGATGGAGGGGACAGAGCAGGTGCCGAGGAGCAGAGGAGCCACTGCCCGTCACCTGCCACCTTGATGGGGTAAGTGCCGGCAGACAAAGGGGGGGTGGTAGTGCCGCGCTGTCCGGGGGGGGTGGTTGCTTGCAAAAAAAAACACTAGCCGCCACTGGCTCTGAGGGAGTTTGGTCCGCTCCTCCTATCCCCGCTGCCTTCTGGGGCACATCCCAGGTCCCAGAAGATTGCGGGACCAATCAAATAGCGCAGCGCAACACACTCATGCACAGCTGAAAGCTGGTTGTGAAAGCCATAAGGCTTCAGTGCCGGTTTCCCTTAGTGAAGATGCCAGCACCTGTACCTGAAGCCGATTGAAGAATCTGCTCGGGTGAGGACAGTGCTGAGTCCAAGGGCAGGTAATTGTCAGAAGTCAGCAGCTACAGTAACTTCACCTTAACTCTTCAGTAAGACGCAAGTTGACATTTGCAGCACTGAGCTTTTTCCAGTCTTCAGTATAAGACCATGACTTTCCTAAGCCCGGTCTCTGCAAAGAACAAACTCTGAGGGAACGTGAAGGGTCAAACTAGGACCAAACTGCAAGAGGGAAGGGGTAGAAGCAAACCAGGCACTCAGGAGAGGCCAGTCTCTCTAATCTGATTTCTCTTGCTCATTCTGTATTTTACATTAAATAAAAGCTGAACAGATCTGGAAGTAAATGTAACTTGTAATTTTAAATGTGTGGGACTGGAAGTAATAAGAACAAAAAGCTGCAACATTTATCATAACGTATAAGTACTATATGAAATCAATGTAGCCAAAATAGTTCCTTCATTTTACCAAAATTGCTACACAGCACAAACCTGGCCTTTGCGGTAAAAGGTAAATATGGTTAACATGGGCATTTGCAGAGGGTGTGCCTGGGCACACCCTAATCACCAGCGGCCTGTAAAAAGCACCAGGCAACAGTTGATCCGCTTTGCTGGCTCCTTAGCCAATGGGAACACTGTTCACGCCCCCTTTCTCAGCCTGCCTTTTTTTAATTTACAATCGGAGGTGCTGGCAGCTGGAGCGGGCATAAGGGAGAATGTAGTCAGTGCCCATAAATACGCATGCACGTGTTTGATCTTTTGGGTGCACACCCTAATGCAAAAGGCCGTGCACACCTCTGATTATGTACAGTTATTTCTGTGCGATGTTTCCTTCTGGGAAATACTATAGTCAAATGATTTGTTATAGGATGCTAACCTAGAGTTTCATGTTTTTTAGGACAGTGACCAGTCCAGTAGCAAATCGAGCAAGAGCGAGGATAATATCATCTTGGATCTGCTTCGTTCGCTGAAGCCGGTAAGTAGTTTGGTTGTGTGGTCCCCAAGAGGGCTCCAGACATGTTGTCCCTTTGGGAGTATAAGCAAGGAAGCCAAGTCCATACTCTGAACTTCATGTTCTAAAATGAGACCTACGATTTGTAAGCAATCAGTGTGAAGAACGTAGCATCTTGGGAAAAGAAGCTGCAGAATGGTATTCATGGACTTGTGGTGCTAAATATTGGGCGTCACCTAAAGAGACCTGGATAGAACGTTGGTTTATGGATTATTTGCTACACACATTTGCCACAAAATACCTTGAGGAACCTTGGGAGTCCCCGCTAAGTGGTGTTACTGTTCATTCGCCCAGTAGATCAGTGATTTTTTTCACTTTACCAGTCTAAGCCAGCCATTTATTTTATGTACTTCTACATATATATTGCACACATCAGTCCCTGCTCTCAAGGAGCTTAGTCTAAGTTCCCTAACTCACATTCATACTTACACATCCTGGGAGGTTAATTGGCCCTAGTATGTCTTGGGATGTGGGAGGAAATGGGAGCAGAGGCGGCTCTCGGCTTTGTGAGGCCTTAGGCAAATCTTGGTATAGATTATGGTGGTTATGGCGCTGCTCCACTGACTGCGGAGTACGTGGTAAAATATTACTATATAAATTAACAAATTTAGTTCTTCAAACTTTTCCCGTCAGAAATTTTCCAGCGTGCTGAGAAAGTTCTAAAAAATGTTTAAATCTGTGCAAAATATAAAAACTGCCGACCAAATTAAATCATCTCAGGTGCCTCATGCTATATCTATAAAAATAAATTCTAATGTGTGGTCACTTGGAATTATAATACTAGATCACTGCAGGTGCTAAATTCATATGTGCATCAAATCAGAACAACCGTTCTAAATGGCTTAGTGTTAAAGTAAAATAAATTACCACAATTCATATATGCATTCTCAAATCCAAAAGAGCATTATCCATAAAGTGACTAGTGCTACAGTAAATCACACCCTACATAAACTTAGGTGATGAGAAAAGTTCTTGATTAAATTAAAATTGATCCAAAAAATAGCTATGCAAAAAACATGCCACTGTAAATTCTTGTGGTGGCGATTCAATCCGTGCTGTTCCCAGTTTCCCAGATCACTCACCAGAGGGCGTTCCCCGTAAGGGGTATCACGCATATGGAACTCCTGAATCAGCTCTTTCTCCCCACAGTAGCGGTATATAGAAAATGAAACCGGCAGAATCTTGCGCAATATCATTAAGACATAGACTTTATTCCTAAATAATGGTATTGCACTCACATTTAGCTGTTGCCAAATACGCATAAAAGATGTCCAGCCCGTAAGCTCAATGTGCCGTTATCCAACTCGAAAAGCCGTAGAAGGTTGACCGGAAGTGACGTAAGGTGCACGGTCTCGGTGAGTTTCGTCATAGGACGTCTACTGGAGTGGTCACTCCAGTAGACGTCCTATGACGAAACTGGGCAGACATGATACAAGAGATGGTCAGGGACTGTGCAGACATGATCCAAGAGATGGTCTTATGGTAATGGCAAGCAAACTCTCACCTGGCTAACATGGTAACACCACATTGCTGCAGCAGCCACCAAACACTAGAGCCACAGCCACAGATGATCCCTCTATAAACTCCTCTGCCCCCTACAACAACCAGGAGAAGCACACATTCGCTTTCAGTGCCCTGCAGTGCATTCTGGAAGGTGCAGTTTCTGCAGATCGCAGGCAGCGGCTAGTGTGTGTGAACTACAACTTCCATGCAATGTGGTGCCAGCTTTGTGGGAAGGCTAGGATGAAGGTAGAGCCTGCTATTGGCTGCAGCTAAGATGTTCGTTTGAGGGAGGGTGTTGCAGCTATCTGGAACCTCCGTGGCTTTACCCCAGTGTGCCGGCCCGCTCACCCCACCAGCCTGGCGACACTCAGGTCCGTCTTTAATATTGGTTGGACATTTTTCTGGGCCCCCCCACCCCTAGAAATTTCACGCTCCACTCCAAAAAACACACGCATATAGACTTATCTAAAATAATATCTGATTCACACTCACTGATTGCTCCAAGCTCATGGATTGTTTGCTAGAGGTTACTGCACATCATTCCCACTCACTGGTTACTAAAGGTTACTGCACAATTACTGCCCAATGATTGGTTGCTAGAGGTTACTGCACATCATTATTGCTCACTGGTTGGTAGAGGTTACTACAGATTACCACTCACTGGTTGCTAGTGGTTACAACTGTTGGGGTACAGTTGGATGACAGAATGCAGTTTGGGGTGATGAAGGCAGCATTGGGGTGAGAGGCTGAGATCATATATCCCCTATGATAGGAGGTAGGGTGAAAGCATGCCAGAATCTGCCTGGACTCACAGCGGTCCGACCACCCCACTCGCCCGGCCGTGTGACCCCATTTCGGTGCCTCCAAGGTCTATCGACGTTGTGGGAGGGAGTTTGCTTGTAGAATCGACGTCGGTTATCGTCCGAGATGGAAGTAGGATCGGAAGGGTGTTTCGACCGTGGTGTAACGTACCTTCAACATCAAGTGTGTGTGATCGGCGACGGACGCTAGA
>BLSH010281673.1:303781-314787 GCA_018402905.1 Glandirana rugosa | reverse complement strand
TGGTGGGAGAAGGAATAGTGCCCCATCGCTGGAATTTGTGGGAGGTGGAATAGTGCCCCATCACTGGCATTGGTGGGAGGCGGAATAGTGCCCCATCGCTGGCATTGGTGGGAGGAGGAATAGTGCCCCATCGCTGGTATTGGTGGGAGAAGGAATAGTGCCCCATAGCTGGTATTGGTGGGAGAAGGAATAGTGCCCCATCGCTGGTATTGGTGGGAGAAGGAATAGTGCCCCATCGCTGGTATTGGTGGGAGAAGGAATAGTGCCCCATCGCTGGCATTGGTGGGAGAAGGAATAGTGCCCCATCGCTGGAATTTGTGGGAGGTGGAATAGTGCCCCATCACTGGCATTGGTGGGAGGCGGAATAGTGCCCCATCGCTGGCATTGGTGGGAGGAGGAATAGTGCCCCATCGCTGGCATTGGTGGGAGAAGGAATAGTGCCCCATCGCTGGTATTGGTGGGAGAAGGAATAGGGCCCCATCACTGGTATCGGTGGGAGGAGGAATAGTGCCCCCATCACTGGTATCGGGAGGAGGAATAGTGCCCCGATCGCTGGTATCGGTGGGAGGAATTCTGCCCCAACGGCCAGATAAAGGCTAGCAAAGGACCACATCCTGCCCTCAGGCTGCAGTTTGGAGACCCCTGCACTAAAGACTTCATCATTTTAGTGGATTATTTACTCTATTCCTCCCCGCTGTGCCAAAAGTTCCCCCTTTACAAACCTGAAGATTACAAATTGATCTGGAAAGGACTTAAACCTGTTTAAAGCTCATGCATTTTATTGATGGGGTTTAAATCGACTTCATTTTTACCTTTTGACCTTTCTCCTAGTGTTCCACTGGTTATGTTTCATCCCAAAAACACGTCGGGTGACTTTTCCTTTCGCAAATGGATAATGTACAACTGGACTTCAATGTCCATATGTCTTAAGTGCCAAGAGTACATTTTGGATGTAATCAAAAGGAATCGGAGCTGCGAGGTCCCCGGAGGAAGCTTCAAATCTCGGAGCATGTCCGTCTCTGCGACACCATTCCTAAGACATTAAACCTTCAGAAGGGGTTCACTTAGACTGCCTCAACAAAACTGGTTGACTTCTACTGAAGCCAACTTCAAACCTTCCAAGCTTCTGAAATTCTTGGAGGCCATCAGACTTGATAAGACCAAGGTGACGTTCCCTTGGTAAAGGTTTTTTTATGTATTTGTGTGTCCTGTCCTTATGACTAGGCCTGTCTTAATAAAACTGTCTTGTTTACTTTGAGATTTGCCCAAAAACACATTTTTAGTTTTGACTTTCCAAACACGCCCCTGGTGGGGAGAGGGTTTTAACCTTTTTTGTTAAAGGTAAAAAAAATTGGGTAATGCCTTTAAAATTTTTGACCACTATTAGAGCACTGAATATCTATGGAATGTGCATAAAATTATAATAATTTATTTTATTTCATGGTTCTAAATATCACAATATTTAAGAAATTGTAAATATTTTAATATTTTAAACCCATATTCTTGCATGGCTTTTGAAATAATGCACTTGGAAACTACTACACTTTCATTTAAGATTCAATGATATGGATTCACCAGACACCAACCCCTGTACATGGATTTGATGGACCCTGCTGGTCGCTTGTCCCGAAGACCTTGTCCACGCTCCCTCTCACTACATGTGTTTTACGGCCTTGTTTCTTGAAGTATGACTGATTTTATTATGGCCTTGTGCTTAATGCTTGAGAGGAGAATGTATATTCTGTCAAATTTACCAATAAAGTGCAAGATTTATTATGGAGTTTGTTTTCTGTTTTTTTTATTTGGCCAAATTCAAGGAACTAACATTTGTTAAAAACGGTGATTGGTTATGTGCTCATTTAAGTTCAATGGATAGGTTTGTGTAAACCCAAAATCCCATCTTCCATAGGTTTAGCAGGTTGCTAACTTGTTTAGTTTCCTTTAAAGCAGAGCTCTACCCAAAAGGCGACGTTCCGCTTTAAAGACTTGAACCCTGCTGCTCTTGAAAAATTGGCACTTTTGAGAATTTTGAGAGATTTTGAGAAGTACCCGCTTCCTCTCTTGCTCCAACCGCCTAGGTCCGTGATGGTGAACATTGGCACCCCAGATGTTTTGGAATTTTCCCATGATCAACTACACTGCATTAGCATCATGGGAAATGTAGTTTCAAAATTTCTGGGGTGCCAAGGTTTGCCATGACTGGCCTTGGTCAGGGGTAGGCAACCTGCGGCCCTCCAGCTGTTGTGGAACTACATTTCCCATGAGGCATTGCAAGGCTGACGGGTACAATTACTCCCAGAGGTATGATGGGACTTGTAGTTCTGAAACAGCTGGAGGGCCGCAGGTTGCCTACCCCTGGCCTAGGTGACTGGGAAGTTCTCCTCTCTCCCTGCAGTCTTCTGGGACATGTGACAGGTCCCAGAAGATAGCTTGACCATTCACGAGGCGCATCACTGCTTGTGCATGCCCAGTGGGCACCTGGCTGTGAAGCCGGAAGCTGTCACAGCTGGGTGCCCATAGTTAAAATACAAACAGAAGCAACAGTGCTGCTACCCATACTATATACTGATGAAAAGAGTTTCCTGGGTGCCCGATCTACAGCTGTTTCACTGAAAGCACATATAGAAAGATGATCCGCACACCAAGAGTTGCTCTTAAAAAAAAAATTTCAACTTTATTCAGAAACCAGTCCACAACCACAGATCAGTTGACTTGTTTCAGCCTAAAACGGCCTTAGTCATAACCCAAGACCATGACTAAGGCCTTTTTAGGCTGAAACGTGTCAACTGTGGATCATCTTTCTATGTGCCCGTAGTTAAGATGCTGGCACTGAGGAAAGACAGCGGGTGAAACTGGCTGGGCTGAACACCACCACTGGATCATGGAACAAGTGAATGGCTGTTTCTAAAAATCAGCAGCTACCGTTTTTGTAGCTGCTGACTTTTTATTTTTTCACAGGTAACAAACTCTTTTAAAGTGGTTCTAAAGGCAGTAAATGTCTACCTTAATGCATTACATGCATTAAGGGAAATGTCCTAGTATTTTTATGGTCCCCTCACATCTGTGCATCCTGTCTTGATCCAGAGCTGTGCCTGTTCAGTGGTGCTCGTCTGTTCCTCTTCACAGGACAAAAGCAGCAGCAGGAGCCATGGGCTCCTGCTGCTGCCACCAATCAAATCCTGTAAGAAGGGTACTGGGTGTGGGTCTGAGCCACACTGTCTCTATGGATAAACACACAGCATGGGAGCAAGCCCACAGGTGTACCACCATAGGAAGCTGCTTCCTATGGTGGCACAAAGAGGAGCAGCCAAAGGGGCCGGTGGAGGACCCCAGAAGTGGTTGGTCAGGGCTGATCTGTGTAATACCTTTGCACAAGTATGTTTTTTAATAAAAATCCTTATCCACTTTAATCTTCTGGCAAAAACTATTTATTGTGGATTGTTCCTATTGGACTCGCCTTGTCCTTGCATTGTCACTGTGAAATAAAAGGGGTAAATGTTTGAGTTGTCCTTAAAACAAGAGGCAAGGGGGGAATCTTCCAATAGAGACCTGTTCTGAGAATTGGCAAAGTGGTTACTTCCCTTCACTGTAGGCACTGTCCTCCAACTTAGATGGCATCTTTAAGAAAGTCAACACAAATTTCCCCAATGGTATGCAGACTGCAAAGTTGGCAGGGGTTTTGTAACCCTTTGAACCCACGAGGAGCTGGGTGTGGTCTGGCTGGTCCAACCCAATGGGAAGGTTCTTCAGAAGGTGGACTTGGGCCCTACTCCACTGGCACCTTTCACTGCTGTGAACACTGTCCCTGGCAGCCTGTCTCTACACTAGCCCCTTGAATGAAGCATGCCAAAACCTGGGCTCAGTCTTAATACTCTGCCTGACCAAAGATGGCCACCAGGGTCTCATGGGGCCTTAGAATCCAACTGGGTCACTGCCCTATGTGACAGAGGAAGTCAACAGATTACATTAGATACCAATATGAGCGCTTCCAATTATCACCTGTGTTTAAAGGTGTGGACCCTTGGGTAATAATTCTAGCTACTTGACGACGGGTGTCCCAGCTTGACTATGCCAGTTTCTCTCAACCTTTTTTCAGTCAAGGTACCCTTTAAAATGATGGACATTCTCAAGGCGCCCTCCAAAATGATGGTCTTGAGGCTCCCCATTCTAAAATGTGTAAACGATTTTGATCGTTTTACGTACTTGTAATCCAGCAACATCAATACATGTAGGACACCCAATGTTAAAGGTGATTTTATTCTTCCACAGCAAATACTTTTGCAAACTGGTACTGACTAATATTCCAAGGTTTCTCTTCTCTGTTTTTTTTTCCCCTCCATCACTTATGGGGCTAATGAGGCCCCAACAGCTGATGGAAAGAAGCAAGGGAGGGTAAAACTGATGTGCAGCCAACTGATGTCATTGGTTGTTAGGAGGTTGGCAGCTAGAAGGTTGCAATGGTGCACATTGATTACCTGTGCCTTTGTGTAACTAAAAGGCAGGTTTCATCCACCCACTGGCTTGTATATGATGATGGGGCAATTTTTAGGCATTTTGCCATGGCACCCTTGAAAAAACTTCAAGGCACCCCAGTTGAAAGGCTGAACTATGCTTTAAGCCAGGGGTAGGCAACCTGCGGCCCTCCAGCTGTTGTAGAACTACATTTCCCATGAGGCATTGCAAGGCTGACGGGTACAATTACTCCCAGAGGCATGGGACTTGTAGTTTTGCAACAGCTAAAGGGCCCCAGGTTGCTTACCCCTGCTTTAAGCCCTAGGATGGGCATGCTCAAAGAGCAGACTGTTCACCATGTTTAGAGAAGGTGGCAGGTGAATGTATTTATATATTGCATCAAACCACCAATCACGTAGACCGAGTAAGTGAATTGGTCATTACACTGAATTGCCTTTTACGATGCGTTTTCCGGTGCAGTTGGCATAGGGTACCTGGGCTGAATATTTCTCAGTGGTCCTCTTGCTGCCCTGTAAATATGGACAGGTAAGGTTAAAATCTAAAGTTGAGTTTCAAAGGGAATGAGGACTGAATTCAGGAACTACATCCTCTATAGTTAAACTCCAAGAACGATACTGCAAGTGGGACTTTTTAGGTGCCCAAATTTCTAACACAAATATGTATTGCATAAAATCACTTATTACCGATGGTTGAATTTGTAACTCAGACGTTGTTAAAACCAATGACAATTAGAGAAACCTGATAAATTTGTACCCCCCCCCAAAACAAATGTATGTATTGTGTTGTATCAAAGCTTCATCTATCTTAACGGGTTTTAATCATTAAATCTTTTATGCATAGGAACTGACAGATAAAACTTTGCATGTGTTTTGGGGTTTAAATGTATCCTGTTTATCCAGGGGCGTATCATGAAATTGGTGGGCCCGTGTGCAAGCCCACACTGCACCAATCATCCCCGGCTGTCAACCAGGGAGAGATCACCCGTGGGTGCAGTGTGGGTCAGAGCACAGTGGGCCCCCCACCCATTCAGGGCCCGTGTTCAGTGAACACCCTGCACCCATGGATGATACACCACTGTGTTTATCCAATTGTCATTGGTTTTAACAATGTGAGTTGTAAATTCAACTGTGTAATTTTATAGAATACATTTGTGTTGTAAATTTTGGCAACTAATTTTGTTTTATAGAAATCTGAAAAATTGGCTGCCCTTCAGATATGGATAGCAATAAAATGTATATAAACCCTGGTGTTGATCCCTGGGCTGTCTAAGGAGGGATGGGATGAGGTCTGTTTTTAGGATCTTAATGGGTTAAATGATCAACTTATACAATTTAAAATCATACATCAGTTGCACTACGCTCCAGCCCAGTTGGTCTCTATGGGCTTTGTCTCTGTCTGTCCTCGCTGTGGTTCTAACGTTACGGATCATTTACATATGTTTTGGACTTGCCCTGTCCTATCAAAGTATTGGAGGGATGTGGTTTCCTTTTTTGAGGTTGGGCTACTTGGAGTGCTGAGCGACTTTATACATTGGGCTTGAGCTCTTGTCTGCACGCCCACCAAAAGGCCCCCACATCTGTTATTTTACATCATAATACTAAAATTAAATTTATCAGGAAGTCAGATTTACATGCAACACCACCTTCTCTATATGCAAAGTTATGACAGACCATTATGTTCAATTCCAAGGGGTGGGCTAGGGCAGAAAAGACAGGCTAGGGTAGTAAATGGGCACACTAGGGTGGTATATGGACAGGCTAAGACAGTATAGGGGCAGGCTATGGTAGTATACAGACAGGCTAGGGCAGTATAGAGTCAGGCGGAGTGGCCCAGGGGCAGTTGTTATAACACACAACTGCTGGGAAAAAAAAAAAAAAAATCTTGGTCGTCAATTTGCTGGGTAAATAGAAGAGGAGAGGACCCCCCAACAGAGCTCCTAAAAAAAAAATTGTAAAAGAAATAAAATGATAAAAAAAAAATAATACAATTAAAATAAAAATTAAAAACTACTGACACCAGTGAGGGAACTATCAGGATTGCAATTGTAACCGGGCCATGGCATTTCACCACCATGGGGAGGCCTGAAGATGGCAGAAAGGGGGTCCGCTGCAGAACTTGTGAAAGGGTACCGCTGCTGTACCATAATAAAGAGACCCGCGATGGGAGTAAAGGGCCCCAGGATCAGTGGGCAGAGGGAGGGTCCTGGCCAGGGGGGTTCTTCATAATTTCTTGCACCGGGGCCCTGAAGGTTCTAGTTACACCTCTGGCATGGGGCCTTATATACAACTCCTAAATTAGGAGTAGTAACATCTCTGTTTGAGAGGAGGTGATAGCAGTTCAAGTCCATCAGAGTAATCATTATATGGTTATAAATAAACTACTTAGCCTTTTAGATATGCTGGATTTCAGACCCTGTGATTGATGCGCATTTGCATTGGCAAGCTCCAATCTTTCTAGACCAGGGGTCTCCAAATGTTCTCAACAAAGAGCCAGTTTACTGTCCTTCAGATTTCAGGAGAGCTTGACTGTGGCCAGTGGGAGTAGAAAATTCCCCCAATATCACTGGGGGTAACAAAAAAATTACATGGTACCTGTGATCTACAGGGAGTGGAATTGAGCCCCATCATTGGTTTCAGTGGAGGAATAGTGCCAAATCGTTGGTATCATTGGAAGGAACAGTGCCCATTTGTTGGTGTCACTTGGAGTAATAGTGACCCATCACTGGTGTCAGAGGGAGCAATAGTGACCAACTGTTGGTGACAGGGGACAAAAAAAAATGGTGCTTTATCATTCATGTTACTGGGAGGAATAGTATCCCAAGGGCCGGGTAAAGGCAAGCAAAGAGCTGCATTTTGGACACCACTGTAGCAACAGCAGCATGAACATTTTTGGGGCCTAGTGAAGGTCCCACATGATCTCAGCCCTTTATAAATTGCTAGATACGGCTAAACCAAGCCCAAAACCCTTCTTTGTGAGAGAATGGGAGTGCAACCTCCAGTGTGATTTCACTAGTGAACAGCGACTTCATGTATGCCACCTGTCACACTCTAGTTCAGTAGACTCCAAAACACAGGAGAATAACTATAAACTTTTAACAAGGAGGTATAGAGTGCATTCGTCTCTTGCTAGAATTTATCCCTGCACCTCTAACCTGTGTTGGAAGGGATGTGGGCAGAAAGGAACATTCCTACATATATGGTGGGAATGTCCAATTTTGACACCGTTCTGGTTATTGGTCAGCAGGCACATAGCTAATGGCCTCGGTATTGATGTCCCTGCTTCACCTAAACATTTTCTGCTCCATATCCCACCCATCCCTGTTTCTCGCTATAAACGTAGTGCTCTCCCTCGCCTCCTCAATGCTGCAAAACGCCTTATACTACAGGGTGGGCCATTTATATGGATACACCTTTATAAAATGGGAATGGTTGGTGATATTAACGTCCTGTTTGTGGCACATTGGTATATGTGAGGGGGGAAACTTTTCAAGATGGGTGGTGAACATGGTGGCCATTTTGAATCCAACTTTTGTTTTTTCAATAGGAAGAGGGTCATGTGACACATCAAACTTATTGGGAATTTCACAAGAAAAACAATGGTGTGCTTGGTTTTAACGCAACTTTATTCTTTCATGAGTTATTTACAAGTTTCTGACCACTTATAAAATGTGTTCAATGTGATGCCCATTGTGTTGGATTGTCAATGCAACCCTCTTCTCTCACTCTTCACACACTGATAGCAACACCGCAGGAGAAATGCTAGCACAGGCTTCCAGTATCCGTAGTTTCAGGTGCTGCACATCTCGTATCTTCACAGCATAGACAATTGCCTTCAGATGACCCCAAAGATAAAAGTCTAAGGGGGTCAGATCGGGAGACCTTGGGGGCCATTCAACTGGCCCACGATGACCAATCCACTTTCCAGGAAACTGTTCATCTAGGAATGCTCGGACCTGACACCCATAATGTGGTGGTGCACCAGTGCTCAGAGGGTAAAAGCTCTGACTTAAATAAAACAGTAGACCAAGGGTTCTTGGTCTTCTTGGTCTACTTGGGAGTGAAAGCTTTGTGACCCTACCCAAGCTGCTTTCACCTCACTGAATGAGGTCTTTGCTAAATCCTTTTCTTCTAGTTAATTAAAGCCTTAAAAAGCCGGAAATAAAAAAAGGAACCTAATTGGGGGCTAAGTGTAGGTGATAGCTCAGAAGATAAGACCACTGACAAATACGCAGGCAAAAAGAGTTCTAATCTAGTCTTTTAGAGCTAAAGTATCTTGAGCGACCCTCCAAATGTAGTGGTCCTCCTTTTGTCTACTTTGCTAATGCCTCATATTCTAGAAATATGAGGATGAACACCATTGGATCTGGTAGGTGGTGATAGCTCAGCGGATAACATGAATCAAAAGTAAGAACAAGAGTCCGACAATTTGGCTCTGGACAAGCCACTTCGTCTTTTAAGTGTTCCAGCCGATATATAGTACTTGTTTTCCCTTAGTTTAGGTATTTTCTAGTTTGCTGTTGCCTTGTATTCCAGAAATAGGAAAAAGATTGGGTTGGTGACAGGGTATGCACTTTGGATTCCATGGAAAACAGAGGACCAAGGGTTCTCTCTGACTGCAAGCCTTTTGGCTCTAGACAAGCTACTCCCCTGCTGAAATTCTTCTCGTTAAATTTGAGGCTTCAACACCCAAGAGGAGGTGATAGCTCTAAGCATAAAAAACTTTAGCTAATGTAAAAAAATAGGAAAGCCTTTTGGCTCTTGACAACCTACTTCACCTATCAAGAATCCCAATGGATATAGTTATTTTCCCTTATTTTTGGTATTTTCTGGCTTGCTAGTGCCTCCTTACATTTCAGGAATAGCAGAAAAAATGCCACCACAGCTGCCTGAAGTTGATATCTCAGAGGGTAAGAGCTCTGACTAAAGGAACAAAGAAAGAGGCTAGGAGTTCTAGTCAATTAGAGTGAAAACATTGTGGTTATAAACAAGTTGTTTCACTTTTCAAGTGTCCCAGTGGAGATGCTTTCTCTTACTTAGCTTCTTACCCAGCCATCAGAAAATTTGGGGCTCCTTACATAGCTTTAGACCTGGGCCCCCCCCCCCCTTCCCCTGTCTGACCACCAACATTCCCCAGGGCTCGCCCACTGGCCATCCCACCACATCTGCGCACTGGCCAGGGGTGTACACATGTTACAGCCGCAGTAGGAATTATACACCCTGTCATACCTGAATTACCCATTCAAGAGAAGTGAAGTGTGCAATGCATGCTAGTGTGGGATCTAAGGGGTTAAAAGAAAACAGTACACAGGCAGCACAGCATTGCTTGCAATAAGACCTCGCACCGAACCATAGGTGCTGGAGGTCCCAAACTTGGACCAGTTATAGTCTAGGGGGCCCTCTCCATGTGACCCAAGTTTGGTATTTTTATTGCCTATGGTTCGGGAGAACGGTGTCCCCAAACTGGGTGCCCCCCCCCATAGACAATTGCCGGTCAATGATTGGTCACTTTGGGGACCTGGTACGGCTGAACAATAGGTGCTGGAGGTCCCAAACTTGGACCAGTTGTTTCCCAGGGGCCCTCTCTATGTGACGCAAGTTTGGTATTTTTATCGCCTATAGTTCGGGAGCACGGTGTCCCCAAACTGGTGCCCCCCCCATACACTCCAATGTTAAGTCCGAAATTCACCCAATTGCCGGTCAGTGACTGGTTATTTTGGGGACCCAGTACAGCCAAACCATAGGTGCTGGAGGTCCCAAACTTGGACCAGTTGTTGTCCAGGAGCCCTCACCATGTGACCCAAATTTGGTATTTTTCTCGCCTATAGTTCGGGAGAACGGTGTCCCCAAACTGGGTGCCCCCCTCCCATAGACTACAATGTTAAGTCCGAAATTCACCCGACAATTGCCGGTCAATGATTGGTCACTTTGGGGACCTGGTACGGCCGAACCATAGGTGCTGGAGGTCCCAAACTTGGACCAGTTGTTGTCCAGGAGCCCTCACCATGTGACACAATTTTGGTATTTTTATCGCCTATAGTTTGGGAGAACGATGTCCCCAAACCGTGTGCCCCCCCCATAGACTCCAATGTTAAGTCCAAAATTCACCCAATTGCCGGTCAATGACTGGTCATTTTGGGGACCCAATACAGCCGAACCATAGGTGCTGGAGGTCCCAACCTTGGACCAGTTCTTGTCCAGGGGGCCCTCACCATGTGATGCAAGTTTGGTATTTTTATCACCTATAGTTTGGGAGAACGGTGTTCCCAAACCAGGTGTCCCCCTCCCATAGACTCCAATGTTAAATCCAAAATTCACCCGACAATTGCCAGTCAATGACTGGTCAATTTGGGGCCCCAGTACAGCTGAACCATAGATGCTGTAGGTCACAAACATGGACCAGTTGTTGCCCAGGGGGGCCCTCTGTGTGTGACCTGTTTGGTATTTTTATCGGCTATGGTTCGGGAGAGTGGTGTCCCCAAACTGGGTACCCCCCCCATAAACTCCAATGTTAAAGACTGCTAAAGTCTTTGTTGT
>BLSH010281673.1:293324-303771 GCA_018402905.1 Glandirana rugosa | reverse complement strand
TTTATCGCCTATAGTTTGGGAGAACGATGTCCCCAAACCGTGTGCCCCCCCCATAGACTCCAATGTTAAGTCCAAAATTCACCCAATTGCCGGTCAATGACTGGTCATTTTGGGGACCCAATACAGCCGAACCATAGGTGCTGGAGGTCCCAACCTTGGACCAGTTCTTGTCCAGGGGGCCCTCACCATGTGATGCAAGTTTGGTATTTTTATCACCTATAGTTTGGGAGAACGGTGTTCCCAAACCAGGTGTCCCCCTCCCATAGACTCCAATGTTAAATCCAAAATTCACCCGACAATTGCCAGTCAATGACTGGTCAATTTGGGGCCCCAGTACAGCTGAACCATAGATGCTGTAGGTCACAAACATGGACCAGTTGTTGCCCAGGGGGGCCCTCTGTGTGTGACCTGTTTGGTATTTTTATCGGCTATGGTTCGGGAGAGTGGTGTCCCCAAACTGGGTACCCCCCCCCCCCCCCATAAACTCCAATGTTAAAGACTGCTAAAGTCTTTGTTGTAAGGATCCCTTGAAACACTGCGGCCCCTTACAACAGTACTGACTGTACCCCCCTGATGGCAGCCCTGCCCAGTTGACTAATGCGTTAAAGACCCATAAATAGGAGAATGAAGTCATGTAACTGAGAGGAGGTAGCAGCTCAGTGGATAAGTTCTCCACGTCTTGGGCATGACAAAGGAGTTCCAATCCATTTGAGCACAAGCCGCTTCACCTCTTGCGTGACCCACCAGATGTAACTGCTTTAGTCTAGTGTGTTACTGCCTTATATTCTGGAAATATGAGAATGAAGATCTACCCATCCAAGAGGATGTGATAGCTCAGAGGATAAGAGCTCTGTCTGGGAAAAAGTGAGTTGTCCATCTGAGTGAGAGCCTTTGAATCTGTGAGATGCATATTTTTCCTCTTGCATATCCAACTTCATAGGGAAGTGTTTCCTCCTTTTATCTTTTTTTTTTCTAGTTAACTAAGTCCTCAAAAAAGCCAAAAATTGAAGAACGAACACTGGTTTCTGAGAGGGAGAGATACCTCAGTGGATACAAGCTCTGGCAAGTCTGTAAGAAAGAAGATCAGATTTATCTGATTAAAAGCCATTTGACTCTGGACCAGCCGTTTTACCTCTCAAGTGCCATAACAGAGCCATTGCCTTATTGCCACCAAAAATAGAAGAAAAAAATAAGTCTGTGTCCAAAAAGAGGTGATATCTCTGAGGATAAGAACTTGGCCTGAAGAATGAAAATGTAACCACGTGTTCAAATCCAGTGGAGGAGAAGCTTTATGACCCTAGACAAGCTCCTTCACCTCTAAAGTGTCCTAGTGGATGTCGTTATTTTTCTTAATTTAGGTATTTTCTAGTTGGCTTTTAGCTTGTGATCAATAAGTAGGAGAATTAAGGAGCTATTGTCGGAGGTTAGGCGATAGGGGTAAGAGCTTGGGCTAAAAAGAAACCAAAACCAAGAGTTCTCATCTCCCATGCGTATCAGTGGCTTTTCTTTTTTTTTTCTAGTTTGCTAATGCCTTATATTCTAGAGATATAAAAACATACACCAAAGTGTCGCAAGGTGAGCTTTTTTGAGCCAAGGTGTTGCCTCAAAGGAGCAGAGCTCTCACTTATACAAAAATAGTTACCCAAGAGTTCTAATCCATCTCAGCCCCTTCAAAATCAGTTACACCTCTCGCTTTAAAAAGCCTGATATAAAAGAATGAACACAATTGGTGGTTAATTGTGGGTGGTAGCTCACAGGATACAATCAGTAGCACATATGAAGGAAAAAAGAGTTATAATCCACTAGAACTAAAGCATCTTGTGTGATGTTCCAAATGTAGTTGTCTTCCTTTTGGCTTTTTTGCTAACGCCTTATATTCCAGAAATATGAGGTTGAGCACCATTGGGTTTAGGAGAAGGTGTATAGCTCAGAGCATAAGAGCTTTGACTTCAAAAAAGTGAGATGGTGGCTAGGGGTTCAAATCCAAATCCTTGTGGCAGAAAGCAAGCTGTTTCACTTTTCAAGTGTCTCCGTATGGAGATGTTCACTCTTATCTACCTTTTTCCACAGTAGACTAATGCAATAAAAAACAGAAATATGAGTTTAGAGTGAAAACCTTGTGGCTGTAAACAAACTACTTCACTTCTCAAGTGCCCCATTGGAGAGGTTCTATCTTATTTAGCTTCTTCCGAAGTTGAGTAGTGCATTAAAAAACACAGAAATAGGAGAATGAACATGCATGTGACTGAGATGGTGGCAGCTTGGTGGTTTAGTTAACCACCTATTGTTTTTGACAAAGGAGTTCTAATCCATTTGAGCACAAGGCACTTTGCCTCTTGTGTGACCCAGCGAATGTAACTGTCTTGCTTTAGTCTGGTTTGTTGCTGCCTTATATTCTGGAAATGTGAGAATGAACACCTCCACATCCAAGAGGAGGTGATAGCTCAGAGGATAGCAGCTCTGTCTGGGAAAAAGTGAGTTATCCATCTGAGTGAGAGCTTTGGAGCCCATGGGAAGGAGCCTTTCCTCTTGCATGTCCAACTGCATAAGGAAATGTTTCCTCCTTTTATCTTTTTTTTCTAGTTGACCAATGCCCTAAAAAAGCCAAAAATTGAAGACTGAACATTGGTTTTCGAGAAGTTGAGATACCTCAACGGATAAGAGCTCCGGTTAGTCTGTAAGAAAAAAAGAGATCAAATTTGTCTGATTAAAAGCCATTTGACCCTGGACCAGCTGTTGCACCTCTCAAATACCACAACAGATATTGTTGTTTTTTTGTTAGTTTAGGTATTAGGTAATAGGTATTAGTTTGCTACTGCCTGATCATCCAGAAATAGGAGAATCAATGAGTCTGTGTCCAAAAAGTGGTGATATCTCTGAGGAAAAGTAACCAAGTGTTCAAATCCAGTGAAGTAAAAACTTTGTGACCCTAGACAAGTTCCTTCACCTCTAGTGGGTGTAGTTATTTTCCTTAATTTAGGTATTTTCCAGTTTGCGGTACCTTATTATCAATAAATAGGAGGATCAATGATCTAGTCTCTGAGTTTAGGTGATAACTCTGCGGGTATGAATTTTCGGCCAAAAAGAAATCTCCACCAAGAGTTCTACTCTACCTCACCTCCCATGAGTTCCAGTGGTTTACTTTTTTTTTCTAGTTTGCTAATGACTTATATTCTAGAAATATAAGAATGAACACCAAAGGTACACAGTGTAGATGATGGCTCAGAGGATCAGAGCTCTCACTCATACAGAACAATTGTCTGAGAGTTCTAAACCATCTGAGCCCCTTCAAAATTGGCATCGTCTCTTGAATGTTTTAGTGAATAGGGGTGTGTTCCTTCACTTAAGTACGTTTTTTTGTTGTTGACTAATGCCTTAAAAAGCCAGAAATAAAATAATGAACACAGTTGCAGGTTAAGAAAGAAATAGATCAAAGTTGTCTTTTTAAAAGTCATTTGACCCTGAACAAGCTGTTTCACCTCCCAAGTGCCACAACAGATATTGTTGTTTTTCATTATTTTAGGTATTTTCTAGTTTGCTATTGCCTTATGTTCTAGAAATAGGAGAATAAATGAGTTAGTGTCCACAAAAAGGTGAAAGCTCTGAGGATAAGAACTCTACCTAAAGCACGTAAAGGTAACCAAGTGTCCACATCCAGTAGGATGTACATTTAGGTATTTTCTAGTTGGCCTTTACTTTGTGATCAATAAGTAGGAGAATTAAGGAGCTATCGTCTGAGGTTAGGCGATAGGGGTAAGAGCTTGGGCTTAAAAGAAACCAAAACCAAGAGTTCTCATCTCCCATGCGTATCGGTGGTTTTTCTTTTTTTTTTTCTAGTTTGCTAATGCCTTATATTCTAGAAATATAAAAACTTACACCAAAGTGTCGCAAGGTGATCTTTTTTGAGCCAAGGTGTTGCCTCAAAGGAGCAGAGCTCTCACTTATACAAAAATAGTTATCCAAGAGTTCTAATCCATCTCAGCCCCTTCAAAATCAGTTACACCTCTCGCTTTAAAAAGCCTGATATAAAAGAATGAACACAACTGGTGGTTAATTGTGGGTGATAGCGCACAGGATAAAATCAGTAGCACATATGAGGGAACAAAGAGTTATAATCCATTAGAACTAAAGCATCTTGTGTGATGTTCCAAATGTAGTGGTCTTCCTTTTGGCTTTTTTGCTAATGCCTCATATTCCAGAAATATGAGGTTGAGCACCATTGGGTTTAGGAGAAGGTGAATAGCTCAGAGAATAAGAGCTTTGACTTCAACAAAGTGAGATGGTGGCTAGGGGTTCAAATCCAAATCCTTGTGGCTGAAAGCAAGCTTTTTCAATTGTCTCCGTATAGAGATGTTCACTCTTATCTACCTTTTTCCACAGTAGACTAATGCAATAAAAAACAGAAATATGAGTTTAGAGTGAAAACCTTGTGGCTGTAAACAAACTACTTCACTTCTCAAGTGTCCCATTGGAGAGGTTCTATCTTATTTAGCTTCTTCCGAAGTTGAGTAGTGCATTAAAAAAACCCAGAAATAGGAGAATGAACATGCATGTTACTGAGATGGTGGCAGCTTGGTGGTTTAGTTAACCACCTTTTGTTTATGACAAAGGAGTTCTAATCCATTTGAGCACAAGGCACTTTGCCTCTTGTGTGATCCAGAGAATGTAACTGTCTTGCTTTAGTCTGGTTTGTTGCTGCCTCGTATTCTGGAAATGTGAGAATGAACATCTCCACATCCAAGAGGAGGTGATAGCTCAGAGGATAGCAGCTCTGTCTGGGAAGTTATTCATCTGAGTGAGAGCTTTGGAGCCCATGAGAAGCAGCCTTTCCTCTTGCATGTCCAACTGCATAAGGAAATGTTTCCTCCTTTTATCTTTTTTTTCTAGTTGACCAATGCCTTAAAAAAGCCAAAAATTGAAGACTGAACATTGGTTTTCGAGAAGTTGAGATACCTCAACGGATAAGAGCTCCGGTTAGTCTGTAAGAAAAAAAGAGATCAAATTTGTCTGATTAAAAGCCATTTGACCCTGGACCAGCTGTTGCACCTCTCAAGTACCACAACCGATATTGTTGTTTTTTGTTAGTTTAGGTATTTTTTAGTTTGCTATTGCCTTATCATCCGGAAATAGGAGAATCAATGAGTCTGTGTCCAAAAAGAGGTCTCTGAGGATAAGAACTCTGCCTAAAGCATGAAAAAGTAACCAAGTGTTCAAATCCAGTGAAGTAAAAACTTTGTGACCCTAGACAAGTTCCTTCCTCTAGTGCAGGGATTCTCAAACTACGGCCCTCCAGCTGTTGCAGAACTACACATCCCATGAGGCATTGCAAAACTCTGACATTCACAGACATGACTAGGCATGATGGGAATTGTTGTTCCTGAACAACTGGAGGGCCATAGTTTGAGGACCCCTGCTCTAGTGGGTGTAGTTATTTTCCTTAATTTAAGTATACTTTCTAGTTTGCCATTAGCTTATGATCAATAAATTGGAGGGTTAATGAACCAGTATCTGAGGTTAGGTGATAACTCTGCGGGTATGAACTTGGGCCAAAAAGAAATCACAACCAAGCGTTCTAATCTACCTCACCTCCCATGCGTTCCAGTGGTTTATCCTTTTTTTTTCTAGTTTGCTAATGACTTATATTCTAGAAATATAAGAATAAACACCAAAGGTCCACAGTGCAGATGACAGCTCAGAGGATCAGAGCTCTCCCTCATATAAGAAATATAAGAATGAACACTGAAGTGCCATAGTGTAGATGATGGCTCAGAGGATCAGAGCTCTGACTTATACGAAACAATTGCCCAAGAGTTCTAAACCATCTGAGCCCCTTCAAAACTGGCATCGTCTCTTGAATGTTTTAGTGAATAGGGGTGTGTTCCTTCACTTAAGTACGTTTTTTTGTTGACTAATGTCTTAAAAAGCCAGAAATAAAATAATGAACACAGTTGCAGGTTAAGTGTAGGTGGTGGCTCAAAGGATAAGATCAGTAGCAAATTTTGCAGGAAAAAAAAGAGTTCTAATCCATTAGACCTAATGTGTCTTGTGTGGTGCTCCAAATGTAGAGGTCTTCCTTTTGGCTTGTTTGCTAATGCCTTATATTCTAGAAATATCAGAATGAATATCATTGGGTCTAGGAGGAGGTGAATAGCTCAGAGGGTAAGACCTCTGACTCAAGGAGCAAAGAAGGAGACTAGGAGTTATAGCTCATTAGAGTGGCTGTCAATGAGCTGCTTCACTTCTCAAGTGTCCCAATAAAAATGTTCTCTCTTATTTAGCTTCTTCCACAGTTGACTAATGCGTTAAAAAACCCAGAAATAAGAGAATGAACAGTCAGCATCCTGAGAGGTGGTGGTAGCTTGGTGGGAAAGTTAGCCACCTATTATTCGTGACAAATGAGTTCTAATCCATTTGAGCACTTGCCACTTTGCCTCTTGCGTGACCCACCTAATCTGTTTTGTTTTAGTCTGGTTTGTTGCTGTCTCGTATTCTGGCAATGTGAGAAGGAACATCAACACATTCAAGAAGAGGTGATGGCTTGGAGGATAAGAGCTCTGTCTGGGAACAAGTGTGTTATCCATCTGAGTGAGAGATTTGGAGCCCATGAGATGCAGCTTTTCCAACTGCATAGGGAAGTGTTTTCCCATTGTATGGTTTTGTTCCTAGTTGACTAATGCCTTAAAAATTCAAAAATTGAAGAATGAGCAGAGAGGGAGAGATACATCAGTGGATAAGAGCTCTGGCAAGTCTGTAAGAAAAAAGAGACCAAATGTGTCTGATTAAAAGCCATTTGACCCTGGACAAACTATTTCACCTCCCATATGCCACAACAGATAGTGTTGTTTTTCGTTAGTTTAGGTAATTTCTAGTTTGCTATTGCCTTATGATCCAGAAAAAGGAGAATAAATGAGTCAGTGTCGAAAAATGGGTGATAGCTCTGAGGATAGGAGATCTGCTTAAGGCTCGATTCACACTAATACGTTTTTTGATGCATTTTGCAGAAATGCAGGGAATTTTTTTAACATGGGTTCCTATGGAACACATTGACACCAATGCATTTTTCTGCCTGTGCGTTTTTGGAAAGGGTCTTGGACTTTTTTTCCCCGCAAAATGCAGCGTTTACAAAAAAGGGTAACCAAGTGTTCAAATCCAGTGGAGTAGAAACTTTGTGACCCTAGACAAGTTCCTTCTCTTCTAAAGTGTCCTAGTATTTTCCTTCATTTAGGAAATTTCTAGTTTGTCATTAGCTTATGATCCATAAATAGGAGAATTAATGAGCTAGCATTTGAGGTTAGGTGATAACTCAGCGGGTAAGAACTTGCACCAAGAAGAAACTGCCAACCATGGGTTCTAATCTACTTCACCTCCCATGCGTTCCAGTGGATAAAGTTGTGTTCCCTTATTTTATCTTTTTTTTTAGTTTACTAATGCCTCATATTCTAGAAATATAAGAATGAACACTGAAGTGCCATAGTGTAGATCAGGGATCTGCAATTAGCGGACCTCCAGCTGTTGCAGAACTACAAGTCCCATGAGGCATAGGAAGACTCTGACAGCCATAAGCATGACACCCAGAGGCAGAGGCATGATGGGACTTGTAGTTTTGCAACAGCTGGAGGTCCGCTAATTGCTTATCCCCGGTGTAGGTGATGGCTCAGAGGATCAGAGCTCTGACTTATACAAAACAATTGCCCAAGAATTCTAAACCATCTGAGCCCCTTCGAAATCAGCATCACCTCTTGAATGTTCTAGTAAATAGGGATGTGTTCCTTCACTTACGTAGTTTTTTTTTTTAGTTGACTAATGCTTTAAAAAGCCAGAAATAAAAGAATGAACACAGCGAGAGGTTAAGTGTAGGTGATAGCTCTCAGGATAAGATCAGTGGCAAATATGCAGGAAAAAAGAGTTCTGATCCATTAGAACTAAAGCGTCTTGTGTGGTGCTCCACGGTCTTCTTTGTGGCTTTTTTTTGCTAATGCCTCATATTTTAGGAAATATGAGATTGAACACTGCTGGGTTTAGGAGGAGGTGAATAGCTCAGAGGGTAAGAGCTCTGACCATTGTGGGTGGAGAAGGAGGCCAGGAGTTCTGGTCCAAATCCTTGTGGCTGTAAGCGAGCTGTCTCACTTTTCTAGTGTCCCTATAGAGATGTTCACTCTTACCTAGCTTTTTCCACAGTAGAATAATGCATTAAAAAACAGAAATGTGAGATTAGAGTGAAAACCTTGGGGCCGTAAACAAGCTACTTCATTTCTCAAGTGTCCCAATAAAGATGTTTTCTCTTATTTAGCGTTAGGGTTGCCACCTCATCCCTTTAAACCCGAACACATATTAATTCCACAGGTTCTGTGGTTGATTAAGGTGGTAATTAAACTCACTTGGTGCCTTATTTTCATTAAATCAGCCTCAGAACCTATGTAATTCATATGTGTTTGGGTTTAAAGGGATGAGGTGGCAACCCTATTTAGCGGCTTGCATAGTTAACTGCTACATTAAAAAACGTAGGAATAGAAAAACGAACAGACAGGCTGCCGAGAAGTGGTGGCAGCCCAATGGATAAGTTAACCGTCTATTATTCACGACGAAGGAGTTCTAATCCATTTGAGCACTCGCCACTTTTCCTATTGCATGACCCACCTAATGTAACTGTTTTGCTTTAGTCTGGTTTGTTGCTGCCTCATATTCTATAAATGTGAAAATGAACATCTACATAGCCAAGAGGAGGTGATAGCTCAGAGGAAAAGACCTCTGTCTGGGAAAAAGTTTTTTAAAGCGGAGTTCCACTCATTTTTTTGTTCATTAAAAGTCAGCAGCTACAAAAAGTGTAGCTGCTGACTTTTAATAAACTGTAACTTACCTGTCTCCTGGTCCAGCGATGGAGCCGCACGGAGCCTCGCTCGTCTACCCCCTCCTCCCGACGGCCCCGCCATTCCTAGTGTGGGCACCCGGCCCGGCTTCACGGCCGGGCACCCACTGCGCATGCGCGAGTCATGCTGCGCATCCCTAGTGGCCAGGCAATCTTCTGGGACCTGTGACGTGTCCCAGAAGATTGCCAGGAGGGAGGGGCCGCCTAGGAGGAGAGGAGGAGTCGTCTAGGCGGCCCAGAGGCGGAAGGTGGAAGAGGGACACACCCCCCCCCCCCCAAAAAAAAATTGCATGCCAAATGTGGCATGTAAGGGGGTGAGGAGTGCTTAAAGCGCAAGTTCCATTTTTGGGTGGAACTCCGCTTTAAGCTTGGCTCACGCCTAGGCGATCCGACTTCGGGGGTAACTTTGATTGAAAGGCGACTTACAAAGCGACTCCATACCAGGTGACTTAGCCTGTGGCCAATCAGAGAAGGGAGGGAGTGGGTTGCCTTCAAACAAGATTTTCTTTTAAACTGTAAAGTCGCTTCAATATAGATGGGGGATTCGACTTCCATTGAATTCTATGGGCACAAGTTGGATAGAAGTCACCTTGAAGTAGTACAGGAACCTTTTCTGGAGTCGCCTTGAAGTCGGATAGTGTATATTAATATGGCTCCCATTAGCAGTAAGGGGGCGTGGCTTGGCTATGGAGGAGTGAGGAAGCACGCAGCGGAGCTCTGCAGAGCCGAGGGCTACAAAGACCCCATAACTCGACCAAAACTCCTGATTTTTTCATGCCGGGTGAGCGGAGGAACTCACAGGCACTAAGGGAACCGAGGGGTCCTGAAATCACCCACTACTTTCTCCGGCAACACGCGACCCCAGCACCGGACCCGAGTACCAAGATGGCGCCGCCGCGTGTCACCCAGGGGGGGACGGGACCCGTCTCCACCAAGAAGGGCGTCCCGGGTGAGACTACATCAGCCGGCTGCAATACCCCTGTACCGAGGGTACCCTCTCCGATTGTATCCCCGGTTCTCCAGGGAGAAGACTCACAGCAGGACCACAGCGGGTCCTTGGCACGTGGTGAGGAGTACTTCAGGGAGCTAGCATCCACCCTCCCCTCCAAGCGAGACCTCCAGGAGATGGCGGCCTCCATAGTCTCCGCTCTCACGGGTGAACTCCGTGACCTAGGACACCGAGTCGACACGGTGGAGGAGAAGGTGTCGGACCTGGAGACGTCCACCACTGCCACAGAGGCCCGGGTATCGGCCCTGGAACGCGAGCACATGGACATCCGCCGCCATCTCATCGAGATACAGCTTCGTCTGGACGACGGGGAGAATAGGAGCAGGAGAAATAATCTGCGCCTCCGCGGCATACCGGAGGCCACAGCGACCCCTGATCTGCGAGCCACAGTGACTGCCATACTAAATAAGGCCTTGGACAAACCTCCAGACGCTGAGTTGGAACTGGACCGGGTGCACAGGATGCCCGGGGCCCGCGGCCTCGTCACCACCTGCAGAGGTCCAGGCTGTGGAAGAGGAGGTGGCACAGCTGAGCCACAGGATCCAGTGCCTCAAGTGGGCACTCTCGCCTCT
>BLSH010281673.1:270796-288437 GCA_018402905.1 Glandirana rugosa | reverse complement strand
TCTCCTGCCCCCTCGCCGCTGATCCCTATTTTGGGTAACCCGGCCTTTGAACCGGGCCTCCAACACACGCGGTTTCGGGCCCTCAAAGAGAAGGGCGTACAGTACCTCTGCGATTTCCTTAACCCAGACAACGCACCCACACTGCAATGGGACGAGATGAGACTGGGCCCTGCTTTGGATTTTTGGAGTGGACTTCAATTGCGCCACTTTCTTCGCGGGCTGGTCAGGACCCCTGGGATCATACGTCAGCTAACGGACTTTGAACGCATCTGTCACTCCGGGGAACCGGTGCGACATAGCCTATCGGTGATTTACGCCTTACTCATAGACCCGGGGAACGATTACACGCCACCCTATCTCCAGAAATGGGAAGCTGACTTAAACATGCGCCTCTCTGACACTCAGAAAGAGAAAATTCTCCATCTAGCTCATAAATCCTCGATGGCCGTCAGTACCCAGGAAACCGGGTACAAAATCCTTTCGCGTTGGTATAGAGTCCCCTCCCACATACACCGTTTCGCTCCTGCGGTCCCCAACACCTGCTGGAGATGTGGTGGAGCGGAGGGCACAATGCTCCACATTTTCTGGTCATGCCCTAGACTTACAGCTTTCTGGCGGGACGTGGCGGCCACCATCAAACACCTCACGGGAGTGGACGTGGAAGGCAACCCCGCGGCCTGTCTTCTGCACCTCTCACCCCGCCCAGTCGGGAAATACAAAGCCTCACTCATGATTCAGCTGCTGAATGCGGCTAGGGCTTGTGTACCCCTTTGCTGGAGATCGGAGAACCCCCCTTCTAAAGCTTTGTGGTTTAGGAAGATCAATGAGCTCCGGAACATGGAGGACCTCACGGCGACCCTATACGGGCGAGAGGAGGTCTTTCGTGAGACTTGGAGACCCTGGAACTATTACGTTTTTACGGATCCCTATCTTGAGGTGATGTCATAGCCCACTTGGGCTGCTACTTTTTGGCCACACGGCTCGGCCCGGGTGGGGGGCGGCGGGGGAAACTCCCTTTCTTTCCCTTTCTCATTTCTTCCCCTCCCACCCCCCCCCCCTTTTTTTCTTGTCTTTTTCTAACGGGGAGCCCGCTCCCCTTCTTCATGTCCCTTTCTCCTCCACCATGTCATTTTCCAATATACCATTGATATAGAGATTCACCGGTTATCACATTACCTTCTGTGGTGGAGCATCCCGCTCCAGTCCTTTCATCCCTCTTAAGTTCTCTACATAAAACTCAAAAGTCACTATAAGTTCGAATCCTTTTCTCATTATTGGCGAGACTCAGAGCAGACAATGTAACTGCAAGACAGTGGGGCCCCTTTCCCTGCAGACCAGCTGCATTGGGTGTCTCTCCTAAGGGAGCCCTCAGTTGACCCACTCTAACCCAGTTAACTTTCTCCAACCCCTTTACCGGCATTTATTTAACAGACTGTGTTTTTGTGGTTTGTTTATAATCATTGTCTTCCACCGAGTAACTTCATTGTTATGAAAACTTGAACTGTCTGTATATTTCTTTGACTTTGCAAATAAAGGAATTACAAAAAAAAATATGGCTCCCATTCATTCCAATGGGATTTCGGATTTGGATCGCAAGTAGTCTAGGTGTGAACCGAGCCTTATCCATCTGATTACTCCATTACTCTTGCATGTCCAATTGCATAGGGAAGTGTTTTCCCACTTTATGTTTTTTTCCTAGTTGACTAATTTCTTAAAAAGCCAAAAATTGAAGAATGAACACCGGTGTCTGAGAGGGAGAGATACCTCAATGGATAAGAGCTCTGACCAGTCTGTAAGAAAAAAAGGACATCAAATGTGTCTGATTAAAAGCCATTTGACCCTGGATCCTGGCTTCACCTCTCAAGTGCCACAATAGATATTGTTGTTTTTCCATAGTTTAGGTATTTTCTAGCTTGCTATTGCCTTATTATCCAGAGATAGGAGAATATATAAGCATGTGACCAAGAGCAGGTGATAGATAGGAGGGCAAGAACTCTGCCAAATAAAAGAAAAAGAGCCCAAGTGTTCAAATCCATCTGAGCAGAACTGAGAAGAAAGATTAAGTGGGGCTGCACAGTGGATAAGTGGTTAGCACTTCTTCCTAACAACCATAGGGTCATTGGCTCTAATCCCCACAACAGCACTATCTGCATGGGTTTCCTCTCATTTTCTAAAGACATGCTGGTAGGCAATTGGTTCCTGCCTAAACTGACTGATTTAAAAGAGAAGTATGGGAATTATTATTTTTTCTAAATCATATTTACCTAGGTGGTGCTGCATCTGTACCCAGCCAGCTCTAAGGCTGAGAAATGAGCGATCAAACAACGCTGATTGCTCGGTTTTTTCGGTGCTCCCTAAGCAGAGAACTGGTTACTCTCACTCACTGGCTCTCTGCTCTGGCCACCCCCCCCCCCACCCCCCGTGCGCTTACTGTAGCGCTGGGACTGTGGAGGGGCGGAAGTGGCCGTCTCAGGCTTTTAGCGGCTGGCTGAGAGGCTGAGCCAGGTGCCGGTCCAGGAATGTGGGCGGATCCAAACCATATGTTCAGAGGCATAACCAGAACCTTCAGGGCCCCATAGCAAGAAATTATGAAGGCCCCCCCCCCCCTGACCCCTGGCCAGGGCCCTTCCCTCTTCCCACTGATCCTGGGGCCCTTTACTTCCGTTGCGGGTCCCTTTATTACGGTCCCAGCGATTAAGCGAATAGTTGTGCACCGAGCCTCCCATTCATTCAGAAACGGAAGTATAGTAAAAACAGTTTACTATGCTTCAGTTATGAATGAACCAATTGGTACCAATCACTGGCTCTGTCCATTCAGAAAAGGAAGAAAGCAGTAAATGACAAATTTACTGACTCGTTCCCATCTCTCCATCATGACTCATCTTCTACAGCAGCTGGCAGGAGAGAGAAGGGGGGAAGACAGCAGCTCTGTGGGGGGGACCAGGGAAGCACCCAGGGACCCTGGGAACAGCAGAAGACAAGTAAACTGGATAGGAGGGGCGGCGGGGGCAGCATATAGAGCAGGAATATGCAATTAGCGGACCTCCATCTGTTATAAAACTATAAGTCCCATCATGCCTCTGCCTCTGGGTGTCATGCTTGTGGCTGTCAGAGTCTTGCTATGCTTCATGGGACTTGTAGTTCTGCAACATCTGGAGGTCGGCTAATTGCAGATCCCTGATATAGAGGAACAAATCTCCTCTATTAGGAGGAAAATGGAGGAGATTGGTTCCTCTAAATGCCGCCCCCACCATCTCTCCTATCCAGGTGTACAAGGGAGGCACACGGGCCCCCTGGAGCAAGGGGCCCGGTTGCAAGTGCAACCCCTGTGGTTACGCCCCTGCATATGTTCATGATCTTTCCCGAGCCTGGGCCAGCTTTGTGACATCAGCCGACGTCTGTCACGGGTCACAGGAGTGCAAAACAATCTGCATGTGATCCACAGGAGAAGTAAAGCCAAACGAGCTTTCCCAGTGCTTCTCCTTTAACTCCTTAGATTATTTGCCTTTTCTAACTGCTTTATGCCTTGCTTGCCTGGTGTCCAGGAGAAGATAATAGCTCTGGCTAATGCAAAAAAAAAAATCCTTCTGAGTGAAAGCCTTGTGGCTACTCCACCTCTCAAGTGTTCCAGTGGCTGGAGTCCTAACCTCTTCATTGAGGTTCTTCTCTATATGCGAGGAGGACCCCCACTATGCTAACATCCAAATAATATACAAGGGATTGAGAGACTAGAGGTCTCCCACAAGACAATAATCAGACTTTGTGGACATAACATGAGGCGATAATTATAAAATGTATATCTTTATTACGAAACTTGTTAAAAACAACATATAACAAACATGGCACCCTATGTCATGGAGGTATGGAATCTTTCAAAGAGCAGATAAAGGGTCCATAATAAATGTGTTTTCAGTGGAATACTTATATATCAATAGATTATGTCCATAAACTCCTCCATGCTTGCTTGTCAACGCGTTTCACAATGCAATAGCTTCCTAAGGACATACTGGGTAGGTGCTGATAAATCTTGAGAGCAGAGATAGGGTAACATCCCACAGACAGACTAAAAACAAAACTTGGGATACAAGCCAGACTCCAAAAGCCGGGGTTTTCAGCCTGGGTATAGGTCACACAACCTGCGTCAGGTAAGGAAAAAAGGAGGGGAAGAAAAAAGAGCTCTCAGCCTCCAAAGGACCGACGTAGCTGAATCTATTATTAATAAATGTATGGCAAGGTTGGGCAGTTGTAGTCTATGGCAGTCCACTGGAGTATAACTGTGGAGGATGGATCATCCACCACACACAATGTAAGACGTACAGTAAATGCCAAAGAATGGCAAAAATAACCTTCAAATAGCCAGAGAGTAACAGACCACGCCTAGGGTGTACCATGAAGGACAGAGGGAGCACCTTTTTGAGAGTACGTCGGGGTATCCCTTGAAGCGGTAAGACCTGACCCAACTTGCCTAAGCATCCTAGCAACCAATCAAGTGCAAGCAGGAGGAGGAGGATGTAACTTCCTTAGCACCAGGCCCATGGTGCTCTTAATCCAGCCCTGTCCCCGCTGGTGTGCCTAAGGTTCTTTTCTAGTCAGCTAATACCCTATATTCCTGAAATAGCAGAATGCATGCTGTATGTGTCTGAGAGGAGGTGATTGCTCGGAGGATAAGAGCTCTGGCAAATTTGATTTGGTACAGATTTACACTGAGTGAAAGCCTTGTGGCCCTGGACAAGCCTCTTCACCTCTCGAGTGTCCAAGCGGCTGGCTTTCTAACCTCTTAGTTGTCACTGCTTTCCAGTTGGCCGATGCCCCATATTTCTACACAAGGAGACTGAAATCTCTGACCCTGAGAGGGGGCGGTGGCTCAGAGGGTAAGAGCTCTGATTAACGTGGACAAAAAAAATCTCTCTGAGTAAAAGCCTTGTGGGCACAGACAAGCCCCTTTACTTCTAATGTGTCACAATTCATGGAGTTCAGATCCTTCAGTCTTTTCCAGTTAGCTGTAGGCTTAAATTTCTGAAATAAAACATATTTTATATGTTAGCCCGAGCATATATCTTTTGATCTGTCACCTCCTCTGAGGAGTAGAAAAGTTACATATTCTATTTCAGGGATATGTAAACTAATCAGCCAATCACATGTATTCTGTCCAGCATGCAGGCTTGAAATGTGGTCAGGGCCGTCTTTAAGTCAGGGCAAAAGGGGCAGCTGCCCTGGGCCCTGTCATTTTTGTGGGGCCCAAAGCAGCTGCCTCATACTTGCCAACTATCCTGGTTTAAATTCTCTTGTCCCTTGAAGTTTTAGTCCTGTGCTTTGTCCCGATATCGCAGTGTGAAGTGCTGCTGCTAATGCTGCCCAGCTCTGCCCTATTGTTGTGTACAGATGACTCACCTGCAGACCCTGTGTTTACATGTAAATAACCGGCATTGATATGTAAATTGTGGCGGCCGGTTGCATTGATATGTAAATAAAGGCTGCATGCATATGTATACCATGCCCCCACGAGGTCATATCCACCATCACCGATAATGAATGCTTCCCACTGGGGAGACAAAGCAAATGTTTGCCCAGGGTCCAATCAATATTAAAGACGACCCTGAATGTGGTATCTATGGCAGATGAGGTAATTTCACCCTGGCCCGTTCAGAAGAGTAACTTACATGTTAGAACAGGGGTAGGCAACCTGCGGCCCTCCAGCTGTTGCACAACTACAAGTCCCATCATGCCTCTGGAAGTAATTATAACTGCCAGCCTTGCAATGCCTCATGGGAAATGTAGTTCCACAACAGCTGGAGGGCCGCAGGTTGCCTACCCCTGTGTTAGAAGATCCAGAGATGTTTGTTTTCTCACGGAACTGTTTAATGCAGAATTGAGGTAGGTAAAAGGCAATAGTTCTCACAGCGTTAAGAAGCAGTGTGGTAAGCATAGGAGGTTTTACACAAAATGGCTCCTAGCAAGGGGAGAGTAGGAGGGGGTTACAGAACGACAAGGAGGGAGGAAAAGGTCTTAAAGAGGAAACAACATTTAAAGCGGCAACTACGAATACATCTAGACGTGGTGAAGGCGACTTGCTGAAATTCAAACCGAGCATCAGAATGGGGAAGAGGGGGAATTTAAGTGACTTTGAACGTGGCATGGTTGTCAGTGCCAGGCGGGCCGGTCTGAGTATTTCTGGGATTTTCACACACAACCATCTCTCGGGTTTACAGAGAATGGTGGGAAAAGGAGAAAATATCCAGTGAGCGGCAGTTGTGTGGAGGAAAATGCCTTGTTGATGTCAGAGGACAGAGGAGAATGGGCAGACTGGTTCCAGATGATAGAAAGGCAACAGTAACTCAAATAACCACTCGTTACACCCAAGGTATGCAGAATACCATCTCTGAACGCACAACACATCCAACCTTGCAGCAGATGGGCTACAGCAGCAGAAGACCACACCGGGTGCCACTACTGTCAGCTAAGAACAGGACACTGAGGCTACAATTGGCACCGGATCACCAAAATTGGACGATAGAAGATTAGAAAAAATTGCCTGGTCTTATGAGTCTGGATTTCAGCTGTGACATTCAGATGGTGGGGTCAGAATTTGTCGCACGGATCCATCCTGGCTTGTATCACCGGTTCAGGCTGGTGGTGGTGGTGTAATGGTGTGGGGGATGGGCACACTTTGGGCCCCTTAGTACCAATTGAGCGTCGTATAAACACCACGGCCTACCTGAGTATTGTTGCTGACCATGTCCATCCCTTTATGACTACAGTGTCATCATCTTCTGATGTCTCCTTCCAGCAGGATAATGCACCATGTCACAAAGCTCCAATCATCTCACCACTGGACAATGAGGTCACTGCACTCCAATGGCCTCCACACTTACCACATCTCATCCAATCATCTCACCACAGGACAATGAGGTCACTGTACTCCAATGGCCTCCACACTCACCACATCTCATCCAATCATCTCACCACTGGACAATGAGGTCACTGTACTCCAATGGCCTCCACAGTCACCACATCTCATCCAATCATCTCACCACTGGACAATGAGGTCCCTGCACTCCAATGGCCTCCACACTCCCCACATCTCATCCAATCATCTCACCACTGGACAATGAGGTCACTGCACTCCAATGGCCTCCACGTTCCCCACATCTCCTTCCAGTAGAGAACCTTTGTAATGAGGGTGGAGGCCATTGGAGTACAGTGAGTATGTGGTGGAACAGGAGATTGGCATCATGGATGGGCAGCCGACAAATCTGCAGCAACTGCGTGATGCCATCATGTCACTATGGAGCAAAATCTCCAACACCTTGTTGAATCCCTGCCACGAAGAATGAAGGCAAAGTGGGAACCAAACCGCTACTAGCCCAGTGGCCCCTGTTTCCTAACCCTCCATTCCAGTGTTGCAGCCTACATAAGACTCTTTCATGGGATTTGGATGCCTGTGTCCTCAGCTGTAGGCTGCAACAGCAAATATCTGCATATATGGCAATATGGGGTTGATTTACTAAAGCTGGAGAGTGCAAAAACCGGTGTAGCTGTGCATGTTAGCCAATCAGCTTCTAACTTCAGCTTCTTCAATCACACTTTGACAATAAAACCTTGAAGCTGATTGGTTTCTGTGTGGAGCTGCACCAAATTTTGCACTTTCAAGATTTATTAAATCAACCCCTAAGTCTCTTTTATGCTTAATAAATGTAATGGTTCAGAGAACCCCTGTCAGGTATACAGAGAGCAGGCATTCAGCAGCAGGGATGGCCAGATCTGAGTCAATATACATAGGAAACATAGACCAGACTATATATGATTTAAAAAAAAGATTATTAATAGTTAAACAAAACCTAGCAAACACACGCAAACAGAATACACAGCAAACATAAAGATATAAGTGAACCAAACCAAATGACAAAGTACCTAACAAGCAACCTAACTAATATACAAGATGAGGAACAAATAACAGGGTAATACCAGAGAAGCAAGGAAGGGTGGAACCAGGACTGGGATCAGGAACAAGGGGAGCAGATATGAGGCGTCAGGGTACAAGGCAGGGGCGGCCCGCTTATTGTGGGTGCACGGGCGCTGCCCCCCCATTCATGCGCCCGGGCCCTTTCAGGACACCGGGCGCATTATTTCATATGGCGGGGACGGGGGTGTTTTTTGAAGCACTGATTATAGCCAGAGGCTCTAATAGGCTTCAAAAAAAGGGTGGCTCTGGGGCGTAAAGAGTGCGCCTCAAACCCACCCAATTGTGTGGCGATAGGGAATGAATTTTCGCTATTTTCACACTAAAGTTCCTCCCTGCCAATCAGGAGGCAGGTCGTGAGACCTGTTTTCTGATTGGCCAAAGCTACAGCCCGCACTCCTGAGGACACAGGAACACAGGAGGAGAGGACACCACAGCCCGCCTCATGATCCGGTAAGTGCCGGACCTCCCGCGGGAGAGGTGCTATCAGTGCCGCAAGCCTCCGGCCGCCCCTGGTGTCGGGGTGGGTGTGTTTGTTGTTTGCCACTCCTCCAAAATCGAAGCCCCCCAGCTGTCACTGGTACAAGGTTCAGGTACAAGACAGGAGGAAGATCAGGCAGGAATCAGGTTCAGTATTAAGCAGGAAATAGTAGAGGAGGGACTAAATACCCTCCCAGCATCGGGTGGAGACTGATTACTGGGATCTGCTGGCTGCTGGGAGACACCCGCTGGTGGACATAAGAACTACAATCTTCTGAACTGGGAACCACAGTGCCACCAGCAGGTGATATCGTTCCTGACAATCCTAAGTGCTGGTGTTATAATAAAGAAATAGGCTCTTACATGCGGTTTACATATTCTAACTTTTTCACTAATATAAATTATTAGCCAACTAGAAAAGAGCATTGACTAAGAGGTAAGCATTTCAGCCACTGGGACACTTGAAAGGTGAAGTGCCTTCTCCAGGGCCACAAGGCTTTCACCCAGGATTAGAGCTCTTACCTCAGAACTTACAGTTCATTCACCTACCTAACGTATTGTATACCTTAATCCATTTTATTTATTTTCTTATAGAGTAGAGAAGTGGTCTCCAAACTGCGGCCCTTTGCTTGCCTTTATCCGACCCTTGGGGCACCGTTACATCCACTGACACCAACAATGGGCAATAATTCCTCCCACTGACACCAAGGATGGGGCACAATTCCTTCCATTGACACCAACAATGGGCAATAATTCCTCCCACTGACACCAACGATGGGCCACAATTCCTCCCACTGACACCAACAATGGGGCAGAATTCCTCCCACTGACACCAAGGCAGGGTTGCCAACCGCCAGTAAATTTACTGGCAGTTTGTAAAAATCAGTGATTTTTACAACTGTCTATAAATATCAGGGTCTGATAATTTGTCATGCTGTGCTGACTTTTTAAGTGTAAACCAAGCAAATTACTTGATATGGGTATTGTCAGTGTTTCCATATTGTATTTAAATATAAATTGTCTTAGTTTTTAATAGGAGTTCTGTTATTTTTCAGGTTGCCAGTAAAAAATGTGCTCCACCAGTAAATTTTCCATGTTTTGCCAGTAAAAAACGCTGCGGGAGGTTGGCAACACTGCACCAAGGATGGGGCACATTTCCTTCTATTGACACCAACAATGGACATAATTCCTTCCACTGATACCAACGATGGGCCACAATTCCTCCCACTGACACCAACAATGGGGCAGAATTCATCCCACAGACACCAACAATGGGGCAGAACTCTTTCCATTGACACCAATGATGAGGCACTAGTCCTCACACTGACACCAAAGATAGGGCATTGTTTACCACTGGACGCCAGGACATTTTCTACTCCCACTGGCCATAGTCCGGCCTACTAAAGTCTGGAGGACAGTAAACTGGCCTTTGTTGAGAAAGTTTGGAGACCCATGGAGTAGAAAATGGTAAAGGACCCTGCCAAGTTGCTTCTTTTCCACCCAGTGACCCACTGGGGAGATTTCTCTTTACTTCTTGTCCCATAAACACAACTGGAATTAACTGGGTAACTGGGTTTAAGCTGCTAGCAGGCTTTAAGCAAGCTTCAAGAAGGGCTGAAGCCTGAAGGCAGCTTGCTTAAAGTGGCAATCAGCACTCCCATTAGGTTCTGCTTTCAACATTTATGAACTGGAGCTGAATGGTACAAAGCTTGCTGAAAGCTCTGCAAATGCTTTGTCAAAGCTTGCTGTTCACACCCCGCTCTTATACAAGCTGAAGCCCGCGTGAAACTGGCAGAAATGCCCATGGACGAATTTCTCAGAACATAAGCAGTATGCAATTTGGGCATTCCACCCTGGGCACATACTGCCCTAAATGTACGTACCGCTAGGTGCACCATCCACCCCATCTATTCACAGCATCAGCTCTCATAGATTTTCACTGGCAGCAGGGGTGGATGGTGCACCTGTACCCGCAACTTAACGTCAGAGTCTCATGATTGGAGCTAAACTCCTAATGTTCCAGGGGGCCTTATGCTTAAAAAAAGAGAAACAGTGCCGTGCATTGTAAATAAAAAGTACAGACCCACACACAACAGACACCACCAAGCAGATCTTTTAGCATAAGGGCTAGTATGTATGACACAGGTAGTAATAAGACTCTGACGAGGGTTCTAACCCCTCGCCACTAGCTCTAACCACTTGCCGACTGCGTAACGACTATAAGCAGCGACAGTGCGGCTCTCAATCGCTGCTTATAGTCGCCACTCGCGGGCACGACGTACGCCCCCTGAGCGGGGCCACGGGTCGGGCGGACTCGTTGTCTGCCGATGACCCGCAATCGCCTGTGACAGAGCCGGAACGGGGAACCTCAGATGTCTACACAGCGGTTCCCCGCTCTGTCAGGCGCAATAACAGAGATCTACTAATCCCTGTCACTGGGATCAGTTAGATCTCTGGTGCCCCTGGCAGTTCAGCCCCCTCACAGTTAGAACACACCTAGGGAACACAGTTAACCCCTAGATCTCCCCCTGCAGGTTAACTCCTTCCCTGCCAATGACATTTATACAGTAATCAGTGGATATTTACATTTCCGATCACTGTATAAATGTCATTGGTCCCAAAAAAAGTGTAAAAAATGTCCGACATGTCCGCCGCAATATCGCAGTCCCGATAAAAATCGCAGATCGCCGCCATTACTAGTAAAAAAAAAAAATGGTAAAACGCCAGAAATGAATTCTCATGGTTTGTAAACGCGGCAACTTTTGCGCAAACCAATCAATAAAGGCCGATTGCGTTTTTTTTTCTCAATATATCTGTTTATTAATTTTCCAATCAGTTGATAAACAACAAACACCAACATAACATCTCAAAAAAAAAAAGCAAAACAAAAAAAAGAAAACCCAATAATGATTGTTTTTTTTTTGCCAGAAATATGAGGAAGAATATAAATCGGGCAAAACCGATGAATAAATTTGTTTTTTTTTGTTTTTTTTAGGATTTGTATTTTAAAAGTAAGAAAAATTGGGGTTTTTTTTGCAAAATTGTCGCTCTATTTTTGTTTATAGCGGCGATCAGAAATGACGCAGAGGGTATCAAATACCACCAAAAGAAAGCTCTATTTGTGTTATTTGTGGGGGAAAAAGGACGCCAATTTAGTTTGGGTACAACGCCGCACGACCTCGCAATTGTCAGTTAAAGCGACGCAGTGCCGAATCGCAAAAAGTGCTCTGGTCCTAAAGTGGGGAATCCTTCCAGGGCTGAAGTGGTTAATTACACTTTAAGACGTCAGCCAAACAGCTGAGTTGGTTCCCCTCTTTCAGAAGAACTACGACATCGGAATTAATAAAGAGCCGATGAAGAAACGAGAAGCGACAAATATCGCTCAGCAGTCAGAGATTTCACTCAGTGAGCCATCTGCTCTGTCAGCCTCCAACAGCTAAGTTCAGCTGCTATTAAACATGGATGTATTCATCTACCTGAGAAAAATCACCAATTTATTATAGCCGCAGGAGACGAAACGCGTAACGGCAGGAGCGCTCTCTGCTCACTAAGCTCCGGAGGGTTTCTGATTCACTAAAAAGGTGTTCAGCTAAATTGTCATGCAACCTGAGTTTTCAGGAGGCCAGCAATGTCAGCTCACATAGTTCTCTCCAGAAAGATTCACTTTAATTCACAAAACTGAGGCTTTTCACATTACATGACAGCTCTAAGGTCCAGCCCCAATCTTCGTCCAGTTTGAATGATGCCCAGCGTTATTCAGCTCACTTCCTGTGAGCCCAGGGCGTCCCCCTAGAAGTGCATCAGATAGTGGTGCACTAACCATAGTACAGCTGAAGCCTCTAGGCGTGCAGGTGTGTGGGTGGCCTAGGGTTGCCACCCATTCAGGATTCACCCAGGGCGTCCCCATGGAAGTGCATCAGATAGTAGTGCACTAACCATAGTACAGCTGAAGCTTCTAGGCGTGCAGGTGTGTGGGTGGCCTAGAGTTGCCACCCATTCAGGATTCACCCAGTGCGTCCCCCTGGAAGTGCATCAGATAGTGGTGCACTAACCATAGTACAGCTGAAGCCTCTAGGCGTGCAGGTGTGTGGGTGGCCTAGGGTTGCCACCCATTCAGGATTCACCCAGGGCGTCCCCATGGAAGTGCATCAGATAGTAGTGCACTAACCATAGTACAGCTGAAGCCTCTAGGCGTGCAGGTGTGTGGGTGGCCTAGAGTTGCCACCCATTCAGGATTCACCCAGTGCGTCCCCCTGGATGTGCATCAGATAGTAGTGCACTAACCATAGTACAGCTGAAGCCTCTAGGCGTGCAGGTGTGTGGGTGGCCTAGGGTTGCCCCCGCGTCCAGGATTTACCCAGGGCATCCCCCTGGAAGTGCATCAGATAGTAGTGCACTAACCATAGTACAGCTGAAGCCTCTAAGCGTGCAGGTGTGTGGGTGGCCTAGGGTTGCCACCCATCCAGGATTCACCCAGGGCGTCCCCCTGGAAGTGCATCAGATAGTAGTGCACTAACCATAGTACAGCTGAAGCCTCTAAGCGTGCAGGTGTGTGGGTGGCCTAGGGTTGCCACCCATCCAGGATTCACCCAGGGCGTCCCCCTGGAAGTGCATTAGATAGTAGTGCACTAACCATAGTACAGCTGAAGCCTCTAGGCGTGCAGGTGTGTGGGTGGCCTAGGGTTGCCACCCGTCCAGGATTCACCTGGACAGTCTGGGTTTTGAATCATGTGTCCAGGTTTAGGACCTCTTGAAACCCAGATACATTATTCAGATCGGACTGTGGCCCCCCCAACTTGGGTGTGCCTAGGCACACCTTAATCACTCAGTGCGGTGCTGCCCGGGTTGCACACACCTATGTTCCCCAACTAACCAAGTACCACAACCGCCAAGTGGATAGGCCTCCGTTCCTCCCATCTCCTGCCTTCGAGCAAGTGAGTACACTAAGGTAAGGGGGACTCAAATGTAAGGGGTGCTCTGCGGACTATGATGTAAGGGGAGCTTTGGGAACCATGATTTAAGAAGGGATGCTGGGAATTCTGATGTAAGTGGGGACTTTGGTCAGCAGAAACCCCCTTACATCAGAGTTCCCTTTTACTTAGCTTGAAGAAAAGGTGGCAACCCTAGGGTGGCCATCTTTCTGTGCATAACCCTGCAGAGTTACGCGCACATGCGCATTCGCGGTCGTGCGTCCGCGCATGGCTGACACTAATGTTGGCACCAATGGGAATATTTACCTACCTAGTGCCCACGCTATAGCTGAAAGATGGCTACAGCGTGGGCTTAAAATGCTGGGAGGGCGTACATGGACGTCCTCCCATTCTCGCGCTGTCCATGGTGTGCTCTGTGATTGCCGAGTCCTTGGGACTCGGCTGATCACTGACCGGGGTAAAGGGCCAATCACAGCGGGCCCTTTACCATGTGATCAGCTGATCGCGGAAGTAAACAGGAACCGGTTATCAGTTTTATTTTTCCTTCACGCTGTCAGCAAGAATAAAAGAAGAAAGCAGTTAACCGGCTTCTGTTAGAGGGACATCGGTCCCCTTAGTGCCCACCAGTGCTGCTAATCAGTGCCCACCAGTGCCATCTATCAGTGCCCATCAGTACTGCTAATCAGTGCCCATCACTGCCTCATCATCAGTGTCACTTATCAGTACTGCCTATCAGTGCCACCTATTAGTGCCCATGAGTGCCACCTATCAGTGCCACTCAGCAGTGACCATCAGTGTAGCCGATCAGTGCCATCTCATCAGTGTCCATCAGTGAAGGAGAAAAATTACCTGTCTGCAAAAATGTATAACATAATATGAAAAATGATTTTTTTTGTTTTTTTTTTTACATTTTCGGCAGTGGCGGCTGGTGCTCACTATTTTGGGGGAGTGGCACAACAACACTCCCCTCCCCCAGCAGAGGGACAGCGGGTCATCCACCAGCAGACAACCACCACCTCCTCCCCCCAGGGGGGAGACACAGGCAGAGGCAATCACCCCCCCCCCCCACGGGACATTAACAGCAGCGGTCACCCCAGAGGCTGCCTTACCTTGTGAGGCACGGAGGCAGGGAGAAGGAAGAGCCGGGGCCGCTCCAGCGAGCACACATTCTCCTTCCGGCCGAATAGAAACCAGAAGTGTGTCTTGAGACACGATTGGCCATGGAGTCCTCAGACTCCCTGGCCCATATGGGCTATCTGATTGGCTGGGAGGAGAATGAGGCAGAATAGCGAATATTCATTCGCTAGTGTCACACAACTGGGTGGGATCAGGGTGCAGTGCTCTGCGTCCCAAGCCCATCCTATTTTGAAGCCTATTAGAGCCTCTGGCTCTAACCACGTGCTTCAAAAAAATACAACCCCGCCATTGGAATCCATGCGTCCAGCGCCCTGTATGTAGATCAGGGGGCCAGACACATGGATGGGGGGCCGCGCCCCTGCGCTCCTTATAGAGCGGCCTCCACTGATTTTCAGTCTTTTTGTTTAGAAGAAAATAAAAAACCCCAGTGGTGATTAAATACCACCAAAAGCAAGCTCTACGTGTGTGAAAATAATAATAAAAATTTAATTTGGATACAGTTTTGCATGACCGCTCCATTCAAAATACGAGGGAGCTGAAAATTGGCCTGGGCAGGAAGGGGGTAAAAGTACCCAGTAAGCAAGTGGTTAAACTTCAGTGGTTCTATTAGCCAGTGCTGTCTGATCTACAGCTATTACCCGTGTTCCTGTATCTGTTCCTGTGTTGACCTCTGTTATTGACCCGGATTGCCCTGACCTTGCTGGAATGCTACCTGCCCTGACCTTAGACTGTCTTTGGATTTGCTCTGCCTCCTGTTTATCTGCCTGACACTATGTTGCTGATCTTTGCTTGTATCCTGACCATCCTCTGCCTATCGTCTAAGCCTGTATCTGACCGCCTGTTGCTGACCTGGCTCGTCTGACCTTCATTCTTCCATCCTTGCTGGTTCTTCAGCTGCTGAGTGCTAAAAGTCCTTCAGCACCTGCTACCTGTCAGCTGCCTGTCAAGCATCTGCGGCCTGCTGTCTGCCCAGTCCTGGGTCTGCTGTTCCAGCGATCTGACCCGTCTCTGGCAACGCATCTGCTACCACAGCTCTCAGAACATCTTGTTTTTTTTTAAGATATTTTTATTGATTGTAAAAGACATACAAACACAGAAACAAACAGTGGCCCATCGGGCATCATATCTGACAAGCAAGCACAAAATATCAGCAACATGGTTAATAAATTTCCTAGGTACATCCTTTCGATAAATGACATGTGGGTACATCATTAATTGGTTAATCTAGTGGCCTGGTCCCCACCTTGCAGTAGATTATGAGGGGTGCTACAGGGTTGCAGCTGAGACCAGGCCCCAGGGTCATGCGGCTTGATCCTCCACGCCGCCCACCGCCTCTTTCCAGACGAACCCTTAGGGGAGGGGGGGACAGAGGCAGCAGTCTAAGGCACTCACACCTTGCCACGTTCACGTGGCCACTATCGCAACATCAGTGGTCTCACAGCAGGGGCTGTACAAAAGGCCTCCCTCTACATGCCAGGCTCTGCCACAAGGCACGTGACAGTCGCCATGGCGGCCTGGGCTTACAGTGCTGCCACACTTCATGCTGTGCAGCACTAAAAACTGTCCTGTGCTGATGCCGGACAAGAACAGGAAGAAACCGGACATCACATGACCAACTAGAATAGTGGTTCTCAACTTGAGACCAGGACCTGCCCCAACAGTGGCACACAGACACCAAACGGCTGCAGGCCCCCCTACTTTGCCCCACAGAAAGACTCTGGCAGCGGTATATCCTGCTTTCTAAAGCAATCATATTCAGACTTTTGCTGCTTTACAGTATATCTCTGTGGATCTATTGTGGCACCCATATAGCGTTCCTACAATGTACATATTTTTGGACACAATTTATTATATTACACGGCCGTGTTTCGCCACTTGCATCCTGTGGGTCCAATCAGCAGGTCCAGGGCTGCTCCACGCCGTCCTTTCCATCATACCACCACTGGCAGTGTTGTTTTTGATCATTTACAACAGTACATGTATATATGAATGTGCATTAAGTTTGTGCTTTGCATCCTCCTATCTAAAGCCCCTGACGAAAAGCGTGGACCTGAAACGCACCAAGCATTCAATTATGTCTTTGGACTATGGAGTGTAAAAACGTTGTACTGTACATTTATGCACTGTTTGTAAATTATAACTTATCTACAAATCTTTTTTTGGTTTTAAATTATGCACTCATTAGAGTGACTTGCTTTTGAATCAAGTAATATGCAATTGTCACGTACCTGGCGGAGGAGCCCGACTTATGCAGTTGGCAACCTCTCTTACGACCCTGATTCGGGAACCCCTGGTAGAGTGGACAGCGGCTTGGGAGTGCAGGGAGGCACGAGGGTTGGACTGGGTCACTGGTGGTGGGGTGCAGGTCCGTGTGGAGCTTGTGCAAGCAGAAGCATAGTGATGCAGGCCAGGTCAGTAACAGGCTGGCGGAGCAGTGCAGAAGGGTCAGGCTGGAGAGTAGTCGGGTCCAGGCAGAGTTTGTTAACAAGTGGGCAGCGAGGTACAAGGGAGCAGACAGGAGAGTGGTCGTGGAAGCCGGGGTCGGTGCAGGCGGAGATCAAACAGCAGGGTCAGGACAAGCCGGGTCACAGGAACAGACAATCAGGTTAGCAGGTTGCTTCAGGAACACAGAAACACTGTAGAACAGACAGCATCCGCTGCAGGGTGTTGCCTGCTTAAATGGGCCGTTTAGCACCCTTGGCGCGCATGGGCGCTCGCACGGCATGCGCATACGCGCACAGGCAGTCAGAAACGGCCAGGGCAGCCACTTTCCGAACAGCAATAAAATTTGACTTTTTTTATATACATTTGAGTTGTTCACTACCTTTAAAGTCCCACACAGGGGGTTTACACCATCATTTACAGTAAAGAATAAGGTTTATACCTACACAAAAAAAGTATAGGAATGCAAATTGTGCATTGAAATGTTGGAAGGCTCTGAATGGGGCTGTTTTTTCAGTTTAAAATAACGACAAGCCTTTCACCGACGGGACCGGCAAAGACTGACGGACACGCGCATACGCGTACGGCACGCTCGCGGGTACGCGCGGTTCCCACGATTTGCCGGGTAAATTCGTCCGTTGTGGGACGTCGCCTACGACAGACAAGATGTCACAAAGACACAAGGACTTCG
>BLSH010281673.1:256729-267766 GCA_018402905.1 Glandirana rugosa | reverse complement strand
TCTTTCTCTCTCCCTCTCTCTTTCTCTCTCCCTTTCTCTTTCTCTCTCCCTTTCTTTCTCTCACCCTCTTTCTTTCTCTCTTTCTTTCTCTCTCCCTTTCTTTCTCTCTCTCTATTTCTTTCTTTCTCTCTCTCTTTCTTTCTCTCTCCCTCTTTCTTTCATTCTCTCTCCCTTTCTTTCTCTCTCCCTCTTTCTTTCTTTCTTTCTCTCTCCCTCTTTCTTTCTTTCTCTCTCCCTTTCTTTCTCTCACTCTCTTTCTTTCTCTCTCCCTCTCTCTTTCTCTCTCCCTCTTTCTTTCTTTCTCTCTCCCTCTTTCTTTCTCTCTCCCTCTTTCTTTCTTTCTCTCTCCCTCTTTCTTTCTCTTTTTCTCTCTCTCTCTCTCTTTCTCTCTCTTTCTCCCTCTTTCTTTCTCTCTATTTCTTTCTCCCTCTTTCTTTCTTTCTTCCTCTTTCTTTCTTTCTCCCTTTTTCTCTTTCTTTCTTTCTTTCTCTTTCCTTCATTTCAGTCTCTTTCTGTCTCTCTTTCTTTCTCCCTCTTTATTTCTTTCTTTCTCTTTCTTTCTTTCTTTCTCCCTCTTTATTTCTCTCTATTTCTTTCTTTCTCCCTCTTTATTTCTCTCTCCCTTTCTTTCTTTCTTTCTTTCTCTCTCCCTCTTTCTTTCTTTCTTTCTTTCTCTCTCCCTCTTTCTTTCTTTCTTTCTCTCTCCCTTTCTTTCTTTCTCTCTCCCTCTTTCTTTCTCTCTCTTTCTTTCTCTTTCTCCCTCTTTCTTTCTCTCTCTTTCTCTCTCTCTTTCTTTCTTCTCCCTCTTTCTCTCTCACTTTCTCTCTCTCTTTCTTTCTTCTCTCTCTTTCTCTCTCACTTTCTTTCTTTCTTTCTTTCTTCCTCTCTTTCTTTTTTCTCTGCTCCCAATCCTACAACACTTACCTGCGGTCCACTGTCACAGCACCAGCTGATCTGTGCCACCTCCCCATTGTCCGAGCTGTAGAGAAGGGTACTGAATCATCAGTCAAATTGCCGGGAGGAGGGAAGGAGTAGGGGCTGTGTGTGTCTATGGATGCACACAGCACTGGCTGGGAGCATACACACTACAGCTAGCTAAGGAGAAACCCATGACCAGGTGGGGAGAGCCAGCAGTTTGGGGACCGGCCACAGGAGAATAAAACTGGCAATTTTATCTAAGAAAATCCATCATACAAAGTAAATTTAATATCACTTTAAACAATCACTTTTTGTTTTTTTTAATGACAACAACCAAATACAGAGAAGGGTCATTGAGATGTTTATAGATGTTTATTGTATAAAGTTACAAAAATTCTGCCCATATCCCATTATTTCATAAATACAAAAACCTTAGCCAGTCTGTATATCTGATGCGGAATAATGACCGCTCTTCCATCTAAATGGCTTCTGACCCTATGTTGTCTGTATATGGAGGTAGGTGATGAACCACAAAGGAAAGGAAGCATTTAAATATCACTACAACTGTGCCAATATGGCTGCCCAGCTTGGACGTGTCTTTCACATCTTAAAAATCTTCAGTTTGCTAATAAAAATCTTCTTGGAGCTGTCCAAGGACTGTGACCTGAACATAGCATTTTGTGTGTCTACATGTCCCCCAGAGATAAACCCAAGTTGAACATTTCCAGCTGGCTTGTAAACAATGAAAGAAGTGGAATAATTGAAGATGCATATCATTTATGGTGCTGCAAATCATTTATGACGCTGGATATTATTTATGGCGCTGGATAAAACTTATGGCGCTGGATATCTTTTATGGCGCTGGATATCATTTATGGAGCTGGATGTCATTTATGGAGCTGGATGTCATTTATGGCGCTGGATATCACTTATGGCGCTGGATATCACTTATGGCGCTGGATATAACTTATGGAGCTGGATGTCATTTATGGAGCTGGATATCATTTATGGAGCTGGATGTCATTTATGGCGTTGGATATCATTTATGGTGCTGGATATCACTTATGGTGCTGGATATCATTTATGGCGCTGGATATCACTTATGGTGCTGGATATCACTTATGACGCTGCCCAATAAATCTGTACAGAGGTGGGGGTTACACTATAAAGTTGAAGTTTCCGTTTGAACAATGAGGCAACAGAATCACGAAAGATGGTTGTCTTGATGTTCCAGATTCAGTTGTTCGATCCCATCGCACATGGTGAAGAGGTTTACACATTGTCGGGATTGATTGGGGTCGGCGGGGGAGGATGTGAGCGGTGGTTGCTTCTGGATTTCTACAGAAAAAGAACGGTCTCATGGAAAATCAAAAATTTCATTTTTCAGTGCACATGCTGAAATCACTAATTGTGAGCCATGAACGTATCTTCCTCCTTTCACGGCACTGGGAGAGGGGGGCTGATATATCGTCTGCAACCTGTAGTGCTAGCTCTTTGTAATGTAAACATTGCCACCGATTCTGATGCTTCTCTGTTCAATTGATTTTTTTCGTAGAGAATTTTAAAAAGTCTAGTATGCCCCATGGTGTGGGTCTATCAAAAGCATTTTGAAATTTACCAACCTGTATAACTCTTTCCTTCTTAACCTGACTGAATACATTGGATGACTGTTGTAAATGGAGCAAGAGTAGCCCATGAAGCCGCTATGGGGCCTGGGGTAGGATGGGGACCCCATTAGGAAACTGGTTAAGGAAAACTAAACTGTGATGTTTCCAGTATAGGAGGGCCGAATTCAGAACTTAGGATTGGTCCTAGTCAAAGATCTCCCATTGAAAAAGCATTTGTTTATCTGTCCTAGCATGGCAATGTATTGCCCTCTGAACTCCTGCTCCAGAGTGAAATGAACCCTGTATGCCCAGTGGCGTCACTAAGGTTGGTGTCACCTGGTGCGGTAAAACATGGTGTCACCCCCACCAAAAAATATTTTCCCGTTTTCTGAAAGTGCACCAAAGATGCAGCATTTCAAAAAGTTATAAATTGATTTCCATTTTAATGAGTGAAATACGTATTTGATCCTCCTATCAATCAGCAAGTTTTCTGGCTCCCAGGTGTCTTCTATACAGGTAACGAGGTAGTGCTCCTAATCTCAGCTTGTTACCTGTATACAAGACTCCTGTCCACAGAAGCAATGAATCAATTGGATTCCAATCTCTCCATCATGACCAAGACCAAAGAGCTGTCCAAGGATGTCAGAGACAAGGTTGTAGACCTACACAAGACTGGAATGGGCTACAAGACCATTGTCAAGCAGCTTGGTGAGAGGGTGCCAACAGATGGTGCGATTATTCGAAAATGGAAGAAATACAAAATAACTGTCAATCTCCTGCGATCTGGGGCTCCATGCAAGATCTCACCTCGTGGAGTTTCAATGATTATAGAAACGGTGAGGAATCAGCCCAGAACTACACGGGAGAATCTTGTCAATGATCTCAAGGCAGCTGGGTCCATAGTCACCAAGAAAACAATTGGTAACACGCTACACCGTGAAGGACTGAAATCCTGCAGTGCCCGCAAAGTCCCCCTGCTCAAGAAAGCACATGGTACAGCCCGTCTGAAGATTGCTAATGAACATCTGAATGATTCAGAGGAGAACTGGGTGAAGGTGTTGTGGTCAGATAAGACCAAAATTGAGCTCTTTGGCATCAACTCAACTCGCTATGTTTGGAGGAGGAGGAGGAATGCTGCCTATGACCCCCAAGAACACCATCCCCATCGTCAAACATGGAGGTGGTTCTGCTAAGGGGAGAGGACAACTTCACCGTATCAAATCGACGATGGATGGGGCCATGTACTGTCAAATCTTGGATGAGAACCTCCTTCCTTCAGCCAGGGCGTTGAAAATGGGTCATGGGTGGGTATTCCAGCATTACAATGACCCAAAACACACGGCCAAGGCAACAAAGAAGTGGCTCAAGAAGAAGCACATTAAGGACCTGGAGTGGCATAGCCAGTCTCCAGACCTTAATCCCAAAGAAAATATGTGGATGGAGCTGAAGGTTCGAGTTACCAAACATCAGCTTCGACACCTTAATGACTTGGAGAGGATCTGCAAAGAGGAGTGGGACAAAATCCCTCCTGAGATGTCTGCAAACCTGGTGGCCCAACTACAAGAAACATCTGACCTCTGTGATTGCCAACAAGGGTTTTGCCACCAAGTAGGGGTCAAATACTTATTTCACTCCTTAAAAGGTAAATCAATGTATAACGTTTTTGAAATGCGTTTTTCTGGATATTTTTGTTGTTATTCTGCCTCTCACTGGTAAATTAAACCGACCATTAAAATTATAGACTGATCATTTCTTTGTCAGTGGGCTAAAGTACAAAATCAGCAAGGGCACTGCCACTGACCATCAATGAACCACTGAGCACACTAACGTCCCATGAGCTGCAGATCTGAAAATTATTTTAGGGGCTCCCCGAGATCTTAAACTTTTTGCTATGGGTTCCTCCAAGTTGAAAAGGACATTCAGAAGGTACATTTCACAGACACAGCTACGTTTTCTCTCTACAATACCAACCAAAGCTTATATACCCCTAAACCTGTGACATCACAGTGTGGCTGGAGATGTATAAACCAATAATAAACCATAACTATTCACCTTCAGCTATTGAGAGGTCGGAGACGTTCATTGAACCATCTTCACTTTGACTGCTGTTGGTCCACTCCAAGGCTTGCGGTTGCCCCGCCCCCTGCCCTTCGTACTGCGCACCAGAGGCATCGGTCAGAGCGGCTGAATCTCCTTTGCAAACGAAAAAGTGTGATGAAAGTCAGAACTGCAACTTTTTGAAGAAAGAAAAAAAATGGCACCGAACAGATATAAAACACACAACTTATTGCAGCTCTATGTTCATTAATGAAAATGTAATTTTTTTTGTAATGCAAGCATCTAAATCTGATTGGGTATCAGACTCTTGCAGTCCCCTGTACAGCAGAGCTCAGAAAGAAAGATGCAGCACAAGGAGCCAATCAGTTGTGCAGTGCTCACAGCTCCTTGTGCTAACAAGGAACATTCAGGTACTTTATTAGGTACACCTTGCTAGTAGCGGGTTGGACCCCCTTTACCTTCATTCTTGGTGGCATAGATCCAACAAGGTGTTGGAAACGTTCCTCAGAGATTTTGCTCCATGGTGACAATGATAGCATCACACAGTTGCTGCACACCCATGATGCCAATCTTCCACCACATCCCAAAGGTGCTCTACTGGATGAGATCTGGTGAGTGTGGAGGCCATTGGAGTGCAGGGACCTCATTGTCCAGTGGTGAGATGATTGGATGAGATCTGATGAGTGTGGAGGCCATTGGAGTGCAGGGACCTCATTGTCCAGTGGTGAGATGATTGGATGAGATGTGGTGAGTGTGGAGGCCATTGGAGTACAGTGACCTCATTGTCCAGTGGTGAGATGATTGGATGAGATCTGAGTGTGGAGGCCATTGGAGTGCAGTGACCTCATTGTCCAATGGTGAGATGATTGGAGCTTTGTGACATGGTGCATTATCCTGCTGGAAGGAGCCATCAGAAGATGGGGACACTGTAGTCATAAAGGGATGGACATGGTCAGCAACAATACTCAGGTAGGCCGTGGCGTTTAAACCATGCTCAGTTGGTACTAAGGGGCCTAAAGTGTGCCCACCCCCCACACCATTACACCACCAGCCTGAACAGGTGATACAAGGCAGGATGGATCCATGCGCCAAATTCTGACCCCACCATCTGAATGTCGCAGCTGAAATCCAGACTCATCAGACCAGGCAACGTTTTTCCAATTTTCTATTGTCCAATTTTAGTGAGCCTGTGCCAATTGTAGCCTCAGTTTTCTGTTCTTAGCTGACAGGAGTTGCCCCCGGTGTGGCCTTCTGCTGCTGTAGCCCATCTGCTTCAAGGTTGGATGTGTTTTGCGGTCAGAGATGGTATTCTGCATACCTTGGGTGTAAAGAGTGGTTATTTCAGTTGCTGTTGCCTTTCTATTATCTGGAACCAGTCTGCCCATTCTCCTCTGACCCCTGACATCAACAAGGCATTTTCCTCCACACAACGGCCACTCACTGGATATTTTCTCTTTTTCCCACCATTCTTTGTAAACCCGAGAGATGGTTGTGTGCGAAAATCCCAGAAATACTCAGACCGGCCCATCTGGCACCAACAACCATGCCACCTTCAAAGTCACTTAAATCCATGTTTTTTCCTCATTCTGATGCTCGGTTTGAACTTTAGCAAGTCGTCTTCACCACGTCTAGATGCCTAGATGCATTGAACTGCTGCCATGTGATTGGCTGATTAGCAATTTGTGTTACCAAGCCATTGAACAGGTGTACCTAATAAAGTGTGAGTATATATTGCTTATTGGTGTGAAGGTTTGTATAAATCTAAATGTCTGTTGGCTCTCAGGGCAGAAAATGACCTCGGACAACAACAAATGGACACTACCCTGTTACAGACTCTTGAAGTGTCTACTGCACCTTATAGAAAATGTTCTCTCTTGCCGTACAGCCCATAGGAGAGCTGTGAACAGGCGAAGGGCTGTGTCTATGAAGGCATTTAATGGACTGTTCTAGACGGCCATAGACTGACCAATAGGCATACTTGGGGCATTCCCCTCAGGAAACTTTGGATAGTTCAAGAGCCTGCACACACAGGCTCAACAACACAGCCAAAAGTAACAAACACAAAGAGCACCTTTAATGCCCCATCTGGGCACTTGATTGTTTCTGCTGATACAGCAAAATTTTTACCTGTTGTGTAGCCGAGGTCCTGGCTGTCTCCACCGTTCAGTAAGTTATCGCCAACTGTAAAATTTTGACTGTTTTGAATATAAATGGTGTAATTTTTAATCACCGGAGGATTGATCGTCATATGGGAATCTGTAATTGAAAAATAGAAAATAAATTAATATTACTATTTATTCCACAATTGCCAGCAAATTGGATCGACCTTGCCGACACCATTGATCTTTTTAGCTATCTGTAAGGGGGTAATTCTTCCCAATGACCATCACACGAATGTATCATGAGTTGCAGATATACAGGATGGGCCATTTATATGGATACACCTTAATAAAATGGGAATGGTTGGTGATATTAACTTCCTGTTGGTGGCACATTAGTATATGTGAGGGGGGAAACTTTTCAAGATGGGTGGTGACCATGGTGGCCATTTTGAAGTCGGCCATTTTGAATCCAACTTTTGTTTTTTCAATAGGAAGAGGGTCATGTGACACATCAAACTTATTGTGAATTTCACAAGAAAAACAATGGTGTGCTTGGTTTTAACGTAACTTTATTCTTTCATGAGTTATTTACAAGTTTCTGACCACTTATAAAATGTGTTCAGTGTGCTGCCCATTGTGTTGGATTGTCAATGCAACCCTCTTCTCCCACTCTTCACACACTGATAGCAACACCGCAGGAGAAATGCTAGCACAGGCTTCCAGTATCCGTAGTTTCAGGTGATGCACATCTCGTATCTTCACAGCATATGGTTTTTTTATGGTTTTTATGGTCAGTAAAAACCAATACCGGGTGAGCTGCTCCTTCCAGGAGGTACCGCCATTCCTCCAAAGCCGACTTGATGGCCAGCAAATCCCCATCACCGACATCATAGTTCCAGCAAGATGGTGCCCCACCACATTATGGGTGTCAGGTCCCAGCATTCCTAGATGAACAGTTTCCTGGAAAGTGGACTGGTCGTCGTGGGCCAGTTGAATGGCCCCCAAGGTCTCCCGATCTGAGCCCCTTAGACTTTTATCTTTGGGGTCATCTGAAGGCAATTGTCTATGCTGTGAAGATACGAGATGTGCAGCACCTGAAACTAGGGATAATGGAAGCCTGTGCTAGCATTTCTCCTGCGGTGTTGCTATCAGTGTGTGAAGAGTGGGAGAAGAGGGTTGCATTGACAATCCAACACAATGGGCAGCACATTGAAGACATTTTATAAGTGGTCAGAAACTTGTAAATAACTCATGAAAGAATAAAGTTACGTTAAAACCAAGCACACCATTGTTTTTCTTGTGAAATTCCCAATTCGTTTGATGTGTCACATGACCCTCTTCCTATTGAAAAAACAAAAGTTAGATTCAAAATGGCCGCCATGGTCACCACCCATCTTGAAAAGTTTCCCCCCTCACATATACTAATGTGCCACAAACAGGAAGTTAATATCACCAACCATTCCCATTTTATTAAGGTGTATCCATATAAATGGCCCACCCTGTACATAGTAATTATTAGCAGGGGTTCCCTGAGACCTGGAAAGTTATTTCAAGGGTTCCTCTGAGTTGAAAAGGCTGAGAAAGTCTGGTAGACCAAGCTCGGTTCAGACAAAGGTTGATGGCTTGGTAAAGCCACAAAGTACAGTTCACAACCCATGGAGACAAAAGAAGAATCTTTTGAGTGCTTGGACCATCCATGAAGCATCCACACACCAATAACATTTCAGATTTGGAAGCTTGTAGAATTAAAAAATGTCTACCTAAAGGGTCAGTCCATCCAAAGCTAGTATTTCAGTGTTTGATGGATGCTGAAGAGCCTTCTGACATTATCTTCTACCTCTGTACCCATTTTCAGGGGCTTTCATAAACCCTGCTGGTTGATCACTTTTTATTATGGGGACTTTAACATAGGACACACAACGGTGCCCGGGGGACACCAAAAACTTCCAGATGGACAGGATTCTGGGTTGGGAATTATGTCAGATCTTGTTGTTGGACTACCCGCAACATATATAAAGACAAGAGCTGACTCAGTCCGCCTGGCTCCATAGAACTAAAATATCTTTTGAGTGGACAGGCCCTTTAAAGGAGAAGTAGGGCCAAATCTCTTTTGGCCCTACTTCTCCTGTAGGCCACAGGAGTTCACTTAATTTTGCCCTCCTGTGACCCATAATCAGTGGGCTAAAGTCAGCTGTCGGCTGGCATGACTGAGCCGGTCTAGACTCTGGAGAGATCCCGACTGTGATGTTGGAATCCACCCAGATGCCTGACTGGCAGCTGGCTCAGGCTCTCAGCAAGCCGCTGAGATGGCCACTCCCACCACCCCCCACCCCCACAGCCCGGTGCTCCAGTGAGCGCTGGAGGGGCAGAGCACAGAGCAGTGACTGACAGTCACCGGTTCTCTGCTCACTAAAGGCCGAGACCTGGGCGACCTAGGTAAGTAGATAAGTTTGTTTGATTTTTTTCAATACCAAGTTTTTCTATTCATTTTTTGCCATGGCATTAAAAAAAGGCCAGTAGGGATTGGTTTGGCACAATAATCAAGTCTTCCAATGATGGGAAAAGCTTGTTGCAACGCTACATTAAAAATTTGGCTACAGTCTTACTAGCACAACCAAAAAACGAAAGTTGGCGGCAGCAACTGTTACTACCACGACTTGTATAAGCTGACGCCTGGTCTCTAAGGGAAAGACCACAATATTTTTCTTACCTCTAGTTCAGGGGTCTGCATACTTTCTAAACAAAGGGCCAATTTACTGTTCTTCATACATTAAAGGGTACCGGACTGTTGCCAGTGGGAGAAGAAAATGTCCTGGAGTCAGTTGGAGTAAACAATGCCAAATCTTTAGTGGAAGGAATAATGCCCCATCATTGGCGTCAGTGCAAGGAATAGTGCCCCATCGTTGGTATGAATGGGAGGAATAGTGCCCCATCATTGGTATCAATGGGAGGGATAGTGCCCCATCATTGGACTCAGTGGGAGGAATAGTGCCCCATCATTGGCATCAATGGGAGGAATAGTGCCCCATCATTGGCATCAATGGGAGGAATAGTGCCCCATCATTGGTATCAGTGGGAGGAATGGTGCCCCATCATTGGTATCAATGGGAGGGATAGTGTCCCATCATTGGCATCAATGGGATGAATGGTGCCCCATCGTTGGTATTAATGGGAGAAATAGTGTCCCATCATTGGTATTTAGTGGGAGGAATAGTGCCCCATCATTGGTATCAATGGGAGGAATAGTGCCCCATCATTGGAGTCAGTGGGAGGAATAGTGACCCATCATTTGAATCAATGGCAGGAATGGTGCCCCATCAATGGTATCAATGGGAGGAGTAGTGCCCCATCATTGGAGTCAGTGGAAAGAATAGTGCCCCATCATTTGTATCAATGGGAGGACTGGTGCCTCTTCGTTGGTATCAATGGGAGGAGTAGTGCCCCATCATTGAAATCAGTGGGAGGAATAGTGCCCCATCATTTGTATCAATGGGAGGAATGGTGCCCCATCGTTGGTATCAATAGGAGGAGTAGTGCCCCATCATTGGAGTCAGTGGGAGGAATAGTGCCCTATCGTTGGTATCGATAGAAGGAATGGTGCCCCATCGTTGGCATCAATGGGAGGAATAGTGCCCCATCATTGGTATCAATGGGAGGAATAGTGCCCTATCGTTGGTATCGATAGAAGGAATGGTGCCCCATCGTTGGCATCAATGGGAGGAATAGTGCCCCATCATTGGTATCAATGGGCGGAATAGTGCCCCATTATTGGTATCAATGGGAGGAATAGTGCCCCATCAATGGTATCAATGAGAGGAATAGTGCCCCATCATTGGTATTTCGTGGGAGGAATAGTGCCCCGTCATTGGTGTCAGTGGGAGGAATAGTGCCCCATCAATGGTGTCAGTGGGTGGAATAGTGCCCCGTCATTGGTATCAGTGGGAGGAATAGTGCCCCATCAATGGTGTCAGTGGGAGGAATAGTGCCCCATCCATGGTGTCAGTGGGTGGAATAGTGTCACATTTTTGGTGTCAGTAAGGGGAATAGTGTTGTATCATTGGTGTCAGTGGGAGTAATAGTGCCCCATCATTGATATCAATGGGAGGAATAGTGCCCCATCATTGGTATTTTGTGGGAGGAATAGTGCCCCATCAGCGGTGTCAGTGGGAGGAATAGTGCCCCATCGTTGGTGTCAGTGGGAGAAATAGTGCCCCATCGTTGGTGTCAGTGGGAGAAATAGTGCCCCATCGTTGGTGTCAGTGGGAGGAATAGTGCCCCATTGTTGGTGTCTGTGGTTGCTACCCCGTGATAAAGAGGGTGACTGTGGTTGCTACCCCGTGATAAAGAGGGTG
>BLSH010281673.1:196516-218819 GCA_018402905.1 Glandirana rugosa | reverse complement strand
AGACAGATATTCTTCCTCATATTTGTGGTAAAAAACAATCGGTGTTTATTGATTGGTTTGCGCAAAAGTTGCCGCGTTTACAAACTATGAGAATTAATTTATGGCGTTTTTACAATTTTTTTTTTACTAGTAATGGTGGCGATCTGCGTTTTTTATCAGGACTGTGATATTGCGGCGGGCATGTCGGACATTTTTGACACTCTTTTGGGACCGATGACATTTATACAGCGATCAGCAATTTAAATATCCACTGATTACTGTGTAAATGTCATTGGCAGGGAAGGAGTTAACCTGCAGGGGGCAGTGAAGGGGTTAACTGTGTTCCCTAGGGTTGTTCTAACTGTGAGGGGGCTGGTCTGGCAGGGGCACCAGAGCTCTAACTGATCCTCAGTACAGGGATCAGTAGATCTCTGACATGCCACCTGTCAGAATGGGGAACCGCCGTGTTTACACCGGTGATTCCCAGTTCTGGCTCTGGATCGCGGGTCGCCGATGTACATCGAGTCCACCCGACCCGCGGCCCTGTTGACTTGAAAGTCACTAGTGGTGTTTGTAGTGGTGTCACAGAAGACAATCCATAAGTCTGTCTTCAGAGGGAAAGGCAGCAACATGCACCAACCCTTATTACCTCCCTTTGATCAAGTTGTTAGTTTAGAAGATGAATCCTCTTCTTAGGCAGAAGAAATACTAGTTCAAATGTAGAATCAGTGTGTATTTTGACTGGATCATCATTCAAGAAGTCAGATAAGGATGACCCTGAAATGTCAAGAAATGCAGTGGATGATACTGAACGGATGCTGCGATCATCGGGGTTGAGGTCAGCAGGCACGGGGGGGGGGGGGGTTATTTACTAAAGGCAGATCCACTCTGCACTTGGATGTGCAGTCGCTGTAGATCTGAGGGGGACATGCAAGGAAAATAAAAAAACAGCATTTTGGCTTGCACATGATTGGATGATAAAATCAGCAGAGATTCCCCTCATTTCAGATCTTCCCCTCAGGTCTACAGTGACTGCACTTCCAAGTGCATTTGCAGGGCAGAGTGGATTTGCCTTTAGTAATTGATCGAGTTTGGAGAACCTTCTGATGCATTCTGCTCTGTTACTGACATACACATAGAACTCTTTTTTGGTTGTGTATTTATCCCAACACGTGTTGTATGTGCAAAACTGAAAATAGTTTATTTTAAAGTCTATTTCACATTTTATAAATTCAGCAATTTCAACTGCTGATACGGCTGCAAAGAGTTCAAGTTTTGGAATGGCATGTGCTGGTTTTGGGGTCAGCTTGGCCTTACAAAGGACAAAACCCACACTTACTTTGTCTCTTGGATCTATAACTTTGAGCTAGGCTGCCACAGCTATTGCTTCAATGGAATCATCAGAGAAAACATGGATCACTCATCTGGTGGCATTTGTTAGGACGGCAGAATTGTAAGAGCACTGAATCTGAAGTTGTTCTAATGCTTTCAGGGACTCTTTCCATGATTCCCATCTTTTTTGTTTCTCTCTAAGTAATGGTTTTTCCCAATCTGTGTTTTCAGAAGTAAACTGTCTTAGAAGTATCTTACCCTGAACAGTAAACGGTGCTATAAAACCTAGAGGATTGTAAATGCTGTTCTCAGCAAACAAAACTGTTTGTTTTGTGAAGAGCATGTCACAACTAAGGCCCCTTTCACACGGACGGATAGAATCCAGCATTTAGCTGCGGATAGATGAAATTATCTACCGCAGCTATACTGTGACAATGCTTTCCTATGGCCCCTTTCACACTATGCATTTAGCAACGGTTTTGTTACAGAGAATTTCGAACGATTAGAAAAAAAATGGATTTGAATGCATCCAGGAACGATGTTATGCAGCTATCTGCACATTTCTGCAGCTATCTGCAGGTAAAAGCAGTGCACTGTGTCATCTAAGGATAGCAACGGCAACAAGCATAGAAAATCAATAGGAAGCACTTCAGAAATGTCAAGAATGTTAAGAATGTTTCCACTGCAGCTAAACGTAGCTGCATGTAATCATGGCTAATCGGAATGTACAAATGCAAGCAATCGTGCTTTGGAGTCTGGTATCTGGCTTGCATTTAGCAACAGCAGAACAGCCGCCCGTGTGAAAGGGGCCGCCTTAAACTTGAAATTTGAACATGTCTTGACATCTCAAAACAATCCGAGGCTACGTTGCATATGGGAAAGATCCATTCCTAGATCAAATCCTTTTACACTAACAGCATGGTCATTAAAATGAAAGGTTTTCAATACCTGGTCACCTTTAGAGATAATTTTGTGAAGCCTGAGGTTGGCGGTGGCAAGCATATCCTGAGTTCTCTTGAAAAGAACAATTGCTTCTTCTTTTGTAGGCAGAGATTTGCACCCATTGTCTACATAGAAATTACTTTCCACAAATGCACATGAATAAGTTCTGAATTCTTTTTCACCTTCTTGAGTTGTTCTACTCAGCCGATAAATTGCTATATGTAATTTCATTCAGTAGTCTATGACTTCATTGCTGACATCATTGTTGCAATAGCATTTGAACCTGAAGACGTTCCCATTATCCTCTCGAATAGAGTTGATCGAACCTTTGGAAGTCCGGGTTCAGCAGGTTCGGCCGAACTTCCGGACAAAGTCCGGGTTTGGTACCAGACTTGACCTGAACTTTGTCCTGGACCCCGAACTCCATTGAAATCAACGGGGACCCGAACTTTTAGGCACAAAAATGGCTGTAACAAAGTCCTGGCAAGTCCTAGAGGTCTGCAAAAGGAAGGAAAATGGGGGGTAAAAGTCGGGCAAGTGCCCTACAAAGAAATGGGGATAGGGAAATAACTTAAAATAATTTTTAAGTTAAAATCACATAAAAAAGTCAAAAATGGAGGTGGGTGTGGAGTTGGTGGTTGAGGAGGCAGTGGAAGTGGCGGTGGAGGAGGAGGAGGTAGCCAACACTGTTTTGTTTTTATTTTTGTGCAAGAAATGCACCGCTGGCCGCAAATGTAGTTTTTGGAATTTTTTTTGTTTTTTTTAAACCAGCAATGTAGATGCACTTTTTAATTTTGTGCAAGAAACAATAATCTGTCCCTTTAAGCAACAGCAGGAACCTCTCCCTATAGAACTTGGAGATGATTTTAGATTCTAAAATCATCTCCAAGTTGTACAGGGAAAGGTTCCAGCTGTTGCTTTAAGGGAAAGATTATTGTTCTAAAATCATCTCCAAGTTGTATAGGGGAAGTTTCTTCCAGCCGCATAGAGCCATATTATTGTTCTAAAATCATCTCCAAGTTGTATAGGCAAAGTTTCTTCCAGCTGCATAGAGCCATATAATTGTTCTAAAATCATCTCCAAGTTGTATAGGCAAAGTTTCTTCCAGCGGCATAGAGAGCCATATTATTGTTCTAAATTTTAGAACAATAATATGGCTCTATGCGGCTGGAAGAAACTTTGCCTATACAACTTGGAGATTATTTTAGAACAATAATATGGCTCTATGTGGCTGGAAGAAACTTCCCCTATATTTCCCTTAAAGCAACAGCTGGAACCTTTCCCTGTACAACTTGGAGATGATTTTAGAACAATAGTCTTTCCCGTAAAGCAACAGACTCTACTTAGTCTAGTCAGATCGTTCTGTGCAGCAGGATGAGGTCTGCAATCTGTCTCTCAAAGCAGCAGTACTAGTATCTCTACCTAGTCCACAATCAGATCGTTCAGTAATGCAGGATGAGATGTTCTATAATATCTGCAATCTGTCCCTCACAGAGCCAGCAGCATCCTCTCCCTAAACTATCCTGAGAGCATATGACATGCAGCACGGTGACTCCAGCCCCATATAGAGGCTGTGTCACATGATGCACTGGCCAATCACAGCCATGCCATTAGTAGGCATGGCTGTGATGGCTTCTAAGGGCAAACCAGTGAAACACTTGTTGATTGGCTGCCCCTTCAACACGTGGAATAAAATACCAGAACCCCGGACCCGAACCCGGACTTTTTTTGAAAAGTCCGGGTCCCGGACACCCCAAAGTTCGGTACGGACCCAAACTTTACAGTTCGGGTTCGCTCAACTCTACTCTCGGACAATTAAAAAATGGAATATTTGCTGAATCTTGGCCATAACACCAGCTGGTTCTTGTCTGAAGTGGAGCAAAACTCCTATAAAATTGTTCAGATTAGGCCCAGGGAAAAAATACATCATGAGGGAAACATCTTCATATTGAGCACTTGAGTCAAAGACCACTCTGATCTAATCTGGCTTGTGAGCATGGCAATGTCAAAGCATGGGAGGTACCAACATTCCTTTACTTCCTTGAGAGGTGCTGCAGGCTCAGCATGATTTCTTGCCAACACCTTCTGCAAATAGTCAACAAAGTGTTTTTTGTTCTGGATGTGCTGTAAAGAAGTAAATCCTGCTTTTGCATGCTGAAGATTCTTTGGTAGTTTCTTTCTTGAGGCACGAAATGGTAGTGGTGCCACCTAGCTATTGGAATTGTCCTGATAAAACTCCTTACACATGGTTTTAGGAACTCTTCCATGGTTACTGCCAGCTCAATATCTTTAGTCAATACATCAAAGACTGCGGTGCCAACATTATTATCCCAGAAATAAAGGACCTTGTGTGAAGAACTGTTGCATGCATTAACTGCAGTCTTTCTTTGACATGGCAGTGATGTAGTCATTGTTCAAAACTTTTTTGTGTCCATTTGGCAGGACACATGTCTTGAAAGAAGAAACTGTGGAAGACCTCCTGACATTACCTAAACAGACATTACCTATGATTACCCAGCCTAGGTCCAGGTGTTGGGCATATGGTGCGTCATGTGGCCTGTTGATTTGTTGGCGAGCCTTATGTACCCTTGGGATGTCTCTACCAACAAGCAGGAAGATATCAGCATTTCTGCCAAGCACTAATATGTGGTTAGCTTTGCGCCCAAAGTGAGAGTAGTGAGAGGCAGCTGCAAGAGTAGGAATCTGCTCTCTGTTGGTTGGAATCTGGCTGTACTTGATGAGAGTGGGCAATGGTATTACTATGCTGCCATTGGGAACTATTACAAGACCAGTGGCTCCCTGCTGGAAACTTCTTTGATGCCAGCACAGATACCCAGGATGTATGGTAAGACATCTACTGTTATGTTTAACAGGTCAAAAAGCTTTGCAAGAGACCTGTTATTCTGGCACAGGATTTGCCACAGAGTCCTTCTCCACAGACATCTGTACAGAGGAGAAAACTGAAGTATGCAGCACTATTTACTTTGCACTCTCTCCACCATGCGTTGCCTTGGGAGGATTACCTGTAGACAGAGTGGGACTGTTTTGAAATAGATGAAGCGCTTGCATGTGATTTTCAATATCACATTCTATGCACTTAATAGTAGCCTTACAGTCTTTAGCATGCTGTTCTGTGAGAGCATAGCATTTAAAGCAAACCCCACATTTCTTAAAAATGTGCATTCTTGCAAGAGTTTCTTTCTGAAGCCGATACACTTCCCAAGTGGGTGTGTTATGTTATGTATGGGACAACAGGGATTTGGGTTTTGTATTTTCTTGCTCTGATAGGTCTTTTCAGGGATTGGAGTAGGCTTGGGTAGAATATCAGTCCTTTTCACAGACACTGGACCTCTGTGGTCTCTATGTGGAATGCATGGACTTGAAGGCCTTGGAAAAGGTAGGCAGAGAGGGTTGGACTCTCCAAAGGAGAAACTTGGATCATTCTTGGTATCTGCACTTCTCCTAATGAACTCACAAACGTAGGAAAAGGGAAGAAATTGAACTTTATTTTCTTCCTTGCACCTTGATCCAAGTGGTGCCCGTTTTCCTGTATGCCATAAGGTAACTTGAATACTATTGAGTTAACCCCATGAGCGGTAGGGTTGTCGATGTGATTAGCTTTGAGTATTTTGATATGTTCAGCAGATTGAGAACCCATCGCTCTGATAAGCAGATCTAGTTCTTCTGTAGTTATGACATATAGTTCACTGGTGGTGGCTTTGAAGGTGGTTTTCCTGCCTCTGTAGTTTTCAGGTTTGTCATCAAACTTAGTGAAACCTGTCTTGCTGAGCTCTTTGTACAGTACTGTGATATATCTGTGAGAACTGTGATATATGTGTTTTTGGACTTCGGATGTACAACTGCATGTGGAACAAAGCCAGTTACATTGACTGGTGTGCTGAGATTGAGTGACTGTTCCATACTGTTGCCTACAGTTTGCTGTGGTACTCAGCGATGAGTAGGTACATTGTCTTGAGAGGTGGTAGGCACAGTGTACTGAACTTGGTTGAGGGATACGGCTGTTGTGGCTGGGAGCTAAAGTTTTTGGAGAGACTGTGAGGAATATGAAGCATATGATACAACTGAGTGTCTGAGTCTGTTACCTCCTTTACTTTCCCAAGTAGCTTGCTCTAAAATCTTGCTCATTGTTTCTCGAAAGCTTCAGTCTTGGCTCTCTTGTGTGCAGCTTCTACTTCCGCTTCTGCTTCCATCCATGCTTTCTTGTCTGAAATTTCTGTGGCTCCTGCTTCCATCTCTGCTTTCTTGCATGCAGCTTCTGCCTCCATCAATGCTTTCTTGCATGTGGTTTCTGCAGCCTCTGCTTCCATCTCTGTTTTCTTGCGTGCTGCTTCTGCCTCGGTTTTCTCGTGTGCGTTCTGTTTCCATTTTTTTTTTGGCCAAAGGCTGAATTTTAGAAGCTTCAGTATCAGCACAGGCTTTAATACGTTGTTGGCTGAGAGTAGAAGGTATAGTAGAGATTTGGTGGATCTGGAGGAGTGTCTCTTAGATACAGAGCAATGCGATTACAGTACATATGGTGAATGAAGAATAAAGTATGAAGAAGAAGCAGGGAGGGACTAGAGCATCCCCTTGGTATGGAGTGATAAAAGGACAAAATTATTTAAAGGCAAACAAACAACAAATCATGTGTAACATGATACATATACAGTAAGAAATATGCAAACATGCTGTATGCTGCAACAAGGGTTAACATGCCATGTGCAGGCAGCATGTTAGAAAGTTAGATTCCTACTCTCACACACAATGCAAAAGCCTGTGACTCCAGCATTAAAACACACCCACTGCATGCTGTAGAATGTAGCAAGGGACAGCCAGAGACAACACAAATGAAATTCCAGAAGTAGGCGTGACTACACATTTCAGGGGACGCCCCCCTTTATCAGGCTTCATTCTACTGGGTTTTATGTGTTTGGAGCCACTTTAAAGCAGGGATCTATGCCAGTTGAATCCACTTGCTGTACTGGACTTTGGTGCAAGCATCTGGTTTCCACAATGCATTGTTCCTCCTCATGTTTGTACATGGCCATTTTCTATCACCTTTGTTTATAATAAAGCACCTTTAATACTACACTTAGCTGCACACTGTTAGTTTTGCTAGTCTCCCCCCCATTGTGCATTCTTTATTCTCTGGAAGTCCCCCCCCCCACTATCTACGCTATGTTCTAGCAGCTTTACCACCCTCACCTACGCTACTTTCTCTGGCAGCTATTACTACGCCTTCATGTACATGGGACACTTTTTTAACCTCTCCTGAATTATTTTTTGACAGCTAGAAGCCTACGCTTAAAAACTTCCGTTTAGCTGCGTTTTACATGCCGCGTTTAGCTGCGTTTGCGTCTAGAAGCGTTTTTGAAAAAAATAAACATTTTTTAAAAAAATTAAAACACCTGTAAACAAAACGCTGCTAAATGTGGGTTACCTAGTTTAGCAGCGTTTACAAGCTGTTACAGGCATTTGGCATTTCAAATGCCTCTGAACTTTCGTCCGAATGCATTTTTTTTGGGTTCCAAAAAAAGCTTCTAAACTCAACTGCCTAGAAATTACTATAAACGACCCTGTGTACATATGTATGAATTAAGGATGCAGCGCAGTATATGAAAGATAAATATATAAATTACAACAATAAAAGTTATTAAAACAATACATATAGAAAGTCCATTGTTAGAGAAGAGAATGCTTCCTGCAGATAGATCCAGAACCAGTGTGCAGGGAATCAATGATAAAACTCTCAGTGCTCAATCCCTCCACAAGACAACGTGTTCACTCACCTCAATGTTTGACCCCAGTTCTACTAGAGGGTCAAACACACTTGCCCCCACAGGGGTATCAAAGAGCCCAGATGATCTAACTGCTGCTAAGGATTTCTATGGAGCTTGGTCAATCTCATGCCGCAGTGTCTCTAAGAGACACTCCTCCAGATCCGCCAAATGAAATGAACAACCATTCAGCGGAAAGTGTATGCAACCATCTAAGTGCTCACTGCAAAACTAGTTTGCGCAATTTATTAAAGAATATTACACAGCATATGAAAACAGAGACTCTATGTCTCCTGGAACGGCAGCGGGTGACGTCACGTAAGCTCCTCCTCCCGTATGCATTGCAACCTTTGTTAGTGGGGTGGAGCTTAGATCGTAACCCTGTGTAAATGTACTGATAAGATAACATAGAGGAGAGTTCAGGGGCAGCTTAAAAAAATGGCCAACTGCTCCTAAATGTCTGTTTACCAGCAGCAGTGTACATGAGGCCTTACTCTCCACAGCAGCTTCTCTTGCAGGTTTCAACTACTTTCTGCTCTATACCCTGATCTTGTCTGCACCTGTTCAGACTGCAGTCTCCCCTGACAAAACTGTCTCAGCAACAATCAGTGCGGACGCGGTGAATTGAATAGGGAGGCGGCGGGGAAACTGCTTCCTCGCCCCTCCCCTTTTTCATCCGCGCTTGTCCATCATTTGACCTTCCTTACACACGGCGCGCTCAATCCTGGGCATGCGCCGCGTGTTGAGGCGCACGTTGCGTCGCTGGTGTGACGTCACTTTTCAGCGACGTCTATCGCCGCCCGTCGTGGGCGGATAAAGGCCAGGCATCCGTTCTGGACAGTCCTGCCAGCACTGGGGATACAGGAGGCCCACACAGCGACTCAGGAACGGACATTTCCATCAGGTAGGACGGCGATATTATCAATATGGAAGGCCTATACACCAATGAAATACTAGGTATACATTTGCTGATGCCATGTGCCTATGTTTCTTAGGCAACAATGGCGTCTGGCGTTCCAATACATCATATACATCTGGTATAATTAGGCCTGGACCTAGCACTGCTATGGCCGGATACATCTAAAGAGGGACATTAATCCTCACTGGCCTTCGCAATATAACCACATTCCAGGCATATATATATGAGTTTAGAGGACCCTGAATAGTCATACTACCCTCTACTTTCTACACTCCAGGTAATTGGGTATATTTATGAATTATTCGCCACCTTATTTTTCACTATTATGTGGTACGTGGCTTTATTATTCTACCACCTTCCCTTCTCATTTCTTTTCTTTGCCTTAGCCTCCCCTGGATATCTATTGAGCTTAAAGTACCATCTCATACACAACGTCTGAAATAGCTGACTCATACCACCTTGTCCATAGTGACAGGTAGGATATACATTTATATTAATATTTTTTCCTAGTTTATGGGAACTCATAGTTTGATGTGGTTCCTCTATATTATGTTTAGATGTCCTTGTGCTGGATTGCCCTCTGGTCCCCTGTGCCTGCCCCCCTGATGCAACGCCCCATCGGGGTAGTCTATTGAACCACAAGTAAGCATACCATACTGAACATGGGTTGGCATGGACAATACGGTATTAATTCACATAACAATACAGAATGATGTGTATATGAATATATTCCCGTCATGGGAACAGTTTTTCATTTTATGGATTCTTCATTCATAGTCCGCAGGAAAAAAGGTCCAGAAGAAGCACAGTGTTGCGAAACGCGTCGACCCTCTTTTTCCACTATTGTATTTTGGTCTGGTAATATGTATCATCTTCCTGACCTATGTGGAATTGTTATTTCCTGTTATTTACCAAGAATTCCTTGAATGGAAATGTTGGTGCTGTATTTTATGTATTTTCTATGATGCAATTTTTGTATTGAATTTGTTGGTTTTTTAATGATGAAATAAAAATATATTTACATTTTAAATCCATCAGTTTAATAAGTGCTGGCAAAATCCACTTTTCAATTCACTACACACGGTATTCCGTGTTATGTGTTGTTTTCTTCTCATTTTGCTCCTCTCTCGTCCATGGTTGGTTCCCACTCTTAACTCCCCCCTTCCCCAGCCACAATCATATTCCCTGCTCCCAACAATGTTCAGCCCCACTTTATCTATTCACCCAATGATCCATGATTAGATTTCACTTAGACTCCTCCTGTCTTGTCCATGATCATCTTCTCATATGATTTACTACCTTTGTTATCCTTTGTTTCCCCCTTCAAAGCCTTTCCCAGCTGCCATTCTGCATTCCCTTTCAATCTCCAAAGTATCCCCATTACATCTTTCACTCCCTCCCATTCCAAATTAGCTTACACTCAGTCACCCCAATTATCAACTTACTGATGACCAAGTAATTAGTGTCCAAACAAAATATTCACTAAATAAGCATTAATGCACATCAGCATGTGAGAAATGAGGTAAAAACATTCCACCTAAATTAAATCCCAATCCTGAGCTATTTTTTTTAAAGATGCAGTTGTAGGATAAAAAAATGTCCTCAGTCTATAAGGGTTTTATCATACTGTGGATGCATGGCATCATGGACCGCAGCACATTGCACTCACAGTATAATAATGCAGAGAGAAGCTCTGACATCATTACCTAATCACTGCTCTCTGCATCATTGCAGACTTTCCAGTGCTAAGTGGCGATCCAAAGATGCCAGAGAACAAGGTGAGGAGGGGGGTTGTTTGGGGGGGGGGGTGAGGGTTAGGGCTTGGAGTTGGGAATTAACACTTCTATGATAGGGTACACATTTGCTAATTTCCATTTTTAGTAGTATGGGAGTTTTCTGCAAGTAAAACGTGTTTCTAAATGGTATACAGTAAGTATGGGGTGTTTTGCAAAATGGTTTAACTATACTGTAACCCTCTGAACCATGGTCCATTGGAACAATGTGGTTTACTTCCATGTTTTTTCACTTATTATTTAGTGCTTCATGGATGTAAAAGGGTAGATATGGCAACATTATGTGGCCATTGAAACATATTTTAAAAAAAACAAGAAGGATATTCACAAAATTGGAGAGCTAGACCATAGTATTTTGTTGTTTCATTTTTCAGAGAATATAACATGAAACCTGGTTGGCCACTTTTTTTGTAGAACTTTGTTTTCTCAAGTTTCCATGATTGAAACTTCTAAGGCTAGAGTAAAACACAAACCTGACTTTTATAAAAGGTTTATAGACTAGTACTGTAGTTGCCAGTAGCACTGTGCAGTAATAAAGAAAAATGTGTACCACATAAAATGCATTTTCATGTCCTTTTATACAGCAGGACTTATTTAGAATGAGAACACCACAAGAGCTTCTTTCGGTTTACAGAAATTCTAATAGATTGACTGTGATCTGAATGTCACAAATTACATTTGGGCAGCCATACCACACTGCCCCTTGGGCACCAGTCTATATACAAACTCTGCAATGTTACAATAACTGACTATTTGTCAAACTGACCAGTTTGTCTGGTTTTGACAGGTACCCACTCCCACTTCTGTCCGGATCTCATAGGCGATCTGAGTGAAAGTTCACCCCCCCCCCACTCCCGCAGCCTTCTGGGACACATCACAAGCCTCGGATGACTGCGGGACCATTCACAAAGCACAGCATGGCTCATGCATGCACAGTTGGAATGTTTCCCTGGGATATGATGCCAACACTATGGACCTGAAGCCCAGTGAAGAACCGGCTCGGGTGAGGTCAACGCTAGACCTCTGGACAGGTAAGTGTCCTTATATTAAAAGTCAGCAGCTACAGTATTTTTAGCTGCTGACTTCAAAATTTTTGGGTGGAGACTGAAGCTCCTCTGTAAACTCACAGAATGCTGGGGCAGCTTAAAAGATCGATGAAGGCTGAGACTATGCTTTCATTTGTAGGTCTAACTTCTGGAGTCTGCTGTAAGCTTAGAGGTGCCCTGTGCCCTAACCCTCCCTCAAGATTTGCTGATTAAATTCTCTTCAAGCAAAAGATTAACAGTGTTGAAGTCAGTCTATTGGTCACCACTGGTGGGTTGGTAAGTACTGAAAAGAGAAGAATATTCTTCTTTGTGTTTTTTCACCTATCAGTCAGAAGACATATTCCATATTTATTCATGCTGAAAAATAGTTTTAAGTTATGTTAGTTACCTTTGTCTTTAGAAGGAAAACTATTTCATATCGTATAATCTTCTATATGTAAATTAATGGTGCACAAGGGAAACACAGAAATATATTCAAATAAACCATAATAATAACTTACATTGAAAACTAGACAGGTTAAATGCAGAAATGAATAACAGCTTGTGTTTTCAAAGCCCCTTTGCGTTATGGGAATGTCTCTTTAAGCTTTTTCCAGATTAGGGTATTTAAGGACAGGCGGAGAGTATAAAAGTTCACAAATTGATCCAGTGATGAGAAAAGATGTAAGGACAGGCTAGGGAAACAATATCTGGAAAGATGCCATGCATTATTATGATGCTCAGAGAAACATAATGGAGAGTGAGGCACGCTCTGTAACAAAGAGGATAGAAACTGTAAGAGTATTGGTTCAGTCTTGGCAGCACATAAGACAAACAACATTTAATCTGTAGCCGCACAGACAGCTCATTAAACCTCTTTATTGCAGACCATTTATTAATCACATTCACCTCCCCACCTATAGGCAATAGCTTCACAAACCAATCAGATGACTGTGGAGGAAGTATAAAAAAAACATGAGCTACCTATGAATTAACCCCTGCTGATATGGTGATAATTGGTAAGTACTGGATGCCAGTGTCCGCATGAGAAGCTCATGAACCTGCAATTCATATTTGTGGCTTAGGACTGAAACTGTAACAACTGTATTTATAATAATGTTAGGTACTTTTTAAGTAGAGTTCAAATCTGTTTCACACAAGAAGGTTGGCACTTTGCACTTGTTAGAGATTGTCATATGTTTTAGGATGCATTACGTGGAACCCCAGCTAAAACTTTTAATTTTACTTTCAATAGAGTGGAGAAGGGTTAGAATGTTTGTCACACTTTCGATACTGTCTGTTCCCCCCATTGGGGATATTATATCTCCACTTCTACCTTGGTGACAGGTGGTCATGGGAGGATTGGAGAGGAAACAAAGTGTAGTATCAGGTGTTTATTGCTGCTTGTGTCCCTTTTTTGAGGTTTGCCTTCACTTCATGCCCTGGTAGCAGGGCGAGGGAAAATAACCCCCTGATTCATGAATGCTATTTTCAAACGGCATTGGAAAAGCAGCTATTCATTCCAATGCCATTTTATTATGGCACCGGAAATAAGCCAGTTCTACAGTTCCTGGTGAGGATTCAGGCTTGAATTGGTGGCCAGCATCCATTACTAAGCCCAGATGCTCTTGGGCTTCTGATGCTCCTGCAGATGGCTCCATAGGAACACTCTGTAGAAGCCAGATGCTTTTGCATAGTGTTTACATCGGGAGTGTAGTAATGTGATTTCACCCCACTTCATGTCAGTGTAGAGACTCTAGCAGAGTTGTTCTATCCCTATAGCAATAGAGTAGTGAACACAATGTCCTTCAAAGTTTTACTGATCACAAACCTGTGAAAAGGCTGCTGTTGTGATATTTAGTACCTTTATTAACTTGACTTAGTCTTATCTTATGCTAACAATTTACGCAAACCATTTTTTCCCACACATGCTTCAAAAAAGGAATAACGTTTTCCTAAAGTAAAACACATGCATTCACTTTGAACTTTACCATTCCACTACATTGGATAAAAGTTGCACTAATGTGAAATAAATGTAATCAGCAGACTTTGGTGAATATTTTTTGTGGCAAAAATATGGGGGTGTCCAAATTATGTAAACATTGCCTTGAGAACTAAATTTTTTCCTATTTATTCCCAATAAAAACTGAGGAAATAAAAAATATACCTGTCCAAATTTAGAACCAAATTAAAGACCCATCTGTTCCTAAAAAAAGAAAAGTTTAATCAGTTAGAGTGAACTACAGAACTTAAAGGTATTATGTGTGGAATTGAGCAGATGTGAAAAAAATGCTCTGAAACTCAAGAGGTTAAAGCAAAAATAAAAAATAAATACTCAATAAAAGTTTGAAAAGCACTTGCTGCTGCAATACCTTAAAGCCCAACTCCAGGAATCAGAAAAAAATCTACCCTTGCAGTGGGGCCCCTCGGTACTGCAGAGGTTAAATGCTTGTTATGTCTAAGGGGTTCAGAAACAGGCATTATTACCTACCCAATCCCCCACTACAGAAGGCTTCAACGTTCTGCTCTTCTCCACTCCCTGACATTCTGCTCTGTGGGCTGTCTCTAAGCGGCATCACGTATAATCCTAGACTATTCAATTTGTACCGTACATGGAGGGGGTACGCGAGTGGCATGTGAGAGGCTTACATTAGAGGCTGTAGGGACCCTTCTGGAGTGTGAACTCCTACATATAGCAAGCATTTAACCCTGTGGTACAGTGTTCCTAGAGTTGGGATTCATTCCAGGGATGTCCTCCACATTACTTCTTTACCCTCACTAGATGTCCTCAGTCTTCTAGGTTGAATGACAGTCAGCATCGTTTAACCCACTTCCTCTGAACCCAACATGCTGCCTGGGCTCAGAATACTACTGCCCTAAGTGGTGCTTCAGATCACCCACTGCTGGAGGAGAAGAAGAAGGACACATGATGTAACTGAACCAGCCTGAAGACTATTTGAAAAAAATATGTATGTTTTTTTTTTTACGTTATGGGGGGATTAAAAAAAAACATGTTTCTGCATTGAAAAAGAAACTTAGTGTGAAACATGGTGGCTGCCAGTGCTGGACTTTCCTTCTGAAAATGCTAGTTTAATGGCATATCTGTCTTCTTGTTTCAGTACTTTAAGACACTGACCCAGAACAAGTATGCTGATAAATATTTCAAATTTTCCCCTGACTTTCCTGAGCTGCATTCTTGTTCCTGAGTCTAACGGACAGACTAGTGGTGTTTTCAAAAGGTCAGCAATGGCAGCTCCATATTTCACTATACCTTTACTTGAATGGGAACACAGTAATATAAACCTGAAAAATATTGTAACGCTTCACCACTCTGTCCAAAACTAATTACAAATTTGGCTGAAATGGCACTTTAAAGCCCAAGCAAACTTCCAGTTTTAACCTGGTAAGTACATTCCAGTTGCAACAAATCAAAAAGTGTGCAACGTTTTATAGTTAACTTTCTTTTGAAGACAGCAAGGGCTTTAGAAAAAAACCCTGACCCATGCCAGCATGCTATAGAAAGGACCCTTGAGCTTTGCGTGGTAGCAGAGGTCTGACAAACCACCTACTAAATCAGACTTATAGCTCTGCAATCAACAAAAGTCCCTGCTGATTGGGGAGTTATAGCTGTGCTGTGTAGGGAATTGTTGGATCTCTACAGAGAGCCCACTTTTTCCTTATACAGAGAACCTCCTCTGCAGCATGGTTGTCTGGGAATAGTATTTCCTACTTACGTTTTGGCTACTTTCTAAACAAAGTAAACTGTAAGAATCTGCACAACCTTTTGTTTTGATACAGTTAAGTTGGGCTTTAACCTTTCGATGTAGTGGTACAGGTGATTCTAACATTGATGCAGCCTATACTTTTTTTCTGGATATGTCTGGATGGACTTAGAAAATTGATTACATTTTTCAAAATAGCCAGTATAATATCAAAATAATCCGGCTGAAGGCAAAAATCAGTTTGTAGATGAACAATAGCCATGAGGCTAAAAACTTTGAAAAACATTCTCAAGAACTTCAGTTTATATACTTGCAATATATTATCATTATTTCATGGGGACTATGGTAGTGCAGTAAAGGGAAAAGAGTGGCACTTTGGTAGTATTGGAACTTTTTAAAGCAGAATTTTAAGAATAAGGGTAATTTCTCCTAACCACTTTCCCCTTTATCTCGATTCCGTGGGGCAGGAATGCTTCGTCCACCTAGCCTCTTCCTCTTCTTGCTCTTCAACACTTTTGCTCCAATTTCATCCCCTGTTTCTCCTTCCTCTTTCCCCATCTCACTCTGACTGTCAGAGGATTCATCAATGAAAGCCAAATTTTCACCCCACTCATTGGCTCGTCTCCCAGCATCCTCTGTTCTCAGTGCAGGAGTGAGTGGGGGTGTCTGTGGAATGATTGGTGTAGATGTTGGGAGTGTTTGTGGTTCTTCATTTTCCTCCTCCTCTTCTTCTTCTCTCTCAACCTCCTCCTCCTCTCCATCCATGTCCATTTCTTCATCTTTCTGTCCTGGATCTCGTAAAGCCCCTTTCTGCCGAAGCATTCGTTCTTGAAAGTTAAGGCTTATTCCACGGTGGGGAAGTTTAATATCAGCAGTCATACTTGCGGTCCAGTTTGCTGCGTGGGCTGTTAGTCCACCCATCTAAAAGAAAATGTAAAGGTGGTGAGACTTTTCTTTTTGTAAACAACCTACAATACTTTCATATCATTATGCACTCAGTATACATGAACTGAAAATCTGTAGCATGACATAATTCTGTTTTTTTTAAATATAGCTATAATATAAAGCAGTTCACGCAAACCATTCAATTATACTCATTAAGATTAACTTAAAGTATAGTTACATATTTAATCTGGTTGAAAAAAGACACAAGTCCATCCAGTTCAACCAACAGAGAAAAAAAAAAAGAAAACCAACACCCTCAAATAGAATACCTCCATATACACTATCCAGTACCCACAGTTGATCCAGAGGAAGGCAGTATATGAAGTACAGTTGTATGCAACAGTTTAGGAACCCCTGACAATTTCCATGATTGTCATTTATAAATATTTGGGTGCTTGGATCAGCAATTTAATTTTGATCTATCAAATAACTGAAGGACACAGTAATATTTCAGTAGTGAAATGAGGTTTATTGGATTAACAGAAAATGCGCAATATGCATCAAAATTAAATTAGACAGGTGCATAAATTTTGGCACCCCAACAGAAAAATCACATCAATATTTAGTAGAGTCTCCTTTAGCAGAAATAACAGCCTCTAGACGCTTCCTATAGACTGTAATGAGTGTCTGGATGAATATATTTTGGACCATTCCTCCTTACAAAACATCTCCAGTTCAGTTAGGTTTGATGGTTGCCAAGCATGGACAGCCCGCTTCAAATCACCCCACAGATGTTCAATGATATTCAGGTCTGGGGACTGGGATGGCCATTCCAGAACATTGTACTTGTTCCTCTGCATAAATGCCCGAGTAGAGTTTGAGCAGTGTTTTGGGTCGTTGTCTTGTTGAAATATCCAGCCCCGTCGTAACTTTGTGACTGATTCCTCAGCATTATTCTCAAGAATCTGCTGATATTGAATGAAATCCATGCGACCCTCAACTTTAACCAGATTCCCAGTACTGGCACTGGCCACACAGCCCCACAGCATGATGGAACCTCCACCAAATTTTACTATGGGTATCAAGTCTTTTTCTTGGAACGCTGTGTTCTTTTGCCGCCATGCATAACGCCCCTTGTTATGAACAAAATGAAGCTGGCTTGTCCAAATGTGCATTTGCATACCTCAAGCCACTCCGTTTGTGGCGTGTGTGCAGAAAAGGCTTCTTCGCATCACTCTCCCATACAGCTTCTCCCTGTGCAAAGTGCGCTGAATTGTTGAACAATGCACAGTGACAACATCTGCAGCAAGTTGATGTTGTAGGTCTTTGGAGATGGTCTGTGGGCTGTTTTTGATCGTTCTCACCATCCTTCGCCTTTGCCTCTCCAATATTTTATGTGGCCTGCCACTTCTGGCCTTAACAAGAACTGTGCCTGTGGTCTTCCATTACCTCACTATGTTCCTCACAGTGGACACTGACAGCTTATATCTCTGCGATAACTTTTAGCCTTCCCCTAAACCATAATGTAGAACAATCTTTGTTTTCAGGTAATTTGAGAGTTGTTTTGAGGCCCCCATGGTGCCACTCTTCAGAGGAGAGTCAAAGAGAACAACAACTTGCAATTGGCCACCTTAAATACCTTTTCTCATGATTGGATGCACATGTCTATGAAGTTCAAGGCTTAATGAGCTCACCAAACCAATTGTGTGTTCCAATTAATCAGTGCTAAGTAGTTACATGTATTCAAATCAACAAAATGACAAGGGTGCCGAAACGTATGCACCTGTCTAATTTAATTTTGATGCATATTGCGCATTTTCTGTTAATCCAATAAACCTAATTTCACTACTGATATATTACAGTGTCCTTTAGTTATTTGATAGATCAAAATGAAATTGCTGATCCAAACACCCAAATATTTATAAATGACAATCATGGAAATTGTCAGGGGTTCCTAAACTTTTGCATACAACTGTACATAGACTGGTTGGCTGCCCTGAGGTAGGTAAAGCCAACGTTTTTACTAAATAAAGAAGGAAATGTGACCCCCTAGAACTAGTAATGCACTTTGCACTCTTTTCACTTTTGGCATTCTGTGGCCCACCTGGACCTAGGATACCCAGAAAGATGCCTTTCCTGTTTAACTTTAAGGACTACTCCTCTTAGATTCTAAGGAATTATTTTTTTAAACTAGGGTCCAGTGCTTCCCCAAATACCTCTAACCCTAACAAACAGACAATCAACTAGCTTTTTCAGAAGGTCCAGGTCAACAATGGCATTTTTTTTTCATATTTTTTCAAACAACCACTGAGTGGATTGTTTATTTACAGTCTGCAATGCAAAATATGGCATTATGCAGCAGCCTTTCTCTTTTGAGAAGGATTTACTTATGTATGTTCTTGGACTGGCTTTCCTCACAGTCTCTCGGTTTCCTGCACTCTAGTGAAGTCATTAAAAATAATTCTGATTGCTAGATTGTTTTCCAATAAGCTTAAAAAACAGTATAGTCATAGACAAAAAGGGGTGAAAAACAAATCTGTAGAGAGAATCAGAGTCATAAAATGGAGTTACAGCCACGGTTTTGGATAGATTGGAGAAGGGATAGAACCTCTGTAAAGTTTTTACATTATTGTATTGGTATTCTATGCAGACTGAGTGGGGGAACTATGAATAAATTGCCCGCAAGACATGTTAACGTCTTAGGTCCTGCTCATACTATACATTGATTAGTGTGTAAAATAAAAGCTTACATTATAGATAAAAAGTGGCTGTTATGGCACTCCAGATGGAATTATGACTAAACTTTCAAAATCACCAAAAACCTTATAAATGGAATAAAATAGCTTACAAATGACTATGCAGTGAATTACATTTTCTGCAGTCCCTACCTACCCCCTTTGTAACATATCATTAGCTCTAAAATTACAGTTGCTGTAATTTACAGATGATCAGCATCATATTCTGTGAAGTCCCACCATCAGTAAGAGGCGCATTCATTCACCTTGTTTATTTTTCAGATCATTAGAACAAGCAATGTGAAATACTGTACATACTGTGCTAGAAAGCAGGCCGTAGACTTTCAAGATACCTATTCACTGGCTGTCCTCAAAAAGCATATTCACCTACTCACATGCCTAACAAATCCAGTGCTGTCTGGTGAAACCTGATGAGTCTCCTTTCCCAGTCCAAGCCTGTTATGAGAAAACGCATCGGGTTGAGCCAATTTTGTGACGTCATTCCGTACAAGCTGGCTGGTGCTGACCGCCGCTCTGTTTGAATTTTATGCTGATAACAAGTTGCCTAAATGTAAGTGTATACTGTTTTTAATAAACTTCTTTAAAACATATTACACTATGAGGCTTCCCTCTTCTTCCTACACATATTCTGAGTACTGCTGCTGGGTGTTCATTCATTTGTCACCACAGAGCCTTTCCTTTGATTGCCGGTGAATCAGACCAGCCCAGACATCAGAGCTCTCTTGGATTGGAATCAAGCGAATGTGATCTCTATTATCTGAGATCCACAGACTCTGGTAAGAGACGCATGTATGTGGTGATGTGATTTATCTGAACACCTTTATTGGATCTCTTAAGGATATCGATGCGCCATTATTAATTTATCGTACAATTGGGTGTGCATTTTCTAACCCCTTTCTAAAGAGTTTCTGTTGGACTTTATTTTTGAAAGACTTTATTTTCACGGGGTGATGATTCATTGATTCATTGTTTTTATGCACTATTTTTATGAGATCGATATTTTACACAGTTTATTATTTATTTGAATTATGATAATTGATTAGCGCACCTGTTTTTTTAATTATTGCTTTGGTGAAACCTGCTAGTCCTCTGTCACATGCCATTGGGGGCCAGGTGTCTCTACTGGGTACTTGCACTCAACTCCCTGATGACGCACCACTGGACAAGTCCGGTGTGCCTGAGATTGCATGAGAAGTGTGCTGGAAATTGCCCTGAAGCCTCCTGGGGTGGGTAATGCAGGTATCCCAGGAAGCTTTAGGAAGAAGGGAGACACCGTTATTGCTCAGGTGAGAAACCAGAATGTGCCGGACAGGGCCCGCTGAAAATATGTTAAAGAAGAAAACATTTCATCTCTGATTGTGTAACAGGAGGGAGTTGGAGGAAAAATAAGTAAAGTAAAGTATATAAAGAAGGCGAAGGTCCCCTTTAATATCCTTTTTGAATTATTAACATTTTAAACAAAAATAATGGGATTATTCAGTAAAACACCAAAAGAAATTGAAAAGTACATAATCTCACAGCAACCAGTTAGATTTAAAGTTAACTGAAGTCAGATCACTAAATATTGAAAACTTATTGGTTGCTGTGGGTTAATGTATTTTGTTCTTTCTTTATTGGAAAAGCCTATTTTACTACAATTGGATGACTACTAAACAATCACAGTTCAGTGTCAAGAGCTTTCCTTCTTTGACTCCTATTGTACTGATAATCACGTGCATATTTGCATTTATTACAAATACATGGGTTTCCAAGACACTTTGTATGGATAAAATATCATATATTTACCTCTGCTCGTGTTTTTCTGGACAAAACTCTTAACCAGTTCCCAATCATTGTCAAGATAGAAGCAAAGTAGGCAAGGCCGAGCAATATCCAAAACCAGACCAGTGGTTTGTACCACTTGTGCTCCTTACCAGCGCTGTCTCCTGCAAATTGACATGTAAATGAGAGATAACCATCCTCTGATATAAGGCACCATCTATAGATCATAACATTCTAAACAACTTGTCAAAAATATATCTCCCCTTGAGTACTCGAAAATACAAAGGCGTTTATTATTCAAATATGTCCCCTAACAGAGCTTATTCACAATTATGTGCATAAAATAATAATGCAGAGCAAAGTGTATTAACTCAAGGGAACAATAGATTTCACATTACTGTTTATATATTGCTAATACTTGCATGGTGGCCTTTGCTTGTAAAGCGGTTTTAGGTTGCTACTGGCAGCACATAGCAGGTACCTCTAGTACATCAATGCTTTGTATTGAACTGTTATATGTAATAAATAGTACAGCGATTAGCTGCAGGATTCAGCTTTTAACATGGATGATTGCCAGGTGCACTTTTTATTTCTGAACGCCAGGTGCTCCAAATCCAAGGGGCTCTAGCATATAAAAATCAGCTCAACTTCTTTGATCCAGAGCTTGGCCCCACCCCTCTAACCTCCTAAGCCTCACTATGAGCCAATAAGACTGTGAATAAAAGTGACACGCCAAAAGCACAGTTTAGCATATGGAAAGGTAAGTGCAATTTGATATTTGTATGCCAAATCACACTCTGGTTTGGATTCAGAGGACTATGCGTATACTCTGCCTGTCTTTCTGTAATATTTTTTTTTTTAATTTTCACAATACAGAAAAGATGTGATACAATAAACCTGGAAATTACAAAAATGCACTGTATACACAAGAGGAAGTTGGGAGCTGAAATAAAAATGATACATACATGTGAGAACTATGCTTGCACCGATACTACTTTTTTGCCACCGAGTACGAGCACTGATACTTTACCTCAGGAAGTCGCCGATACCAATTACTGATTTCTACCGCGTAGATAGGGGTGGTTTTGGAGGTGGAGGCGGTTGATAGGGAGTTGGGTGATGGCAGGTGGGAGTAGAGGGTAAGTGAGGGAAAGGTAGTTGCTGGGGGGAAGAGGATAGGGATAGGAGGGTTATTGGGAGACATGGGGGCAGAGGTGACAGCTGGTGGAGGGAAGGAGGAGGCAACAGGCAGAAGAGAAAGCAGTGACTGCAGGCCTGGTACAGGAGACAGCCAGAGACTGCATGGTGCAGGAGACACGAGGAGGCGGGGATGGCACCAGTGGCGTCTTCAGCTTTCATATTTAGGAGGGGAGGCACATGGGGGGACAGGGATAAGAGTGGGGGGGCAGGAG
>BLSH010281673.1:164690-177303 GCA_018402905.1 Glandirana rugosa | reverse complement strand
GAAGCCAGTGACACAGGTGGGGGCAGTTTGCAGCCAGTAACACAGGTGAGGGCAGTTTGAAGCCAGTGACACAGGTGGGGGCAGTTTGCAGCCAGTAACACAGGTGGGGGCAGTTATGTAGCCAATGACACAGGTGGGGCAGTTATGTTGCCAGTGACACAAGTGGGGGCAGTTATGCAGCCAGTGACACAGGTGGGGCAGTTTGCAGCCAGTGACACAGGAGGGGCAGTTTGCAGCCAGTGACACAGGTGGGGCAGTTTGCAGCCAGTGACACAGGTGGGGCAGTTTGCAGCCAGTGACACAGGTGGGGCAGTTTGCAGCCAGGGACACAGGTGGGGCAGTTTGCAGCCAGTGACACAGGTGGGGCAGTCTGCAGCCAGGGACACAGGTGGGGGCAGTCTGCAGCCAGGGACACAGGTGGGGGCAGTCTGCAGCCAGGGACACAAGTGGGGGCAGTTTGCAGCCAGTGAGATAGGTGGGGGCAGTTTACAGCCAGTGAGATAGGTAGGGGCAGTTTGCAGCCAGTGAGATAGGTGGGGGCAGTTTGCAGCCAGTGAGATAGGTGGGGGCAGTTTGCAGCCAGTGAGATAGGTGGGGTACATTGCAGAGTCGTTCCCCCCCTGCACTTACCCCATCGAGCAGGCAGGATTCTTGTTGCAGAGATTCGGCATGCGAGAGCGCGCTGGGTCTGCAGAGTTCGGCACACGGAGAACGGCTGTCCCCCCCTCGTCGGTCCCCGGGCGGTCATGGTCTCTGTGGGAGCAGAAGTCACCTCCGCTGCCACAGTGACCCGCCCCCAGCCCCGCATCCAATCACCCTGAGCGGAGGCTCAGGGCAGCCAATCAGCCTATGCATGGCCGCATGAACAAGCGCACATGCATAGGCTTTAATGGCCGACCAATAGGCTCACTACTGGGCTGTCATGTGACAGCCAAGGAGCCGAAAAGAAAAAAAAAAAAAAGAAAGTCAATGTACCGGCGCCACCTGTAGGTGGGCGGGGTTGACTTTTTTTTTTCTTGCGTCTTTTGCCGGCGGGGAGGCGGCGCCCCAGCGCCCCTCCCACACCAGCCGCTGCTGTATATACATATATACAGTATACTGTATAAATACTGTATATATAGGGCAGCAGGGCAATGGATAGTGTCAGTAGAACAGTGGACAATGTCAGTAGGGCAGAGATCAGTATCAGTAGGGCAGAGATAGGTGTCAGTAGTTTATTTTTATTTATTTTTATTATACCTGTCTTACAATTACATTTTTTATTATTTTTTTACAATTTTTTTTTTTTGTTTTTTTTACAATAATTCTGTATTATTATTATTTTTTTTTTTTTAGAATTCTTTAGGAGCCCCATTGGTGAGCTTTGGTGAAATATCAGGGGTTTAAATAGACCACTGATGTCTCACTTTTGAGGCAGAGAAAGGGACTGAGGACAGAAACTCCCCAGCCCCTTTCTCTGCAGCTAAGCAGCAGGGGGAATCTGCGCAGCACAGGATGATTAGGGTGTGCCCATGCACACCTGGCACACCCTGTGCGCACGCCTATGCTTCCTTTAATGAAGTGACAAATTTATTTCCTGGTTTTCTAGTTGCCTGTGTTGAACACATGTTGTCCCCATTTGTGTCTATCTTTCTGCAGGAATGTCATGACATCACTGGGGGAGGTGCTCCTATAGTACAGGGAAATCTCAGGCATTTATACAAAAAAGTTCTGATTAGGCTCCGCCCATGACCGACCCGTGAAGCTGCGCCAACTCCCACCTATGTCCTGCCTTTGCCCGCCCACTGCTCTAGCTCCTAGCTAAGCTTCAGTTCCACCAGTTTACAAATTACCAGAGGAAAGCAGGCAGGGAGAAGCACTCAGATTACTAGACAGATCTGTGTGGTAACAAATCTGTACTGACTTGTGCTGTTTTACATAGTACACACCCAGGTATTGATTGGCAGATGGGTGTGTGTTATGTAAAATAAACTGAGCATGATAGAAGGCTGGAGGACTGAAAGATAGACAAGCCAGTTCACTGAAAGGAAATTGCATCTGAGCTCTGTTCTGCTCTGCTGAACTCCTCCCATGATCACTAACCATATACAACAAAGGAGAACCGGCGGAGGGGATTGCAGACCCCAATTGCAGCTATATGGTAGGAAAATAATGACTTCAGTTATTATGTTTATTACCATGTGTAACTTTCAGGTATTTATATGAGGATTTACTAAAATAAGTATGTTGCCTTTAGTTGTACTTTAAGATCTCCCTTGCCACATTATTCAGCCACTTCATTGGTATCACAGTGTTTTACCATTTGTGGTCAGTGCAAGGTCACTGTTCTCACTGCTCAAGGGTTTGCAGAGATCCCACTATAACTTTAAAGCGGACCTTCAGTCATTTTTCTTCTTTCCATCTATTAAATCTTCTGCCCTTGTTATTTTAACTTTGGATAGTAAAACATTTTTTTGCCAGTGAATGCCTTATACAGCCCACTTCCTGTTTCTTGTCAGGTCATTAGCCTAGGCTTATGACATCATGCACAGCTCTCTCTCGCTCTCTCTCACTCTTGTGAGAGTTAGTCAGGGAGGGAGAGGGGATGAGTCATAAGAGGGCCAATGAAAGCTGCAGGGCTGCAGAGGTGGAGGTGTGCCTCTGTGTGTCTGTGTAAATCCAGGAAGTGAACAGGCAGCAGCTTCAGCTGCCCACAGTTTAAATGGCTGCAGCCAGACTTAGTGGCGGGAGATTTCTGCAGCATATTTGGCAAGTACAGAATCACTGTATATATAAGATAATATGCAAAGTTGTTAGAGGGAAGCTTCAGAATGGCAAAGATGTTTTCATTACAAATTATGTGAGCAGACTGCAGTCTTCTTTAATGTCTATAATTGTAATGTCACCTCTAGGGAACAAACAGGGTCTGCTATCAGTTGGTTCTGCAGGGTGCTTTCCTTCTTGCTCTGTGACTCTGTGTCATGTCATATATCACAGGATCATGTGATGCAGATACAGAGGACTGGGGAGGGACAGACAGGTTTCCCTGCTCTCCGAGGTGTGATGTATAATTTAAAGCTGAATTTTAGCTAAAAAAATAATATTCTCTCTGGCTTTAGTGACCTAACTGAAGTATGTCCCACTTTGTGCAGGCAGCTGGATACTGTAGAAATAATCTGTGCAGGGTGCCTAGTCCTCTTCCTGATCCTGTGGGAGTTAGTAGCTTTAAGGCCTCATACACACGGCGTAACCTAAAAAATAATCAAAACGTCGGGCCCGACGTCAGGGAAAAAAATCTGCGTTTTTCAGCGTTATGCATCGGTGTTCGTGAGCGTTAGTGAGCGTCGGCATCAATAGGCGTCTTTAAAAAAAAAAATCCTCTGCTATTTTTCAACCTAAAAACGTCGGCGTCAAAAACGCCGCTACGGCGTTCGTGAGCGTTTTGCGGCGTCGGAATCAAAAATGCCAAAACGTTACAGCCTCAGAATGCGCTGACCGTGGGTTCTAGTTTCAGCACACTAATGCCGACGCCCTCTACAGCTCAAAAATGTTGGCTTTTTTTATGGGGCCATCGACTAACATGGAGAGCTGCAAAAAATGCCAGAAAACATTGGCGTCAAAAAATGTCCGTGTGTATGAGGCCTACGTTTTCTGCAGTCAACAAGCTCCCAGCAATATGATCTCTGAATGGGGAAGAGTCAGATGAATCAAAATATTCTCTCCCCCATTCAGAGATTGTGTTACATGCAGTGTAACCAATAAAAGCGGGTCCCAAACAGGTGTTTGTTCACTGCAGCTTCACAGACAACTGAGATATTAAAGCGGAGCTCCACCCAAAAGGGGAAGCTCCGCTTGTCTGCCTCCTCCCGCCTCCGGTGCCTCATTTGGCAATTCCTGCTGAGTTTGCTGTAACAAATTCAGCCGACAGTTCGGCCCTTGCCGCAGCTGGCCCATTGAGAAAGTGCAGCGTGATTTGCTCATGCGCAGTGGGAAACTGGCTGTGAAGCCACAAGCTCTTACCCAAGATGGCGGTGCCAGCACCCGAGAGCTGATTCAAGAATCGGCTTGGGTGAAGACACCGTGTGCAGGTAAGTGCCCTAATAGTAAAAGTCAGTAGCTACAGTATTTGTAGCTGTTGACTTGTAATATTTTGGTGGGGGGAGGGGGGGCTGGTGGATTTTTTTTCAAAACTTCAGCTTAAAGCACAACTAGCCTCGCCAGGGGAACAATGCTGTTCCCAAAAAGGTAAGTAACACCATCTAATAAATGTACACTTACAACTTGCATAGATGCAGTTGTTTATTCTCCGATGCATCAATTGATGACTGTTATTACTGACATCTGTAACTATTTTTTTGGACAACATGAATAAATTCCATTGCATTTTTGTCCTGTTGATATCTCTAAAAAATAAAGAATGCATAAATGTACAATGGTAACTACCAAACAGCACTTGGTTAATTTAACACAAAGTGCTAGTGCCCACATCAAGTCATAAAGCCATATACAAATCCAGTACATTCATTAGGGCTCATAAAATAAAAAAACTGCATAATCACTATACCTTGGTCTGAAAATTCTCATTATACACAATGTCTTAACAACAGTCAGTAACAAGATGTGTAAGTACCTTCCTGCCTCCCTAGTCCACAGCCTATGTTGGCGATGTAGAAATACCTAGCTGAGGCTTGTTTTACTGAATAAAATAACATATATTGTAGTTTATGACTTTTTAGTGCTATGCTAACAGTACACCTGCTTTAAAGAGGAAGTAAACCCAGATTGGGTTTACTTCCTAAATATAACCCTGTAAAGTAGAAGCATAATGGGCTACTATGCATCGCATAGTAGCCAATTATGTGCCACTTACCTGCAAACGAAGCCTGCGGCATCCAGCGATGTCCTCGCTCCAGGCCGCGTCCATCTTCTGCCCCTCTTCCTTCCGGGGCCGCGACTCCGGCTCTGTGACTGGCCGGGGTTGCATGACGTCACTCCCAGTCACGGCACCGGGTCAGTGGAGAAATGGCACGGAGGCCGTTTCTTCACTGCGCATGTGCTGACATGACGTTGGCACTTGCAAAACACTGCATATCTCCTGGACCATGCAGGTTTGGGAGATATGCAGGGTACCTACAGGTAAGCCTTATTCTAGGCTTACCTATAGGTTAAAGTGGTTGTCACAGGTTGACAACCACTTTAAGAAGGATATGTGGGCTGACATTGCTGAACCCTCTTCCTAAAACACATAGTATATATTTATATATTTCAGATACTTATATAGCACTGTCAATTTATGCAGCCCTTCACATATACATTGTACATTCACATCAGTCCCTACCCTCAGGGAGCTTACAATCTAAGGTCCCTAACTCACATTCATACACATACTAGGGCCAATTTAAACGGGATCCAATTAACCTACCAGCATGCCTTTGGAGTGTAGTTCCCATATCTATCATGCTGCTTGGGATAATGGATTTTGACTTTTTTGTGACTTACAATTTCTGCATATTTATTGCTGGTCTGAGACACAAAAACATGACTATGAATTTCTGAAGAGGCAGGTATTGGCAACCCCCATACTACTTTTGTGACAGGTATCAGCTAAAAGATATCTAAACTCATATTGTATTTATTGCAGCTCATCAGTTCTTAAATGTGGTGGCTACATTAGTTTTCCTTTTTCCGGCCAAGTGTATTTTCTGCAAGTAAAGAAAAATAACTGTGTATATTGTCCTTACAACTTCATGTTCCTTAAACTGATATATCAGTATTCTGTAACCCCAGTGTCATATGCGAGGATATGAATAAGGCCAGATAGATTAACTCGCCTTCCTATCAAAGCACAGCAAAATCCTTTAACGTTCTTCACTTTATTTGTAAAATAACAGTGGAGTGTTGAGAGAGAGCTTCTCTATGTGGAATGCTTATCCAGGAAGGAGGTAAAAAACAGAATGCTATTGCAAGCCTTGTCGGGATGTACTTACAGAGCCTTCCATGAGTAAAAGCAGGAACAGGGGTGTGGGCTAAGCAGGATAGGGAACAGGGAGAAACGAACTAATGCATTTAGACAGGAAGAGTGGTCTAATCCATTCTCCCTACAAGAGAATTGAAAGGTTTAAGGCTAGGTTCACACTGCTCCGATCACAGAGATCGCATATGATTTCGCACCGCACTGCAGTGTGAACCATATGCGATCTCTGTGCGATGCAAAATCAGCCATAGAGATTGTATGGCTGAATTCGCACCGCAATCGGAGCAAACTCGCACAGAACCCTTTTTTTTCGCAGGGTCAGAATCGGATCGCATGGTGGTTCACACCATGCGATCCGATTCCTGTGCGAGTTTGCAGTTCGCAGTGCGATATGCGTACTCATTTGGGGGTGTCATTAACATTGTATTGACACTCCCCAGAGATCGCATATGGCAGTGTGAACTGCCGCTCAGAGACCTGCGATGCGGGAACCCGCAGTGAATTTGCAGGGTTCCCGCACCGCAGCAGTGTGAACCTAGCCTTAATGGCAAGAAAAACTGTGAAAAAAGGAGGCGGGGCCAACAAACTAGGGACTCTTGTTCCATAATAATCAGTTTTCCCAGCTACCTGGTGATGAAGAGTGAATTATAGGTTTTTAGTCCAAATTGCAAGAGTAGCATAGTAAAAATCATGGCGTCCTCCATAGATGCAGCAAAGAGAGTGAACATACCCAGGAAGTGTATTATTCACAGGGTTACCAGGTAAAAGAAATCCTGAAAAGGGTTATTATTGTAGCCACCACATTTAAAGTGTATGTAAACCTAAAATGTATTTTTCAGTACGTTGGAATCATGCCTTACTGCATAGCGTTTTCTGAAGCAAATCCGTTCCTGCCCATAACAGCATTTCTTGTTGCAGACTGATCATGCAAAGCAACTGCTTAACAATTATGAGCAGCAATGTCAGTTTGCCATGCACATTTCTTCATTTGGCCTCGGGCTCCCTATCAGGGTTGTACAGGCCTCCTGCAGACCTGACAGGCTTCCCAACATCAAACTGAAGGCATGTGCACAGCAGGCTGACACTGATAAGCTGCAATATATAACATTTTTGTTTTGGAGTTTAGATACACTTTAAGGATGAAGTTGTGTTTGTCGTGATTGGATTAACAAAATCCTTTCCTGCTTGCTAACAGGAGAAGAGAGCAGAATGATGACTCATTGTGGTGATGCCTTTTAATTGTCGTGTCACCCGGCTGGGATGGGTTGGTAACCAAGCTGTATGGCTTTGTGATTGTAAAGCTTCACATTTCTTTAAAAATAACAAACCTGTTATACCTACCTGTACTGTGTAATGGTTTTGCACATTGCAACCCCGATCCTCCTCTTCTTGGCTCCCCTGCCGGTGCCTTCCTCTCCTCCCCCCCGCTAAGTGCCCCCATAGGAAGCCGCTTGCTATGGGGGCACTCATGCATGCTAACTCCCAAGCCAGCTCTGTGTGTCCATTGACACACACAGCATGGCTCGTCACCACCCTCTGCTCCCTCCTCACTAGCTGTGATTGAAAGCAGCAGGAGCCAATAGCTCCCACTGCTACCACTCTGTCCAATAAGAAGAGAGAGAGCCGAGAGGGCCGCTGCTCTTGAGCACATTGTTGGATGGAGATCAGGCTCAGGTAAGTATAAGGGGGTGGTGGGGGAGCAGCACACTGAAAGTTTTTAACCTTAATGCAAAGAATGCATTAAGATAAAAAAGCTTCAGGCTATAGAACCACTTTAACTACACTAAAGGAAAGTGAGGTCACCAACCTGAGAATGCTGTCTGGCAGAAGTGCCTATAATAAATGTACTTCAGCTCTATATTTAGCTTTTTGTCTTGAGTTCAGCCTTAATTGAAGACTACAAGGTCTGGCCACCCACAAAACAATTATCAAATATCCCTAATGTGTTGTTTACTTTTGAACCATGCAGTTTTTAAAGGTAATGATTAGTGATTTTGTATATACTTCTCTTGTTTTGTATTATTGTGAGGGCTAAAATGTAAAAAAAAAGGAAATTTTAATGTATTTTTATTTTCTGCAAACAGCAGGAGCTCAAGGCTCTTATTTAGACATATTTCTCAGGTGATCATTGACAATTTTGCAGAAAAAAATACTGGCGTTTACAGAGTACAATAGTTCAAACTAAACCTTAGCCACCCTACTGACTCACTGAGCAGTGACCAGTGGTGTATTTAGGTTTTGTGCTGCCCTAGGCCTGACTAAACTTATGCACCCTCTAATTTAAATATGACCTACCCCTTCCTGTCAAGGCCACACCCCTTCATGTTTAAGACCGGCCCTGTCAGTGCAGCCGCATCAGTGCAGCCTCATCAGTGCCTAACAGTACAGACCCATCAGTGCAGCATATCAGTGCTGCCTTATCAGTGCAGTCTCATCAGTGGTCATCAGTACAGCCTCATCAGGGGCCACCAGTGCTGCCTTATCAGTGCAGCCCCATCAGTGCAGCTTATCAGTGCCGCCTCATCAGTGGCCATCAGTGCCACTGTCTTAATTGTATATGATGCAATTCAATATGCTCGCTCAATTAAGGACAAGGATGTTTAAAGAAATTAAATTAATTATATTAAAGTGATGCAATACCTGGGGGGCTCTGGCTTCCCCCCTCTCTTCTGAGTGCTATTGACACAGAGCTCGGACCAAGGATGCCGCGGAGGAGGGTAGGCGAAGCATTAGGCTGTAATGCCACACTTAAGCCTCGTACACACGGTTCAATGGTTGTATAGAACAGGTCATACTCACGACCGTTGTATGCGAAATCGATCGTTCGTATGTGCGATTTGAACAGTCAAACATACGACGGTCGTACAAGGGAGTTGTATGAGCAGACTAGAAAACTTGGTCGTACCAACAAGCTCTCATACAACCATTGTATCGTGTGTACAGGGCAGTTGGTACAACAACCTTTTATTGTGCAAAACACGCATGCTCCGAAGTCAGGAATGGCCGGATACTAATTACATGCACCTGAACGTTCTTCTGTGCTCGTACGATCGTGTAGTGCAGTCAGTATGCTACATACAACAGCCAACGTACGATTAAACACGGTCGTGCGTGCGATCGTCGTCCCGTGTGTATGGGGCTTTAGTATTGGTGGCCACCAGACCAATTGTATTAAGTGTGGCCGGCGTCAGGCAGCAGTGCGACCACTTTATGGGCTCCCGGACCATACCTTCTGGCCCAGTCCACCCCATAAGACTGGCACTAGACTAAACATGTAGCGCAAGCCGGAGGGGACTCTTTTCATGTGGGGGCCGGGAGCAGGCTGTTTTTTTCGTTCAGGGTCGGGTGTGGCTTGTTTGCCCCCACCCCCAAAGTGCTGCCCTAGGCCTGGGCCTTGGCCAAAATACAGCACTGGCAGTGACCCATCAACTCCTCCCCCCTTCCATTTTTCTCTGATTGCTAGTTAAGTGAACTCCGTACAAAATGTAATTGGAGTGCTCTCTTTTTATAAAATGTTAAATATCATGTATCATGGGTGCACCATGTTTAAGGCTAGGTTCACACTTCTGCGTGTGGCTGCGGGTGCAGGAATCACTGCGAAACCAATAGCAATGAAAATGTACTGCTCTGTGAAAATGCGAGGGGCTGCCATTTATTCTTAATGGCACCCCCACGCATGTAAAATTGCAGTGCGGGAACTTCAGGGGAATTGCATGGACAAAAAGACCATGCAATTTCCCCATGACCACGTTTTTGAAAAGGTGCATGCACCTTTTTTTCAGAAACAAAAAATGAATGGGATGCTGTGCCGGCGCAAACGTGGCCAGAAAAAATACATAGGAGCGAACCTAGTGTCAATGCTTATCTAAACATGAAAACTGTAAAACAAATATATATATAAAATATTCATTTAAAAATATATACATTTAAAAAGAATATAAATACAATAATCCCAAAACCAGAGGTTGATCTACTAAAGAATTACAGGATGATCACTCTGCAAAGTGTGTGTTCAATTTGCAAAGTAGACATTGGTAAAAAAAAAATTACCAATCATGAAAAAATATCTTTTCCAAGACATACAACTATACAAATACAAAGTAGTGGTACCAGTACACAATCCCACACAGATGCCTCAATGATCCAAACAGATGAGGTAATATCAAGAAAAGTATTGTAGATGCTGGTAGGGCTTTCATAGGTGCATTAGGATAATGTAAAGGTTGCTTGATTTTGGTGGGTTAAAGCCTGCCTTTTGTAAGGGCTGTGATCCACCAAAATGTTAGTTTAATCATCCCACTGTAGTGCAAGCACTCATGGGGGGTTTATTTACTAAAGGCAAATCCACTTTGCACCGCAGGTGCACTTGGAAGTGTAGATCTGAGGGGAACATGCAAGTATAATAAAAATAGCATTTTTGCTTGTACATGATTGGATGATAAAATCAGCAGAGCTTCCCCTGATTTCAGATCTTCCCCTCAGATTTACACCAGCTGCTCTTCCAAGTGCACTTTCAAGTGCACTTGCAGTGCACTTGTAATGCAGAGTGGATTTGCCTTTAGTAAATCAACCCCATAGTCTACATGGGAGTGGCAACTCTGAATTCAGAAGCAGTGCAACATTGTTGGCACACCACTGCAGGAAGTGCAGGCTCAACAGGTATTTGTAGGACTTTGCATGGAGAATAACAGAAAACTCTGCAGCACATATTTTTTATGGAAGGTCATTATTCTGGTTTAAAAAAATACATTTTATGGAGAATATTTCTGATGGCACTATAAAAATGGGTATTATTTTTGTTCACATCTTTACTTATATTTGTACTCCATTACTAAAGGCACTTTTGAAGGCCAAGAGAATATACTGACATTGATTACCTGCTACGTAGTCTCCAAATCCAATAGTAGTTAATGTGATGACTACAAAATATATGGCCTCCAACAGGGTCCAATGCTCAATTTCCTGGAAGATTAAAGTTGGTATAAGAACGAAGAGGACACAACCAATGAGGATGAAGAGCACTGCTGAGATGACCCGCACAATGGTAGGAGAGACACGCCATTTCTGTGAAAAGACAAAGATGGAAGCTAAACACATGTAAAAGTATCAGGCAATGCTATAAGCAAAGTTTATTTGATAAATGAATAACTTCATTGTATTTATTATTAAAAATCAGTCCTTGAACTCCAGTCGAGTGACTTTGCCCTGGCTGAAATGATGCTTAAAGTGAAAAAGAAGAAAGCACCCCAAAGTTTCAAGGTGTGAAGCTTTGTGACCCTCTCTACTCTCTTACTTGAAGTTTTTGTTCCAAGGACTTAGAGCATAAGCACAGATCACCAGATAGCTGCCTATACATTTAAAAGAGAACTATGGCCAAAAGCTATTTTGGCCCTGCTTCGTCTATGCACTTTGTTCTTAGTCGGTCCAGGTTCTAGAGCGATTTAGAAAGATCCTGACTTTACAGACCCGCAGGGTCAGGGAGATGGAGCCAGCTGCTCCCATCCCCTCCACTGTCTTCTACCAGCTTTCTACTCACTGAAGAATGAGGACTGAGCGATCAGCAGTCTTTGATCACTCAGTTCTCAGTGTATAGGGGGGGAGGGGGGCAGCTGGATCTGTTACTGCAGCCACCTAGGTGAGTATGATTGTTTATTTTTTGTGTATTTCCAAATTTTTCTTTTAACCACTTGCCGACCAGCTCACACAGATATACTGTGGCAAGTTGGTCGGCTAGCTCGAACCTGTACATCGGTTCGTGCATATGGTATAGCGGGGAGCTTGCCCGCGGGTCCGGCAGGCTCGCGATCGCTCTGTAAAGAGGCAGAACGGGAATCTACCTTTGACCCCCGTTCTGACAGGGGACATATCTGAGATCTTCTGTTCCCAGTAATAGAGAACAGCGATCTCTGACCCTGCCAGCCCATCCCCCCCTACAGTTAGCACACCCAGGGAACACACTTAACCCCTTCATCGCCCCCTAGTGTTAACCCCTTCCCTGCCAGTGTCATTTTTACATTGCATTTTTATAGCACTTATCAATGTAATAATGTCAGTAGTCCCCAAAAAGTGCAATTTGGGGTCAGATTTGTCCGTAGCAATGTCACATACCCGCTAAAAATGGCATATCGCCGCCATTATAGAACGCCCGCACTTTGACCACTCTGTTACCAACGTCTGGCTACTGCGCATGCGCGGCTGCATCGCGGCCATTTTTGAATCTGGTGGATGTCGTTTTATGCTTTATCAAAGACGAATCGTTTGTAAGTGTTATTCTATTTATTATTAAACTTATGCAAACAGTATCACACTATTGAATGTTTGCTAAGCAGAAACTATTTCGTATTTTGCTGTAGGTGGTCTAAGTTTTTACCGGCGCTACGTCGGCGCGTACGCGTCATCGGTCTGCAACCATTGTCTCACCAGTTTCACGCCCGCAAGATATTACCGCCGCTATACGGTAAAAATCGCCCATACACTGTAACGATGCCTGTTTAGACTGGGGTTTAACGTGAAAAACCCCTGATGACTGTAATAATGTAACTATTCACGATATTTTTACGTTACATTTTTACTGTGACCGTCCCTTCCCCAATTGTGATCCCCCGCTACTTCCCCAATTCACACAAGGGACCCACACGATTGACATCCCCCCCTACCCGA
>BLSH010281673.1:126065-163425 GCA_018402905.1 Glandirana rugosa | reverse complement strand
GGATGGCACTGGGATAAAACCTTGGAGTGACATCATCCCAAACAAGCAAATGATTACAAAAGACAAATAACTAGGGACTTTCTAGGACAGTAGCAAGGACATAAATTCAACACATGAATATAAAAAATATATATATTTCCTGATTTATTAAACAGATCATATAAAACATTTAGGCCTCATACACACGGGCGTTTTTTGACGCCGGCATCCACTGACGTTTTTTTCTGCTCCCCATGTTAGTCAATGGCCACATAAAAAACGTCGGCGTTTTTGAGCTGTAGATGGCGTTGGCGTATCAGAGAACCCACGACCAGCGCGTTCCTTGGCTGCATCGACGTCAAAAAGCGCCGCAAAACGCCACGAGACGCCAACAAACGCCACCTAATATTGTACCGGCGTTGTCCGGCGTTTTTTGACGCCGACGTTTTTAGGTTGAAAAGTAGCAGAGGAATGATTTTTTTTAAAAAAACGTCTATTGACGCCGACGCTCACTAGCGCTCAAAAACGCCAATGCATAACGCCCGAAAAACGTCGACTTTTTTTCCTTGATGTCGGGCCCGACGTTTTGTTTATTATTTTATATACGCCCGTGTGTATGAGGCCTTAAAGATTCACATAAAGAATATTGTATTGTGCATCATATGTGATTCTCTTAAACTTTTAAATGATGCGATTCATAAATCTAAAAAATATATTTTTATATAATTATGTGTTGAATTGATGTCCTTGGGTGCCGTCCTATAAAGTGTCTGAGGTGGGTCAGAGGTGGGACTTGTAATTTCAGTTCATTAAGGCACATAATGTAAACTTGTCTCCAGTTATCCATTCTTTTGGCTCTGAAGAAGAGGGTTCATCCCTTGAAACGCGCAAGCCACATTGGATGCCCAAATTGTCTTCCCAAGCCATCAGTTGAGTGGTGTGGATCTGGAGTCTCATCTGAATATCACAATATGGTTGTTATTCCCATGAGTTTGTGAGTATATCACTTAGTGGTAATGCACTAGGATGGTGCACCCTCTCATTGTTGTTTTATATTGTCTGCTGTAATCATTACCTTATATAGTATTACATGAACAATGTACAAACTTGAAATAAAAAATCTTGAATTGTTTATTTTTAATGCAGCTTTGCACAAGAAACTTAATTTTATTGTCGTTATAAATGGGTCAAGTGTATACTTTCTCTGCAGTAACACTTGTTTAATAACTAAGATTGGTCAAACTCAACATTTTAATCTCAAGCTTCTATAGAAAATAAGATCATTTTTGCAGTTCATTATTAGCAAAAGAGAGCTTTGTATCACTGCATTATCTTAGTAAAATGGCAAAGATATCGGCAAATCAATAGGTCCATGGAAAATAATGTCAAAATTGCTCTTGCCCATAGGAGGTATACAGTTGCAGGGCAGAAAGGGTTAAATACCACAACAACTTACAGTTTTTGGGTAACCTAATGGATAGTTATCCTAAAAAGTGAATTACAATTTGTACTGTATATTTTCCACAAAAATAAGAAACATGGAGTTTTAGTTGTATTCTGCAGTTAGAGCCAGCAACACAGAGTGAGATCATCAGAAAAGCACCATCTTGTGTAATCTGAACTAAAATTCACCAAAATGTTGTTTCTTTTTAGTTTTCGAGTGTGGGTGAGTTAAATCATCTTCTAGGTTTTATTGCTGTCTGTATAGTCTCTGCCATGTCCTGTCCCACTGACGCCACAGGTAGTCATAAAAAAATATCCCATACAGGGACACCAGCAGTAATAAAAACCAGGCACTACTATGACCCTACTACCTACTACCCAGGCACTTCTACTAATAAAATTGCTTTTTACTGCTGTTTGTGCTTCTGTTGGCGAGATTCCACTTGCTTCCTGACACGGTACAATATGAGGGAAAAACATACACAATTAAAGAGGAAGTAAACCCTGATGGGTTTACTTCCTCTTATTCACCTGCAATGTAGAAGCATAATAGGCTAGTATGCATTGCATATTAGCCTTATATGTGCCACTTACCTGCCATCAACGCCTGCACTGTCCCCACAGTAGGAAGCGTCCATCTTCGCCCCTCTTCTTTCCGGGGCCGCAAACTCTGGTGCTGTGACTGGCCGGAGTCGCGTGGCATCACTCCCGCGCATGCGTGTGGGAACTTCCAATCGTGGTGCGCTATCAATGAAGAAACGGCACGGAGGCCGTTTCTTCACTGCACATGTGCCGAATTAAGTCAGCACATGCCAGTATGGCACATATCTCCTAAACCGTACAGGTTTAGGAGATGTACAGGGAAGCTACAGGTAAGCCTGATTACAAGAGTTGACAACCACTTTAAAATACCTGACATAGGTTCTATCTCTTCCCCATTGTATCCAAAACTAAACAAAGTTTTGACTGCAGTCCTACTTTAGGACTGCTTAGATGTTCTTTCTCTTGCAATCTTCTTGCATGTTTTTCAGTACTAGTAGCAAGAGCATCAGCATAAGCATCAGCAAAGAGCCTGTATAATGACCAGTTAAGAGATCAGCCTGGTGTAAAGGTGTGCTACTACATTTACATTTTTATGTATATTGAAAATGTAGATAATTACATTTTAATACACAAAAGGTTCCATTCCTTTTAACGGGAACCTGTCAGCATGGGATTATGTAGGTGTTGACTTATTTTTGAAGGTGTATGTTCCAGGGCAGTCATTTTTATCCTTATTTCACCGCCTACTAGGTCACTGGCCTGAAAAACATACAGTATGTAACCTGTAAAGTGTCAGGACACCTGACATGACACACCAGTGAAAGCTAATAAGTAACCTAAGCAGTCAAACTATAGGTCATTGGGCTCTGTCTTTAGACTGAGTTATGTCTGTCCTGTTACGTAGTGTTCTATATACTATACAGCTCTGCCCTCCTAGAAATTAATATACTAACAGACTGTCTCATGTGATTTTCTGTCTGCACATAGCCCCAAGCACAACTCAAAATCTAATTTCAAAAGCACAAAAAATTCAATTTCAGCACGGCAAATCAATGATCAAGCTCTTTCTGAGACAAGGTTCAGTTAATGTATCTCTATGCAAATACCTCCAGGGACGGTGTAAGGAGAGAAAAGTGAACAAAACTAAACAACAGCACAAACTTTCACCTTCAGATAGATATAAATGCTTGAAGAGTAACTCCGCTTTTGTTGAGAAAAAACATTCACCTCTGGGTGATCTATGTACATTGCAAGGATTTTAGCAAACTGTGTTGCAGATTCCTACCTTTTGTTAATCTGAAGCAATCCCTGTGTGCTTGTCTGTGTCCATGTGGGAAAGTGAGTCTAATGGGAGTGGTTTCATAATTATCAATCAGCTGCAGCAGCTGCACAGCACTAATGAGGAAAGCTACTGGGTCTGCATCCCTTTAGATGTGTTCCTATTGGGTGTATCTCACAAAAATGACCTTTTTGTTGCAGGGGATGCCGGAAATCTGAGTTGTAACTTAGTGCAGACTTCTGAGAAAATCAGTGAGCCAATTACACAAGGAGGAAATTGTTTCTGGGGGGCATTCTGTACACATTCTGTGTACAGAACACCTCCAGGTAGCCATATTGCATTGCATTTTCAGAAAATTATGGTGGCTGCAAATGGAAAAGGAAAAGTCATTTTTAATAACATTCAACTACAATATGACTTGTGATGCAATTGTATACGCTATATTATTTTTTCTTTATTTGCTATTTTTTCCCCCACAAAAGTGGAGTTACCATTTTAAAGAAAAAGTCAGTGGCACAAGTAAAATGCAGGTACATATTGCACATCTCAAAAAAGACGTGATCGAAAATGACAGGGCTGTAAACTACACTGGACGCCCAAACTACATTTAAAGTGTTTCCTATTCCAAGAACAAAAATTAAATATATTCAGCTTACCAATCCTTAGATGTGGTGGCTACATTACTTTACTTTTTTAGGCATTTTCTGCTTTCTTTTCACCTGGTGATCCTGCCAGTAACACATTACCTGTCCTAGAGTAACAGTGCTCAGTAAACTTACTGTATCTATAGTAGAACAGCATTGTCACCAGTGGCGGCTGGTGCTTAATTTTTTTGGACGGCAGCAAACAAACCTGGCCCCCTCACTCCCCCCCCCGTCGCTCGATTGCCGATTCGCTCACCTGTCACCCGCCTGCCAGCCAGCCCCGCACTTAGCCCATCCAGGTCACGGCTTCGGCGGCTTCCCCCTGCATCTCCTCCTGAATCCCGGTGGTCGCTTCTCCTCCCGGTCAATCGAGTCTTAGGACTCCTGGCCAATCGTGTCCTAGGACTCCCCACCAATCGGGCCTCAGGACCCGCTTCCTGATTGGCCGGGAGAAAGACATTAGCGAATATCAATTCACTAATGTCACACACACGTGGGTGGGCTCGAAGCGCAATGCTCTGTGCCCTGAGCCCACCCTTTTTGAAGCCAATTAGAGCTTCAGGCTCTAATCATGTGCTTAAAAAAAACCACAACATTAAAATCCATGCGTCTGGCTCCCTACGTGGGGATTAGGGGCCGGGCGCATGGATTAGGGGGGTGGCGCCCCTGCGCCCTTTATGAGCAGCCGCCACTGATTGTCACCCTAGGACAGGACTACACAAGCCCCTCCTTTTCTCTGTAACATAGAAAAGAAGTGTTCTTTAATCCACAGAGATAGTTGGAGATAATGTTAACTAATAAAAGTCAGCAGAGAGAGAGAACAGAAAGTTATTACAGCTGACAAGATTTCTGACAAGATCAACAGGTATATTTTTATCGAACATATATAACAGATGCTTTTAATGGTATACTTAAAGTATAACTAAATGCAAAACTTTTTTTTTAAGTTTTGGATGTAGACGAGAGGAATTAGACCCCATGTCAGTTTTTATTGCTGTCTGTGTCCCCGTTAAGGAGATTTACCCTCTCTATTGTTGCTGTTTACCATTACCGTTGAAAGTGAAAGTAAAAGAAATTCACAAATTTTGGGTTGTCCCCAGAAAAGTAATAGAGGGGAAAACTTCCAATGGGGCCACTAGTTCTAGTGACCTGGGGGTCCCCAAGGAATTCCCTTAATTTACAGGGATTTACTCTCACTTCCTGTTTGGCTTTGGGTCAGGAAGTGAAGGGCTGCAATGGGACACAGATGGCGAAAAAAAAAATCTGATAGGGGTTATAACCCTCCCTTGCTCTATCCAAAACAAAAAAAAGTTTTGCCCATGGTTCTACTTTAATAGACCAAAAATTAATGGTTATTGATAGGATTTACATATCTTTTAAAGGCAAAGTATACTGTATACATGTATTGTATTACATTTTTGTATTACTTCTATTACCACGTTGTTGCTGGTATCATTCTTTGTTGGCATTGCTGAATATTGATGTACATGCTGAACTAAAAAATGTACACCTCCTTACCAAGAATATCATCTCCACTTTTGCAATTCCTTTCCGGAGAGCAGATCCTAAATGGTCACCAACACCTGCCAGCAGGATGCCAAACAATGGAATGCCAACTAGTGCATAAAAAATACAAAAAATCCGTCCACCTTCTGTCTTCGGGGCATTATTACCAAAACCTGTAACATACCATGGGAAAAAAATATTGACTTGGGTAAAAAATGGATAATAATTGTATTATTATACTATCTATTTCTTATCCTATATCTCACTGATTCCAAAACATTCCTAAAAAAATAAGTAATATGCTATTTAACCAATATTTCATTACAGTAAATGATATAGGCATTAAAAAAAAGCATTTTACAAAGACTTTAAAGTGAAGGCTTCTTTTTTTTTTTAATAGTGGTAATAATAATAATAATAATAATATTTTTTATGCTTACCTGTTCTGTGCAATGGTATTACACAGAGCGGTCACAATCATCCTTTTCTGGGGTTCTCCGCCCGTGCTCTAGGCTCCTCCTCTGCTTGGTGTGCCACCATAGGAAGCCTCTTACTTATAGGAAGCACATCAGCCGGGATACCTGTACGGCCAGTGCTTCAGAGGCAGGGTGTTCCCTCCCTACTTAGGGGTGTTGGGTTGGCTATACCATTTAAGCTCCAACACCAGGGATACTCCGATGTACCAATGAACAGAAGGCCTTTATACTTTAAACGTAATATACAATTAACATCTCCCGCCTGGTTGAAGTCTATCCTTGCCAGTTATTGTCCTAAGTATCTACTCTACATAGTGTATGTGGCTGGATGATCAAACTCCACCCCCCCACAGATACTCTGCAGTGGATGGTGACTTTTATATTTTACCACACAGATACTAATAGTAGACTTAGCCACCCCGGTTCCTTGAAGATTAGGAGTTCCTTATGTTCTTTCTTCTCCCCCTCCTTACCTGACCAGGTTTGTGGGAAGCAAACCTAGGTTGAATATTCCAGCCTTTGGAGCCGGGCTGGTATCCCAAGCCTGTTCTTAATTTGTCTGTCTGTGGTTACCCTAATTCTGCTCTCAGGATTCATCAGCACCTACCCAGTATGTCCAGTATGGAAGCTATTAAATGGCGAAATGCGTTGACAGGCAAGCGTGGAGGAATTTATGGACACTACAATTTTTCGATATATAAGTATTTTACTGTTTACATAATTACTATGGACTTCTTATCTACCATATGAAAGATTCCATACCTCCATGACTGTCATATTGGGTATCTGTTGATCCTGTCTGAACTATAAGGGTGCTATGTTTGTTACATTTTGTTTTTAACCATTTTTGTAATAAAGATATACCTTTTATAAATCATCGCCTTGTGTTGTGCCCACAAAGTCTGCCTTGTGTCTTGAGGAAGAATTCCACTCTCTCAATCCTTTATATATTATTTGGATATTGACATGGTGGGGGTCCTCCTCGCATATTACTATGGGGGTACACCTGTGTGCTCGCTTGTGAGCCAGGCTGTGTGTGTCTGTTGACACACACAGTGTGGTTTGGCCCCCGCCCCCTCCTGGCAGGATTTGATTGACAGCAGTAGGAGCCAATGGCTACTGTTTACTGTCTCTGTGCCTGTGTAAAGAGGGGGAGGGAGCAGCCCTGGCTGCAGATAGCACAGAGGTGGATCAACGTAGAACTCAGGGAATGTGTTAAGGTAAAAAACGTCTTGCCTTTAGAACCACTTTAAGGAATATGTTCTGAGTCATAGACGTGTTTTGGTAATATGAAGTTGTATAGTTACTAAAATGCTTAACATTTTTGTGGTTATTGTAGCATGAGATTGTTGAAAACTGACCCAATTTAATCTCACTGAAGTTTTGCAAATTAGGTATTTTTCAGACGTGATTAATTTAACAATGCTAAACGTTCAGGATCTTACATGCAGCCAAGCTTAAAGTTAACTGTAAGCAAGGGTAATTTGCAGCAGGATCCAAACATCAGTCTGAGCATGTACAGAGAGAAAGCCAATTTTATGTCTCTGATTATATAGTTGGAAAATGTCATCTTTGCTGATTAAGCAGAGATGAGCTGTCAAAGCGTGCTAATAACTTACTGGCATGTCCAATGGATGCGCATGATAGGTGAAAAAGCAATCTTCTGTGAATCAGACTGTGTCTGATGGAACATTCAGAAGCCCTAGTGCATGGGTTCCCATGCCGTGCTATTGTCATGAGTTCTAAATAACAAAACTCTGCTTAGTATTGACCACTTCTTAAAGGTACATGCAAAAAAAACATTTCTTTATGTTCTACCTGCTAATGTCCAACACTGAATAATCAGGCCATTTTTTACTTGAGGCTAACAGAGTGAAAAGAGCTGTATGCAAAATGAACTGTGTATCTTCTAAAAGAATTGTTAAATGCATACAAAAAATATTGGGATTAATTTACTAAAGGTTTACACTATTTGAAACTGGCAGAGTGAATGACCACTTAGCTTAGCTTAGTGAGTAAGGTGTAGCTGTGTTTGCTTCATCTAATTATGTACAAGCAAAAATCATCTTTTTTTTTTTAATTCCCCCTGCACATGCTAAAGCTAGCCATAGATGAGTCTCTTTTTTTGATAAGCCTGCCTGCTGATAAAAAAACCCCCAAAAAACGAACAAATTTCCCAATCCACACATTCAAGATGGATGAAGAAATCATCTCCGCTGTGCTTTTGCATTATGACAGCAGGACTCCGCTGTCATAATACAATGATCAGCACTGTAGGAGATTAGCTGCATGCATTCATCAAATTATTATTGTTATTATTATTATACAGGATTTATATAGCGCCAACAGTTTGCACAGCGCTTTACAATATAAAGAGAGACAATACAGCAACAGTACAATTCAAAACAAAAGGTTTAGAGGGGCCCTGCTCCTGCGAGCTTACAATCTAAGTGGGAGGGGCTGGTGAAACAAAAGGTAGGGACTGTGAGGGATGAACTGATAAGGGGAGTAGAAGATTCCATTGTCAGCTGGAGGCAGGATAGGCCTCCCTGAAGAGATGAGTTTTCAGAGCTCATCTAAAAGTGGACAGAGTAGGACATAGACGGAGAGATTGGGGTAGAGAGTTCCAGAACATGGGAGAGGCTCTGGAGAAGTCCTGGAGACGAGCATGGGAGGAGGAGACAAGGGAGCTAGAGAGCAGAAGGTCTTGGGAGGAGCGAAGAGGACGGTTTGGGTGATATTTGGAGATAAGATTGGTAATGTAGCTTGGGGCAGAATTGTGAATGGCTTTGTATGTTATGGTTAGGGTTTTGAATTTTATTCTTTGGGAAATGGGAAGACAGTGGAGGGGTTGGCAGAGAGGAGTGGCGGACACCGAACGGTTGGTAAGGTGGATGAGTCTGGCAGCAGCATTCATGATAGACTGGAGAGGGGATAGCTTGCGGAGAGGTAGGCCAATTATGAGGGAGTTACAATAGTCAAGGCAATCGATAACAAGGGAGTGAATAAGTTGCTTAGTGGTGTCAACGGTTAGGAAGGAGCATATTTTGGAAATGTTTCGGAGGTGAGTCTGCACGATTTGGACAGTGATTGGATTTTGGGGCTGAAAGGACAGGTCAGAGTCTAGGATTACAACTAGTACCTTGGCATAAGGGGATGGACATATAGTTGTATTATTGATCTTGATGGAGAAGTCAGGGGGAGGGGCACGGGCTGGAGGAAAAATTATGAGCTCAGTTTAAGAAAGATTGAGTTTGAGGAAGTGGTTTTACATCCATGCTGATATGTCAGTTAGTAAGTTAGTAATACGAGAGGAGACTGAAGGAGTGAGGTGAGGAGTAGAGAGATAGATTTGTGTGTCATCAGCATAGAGGTGGTATTGGAAGCCATGGGAGTTTATTAACAGACCAAGGGAGGAGGTATAAATGGAGAAGAGAAGGGGTCCGAGGACAGAATCTTGAGGTACCCCAACCGAAAGAGGAAGTGGAGGGGAGGAAACAGAGTTATAGGTCACACTGAAGGAGTGCTCTGAAAGGTAGGAGGAGAGCCAGGAGAGAGCAGAGTCTTGAATGCCAAGAGAGTGGAGTCTTTTTGAGGAGGAGGGGATGGCCAACAGTATCCAAGGCTGCAGAGAGGTCGAGTAGTATGAGTATGGAGTAGTGACCATTGGTTTTAACAGTTAGTAGGTCATTAGTAAGCTTCAGTAAGGCAGTTTCAGTGGAGTGTAGCAAGCGAAAGCCAGACTGTAAGGGGTCAAGAAGGTTGTTGTCAGTGAGGTAGGAGCTAAGACGGTTGTAGACTAAGCGTTCTAAAAGTTTAGATGCAAACGGGAGCAAGGAGATGGGTCTTAAGTTGTTCAGGCTGGTGGGATCCAGTGAGGGCTTTTTAAGTATGGGGGTGATCAGGGCATGTTTTAGAGGGGAGGGGAAGGTGCCAGTAGAGAGGGAGGGATTGAAGATGTGGATGAGGGCATATAAGATAGAAGAAGAGGGTAACCGTAGTAGATGTGAGGGAACAGGATCCAGGGGACAGGTGGGAAGGCGGGCTTCTGAGAAAACTTTAGAGACCTCTTCGGTAGTAGCATTATTTCCATCATTGTTGTTTGAGAGAAGTCAGATCGACTGCAGGAAAAATTTGGCCCTTCCCTGCTTAACTGGCTGAATTTCGATCTATCTATGGCCAGCCTAATGTACTACGTAGAGTTGGGCGAATGGTTCGGGCCAAGCAAAGGTTTGGCCTGAACATCGCCTGTTCACCCATTTGGCATGCACCCGAATTTGCAGGGCTTTCATCAGGTTTTCGCCCTGCCTACCCGCAGACTCCCACAACCACCGCCAAGGGTTTTTTTAAATTTTGTCATGGGGTTCTCCTTAAAATCCATGCCAGACCCCCATGCCATTTTTACCATTGCCAGCAATAGAAAAATGTAAAAAAAAAATGGCATGCACCCTCCCCCCCCCCCCCATCCACACCAGGTCCTTTAACTGTAATTTCATTAATTTTTTTTCTTTAGAAATGTCAGTTTTGCTGCAGTAGGTTTCATACACCATGCAGATGCCCCACTTTACAGGCAGACTAAGGGGACCCCCCAGGCACTATATTTAAAGGAATATTTCATTATTTTTATTGTTTTACTTTAAGCATCATTAAAATCACTGCTCCTTTAAAAACGTTTTTTTTTTTGTTTTTTTTTAAATTGCTTTGATATATGTCCCCCAAGGCAGTACCTGGACCCCCGAAACCCTTTTATGGCCAATAACTTGCATATAAGACTTTAAAATGGTGACTTTTGATTTTTCAAGTTTGGGTCCACATAGATTTTAGTAGGGTTCTTCGGTCAGGTCAGAACTTTTTCTCTGTTCGGGAGTTCTGGTATGAACCAAAAGGGGGATGTTCTGCCCATCTCTATTATTAAAGGTGCACATTGCTTCCTCCTATTTGCGAAGCTAAGTGAACATTCTCTACTCTACTATCAGCCTCACTGAGCCTCTATTTCAACAATACCTATGTGGAATTAATCTTTAGGGCCCATTCACACTTGCCTGCACATTAAACAGGAGCTCTTCAGTGTGTGGGCAGTAGTCCTTTTTGGGCTGCAGTGACTTGTGTAGGTAGGCTGTGTTATTCTGCACTAATTAGTTAGCGGTTAACCTAGGCGGGGGAAAGAGTTAAGTATGTGTGTGCAATTATATTAAACAAAAATGTGTTCATCCCAGCGCTAGAGTCTATAAGAGCAAATTAAGACACAATAGGAGTTTCACTGAAAAAAAGTCAGAGACTTGGACGGATCATTCTGATCCTAGAAGATCAAAGGATTCACCAATGAAGGGTTTAACTTGGTGTAGTGTGCACTGTGCCGTGTTGCTCCATCGACCAGTGGGAAAACTGACAACTGCAAAGATACAAATAAAAAGACAGAGCGCGCCAGCTCCTAGTGCAATACCGTTTATTGAATCAAGATAAAAAGTAACAAAGTATCGCTGTACACTCAAATTGTGTTGGATTAAAAAAGCGCATCTTTAGACAAGCTGTACTAGTTCCTCCGGCATGTAGGGCTCCAAGCTGGATCCAGAGCAGAGAGGTAGTCAAGAAACCACGGTGTGTGGGCATCCTCCTGAAGAGGGAGACCCCGCCCTCTGAAACGCGTTCTCATAGCAACCGTCTGCATCGTTCACCAGCTGTATTATGAGTACATGCATCGGGCCCGAGGCTCTCTGCCATCAGAGGATCTCTCCATTGGCTCACGTGCATCTTTCTGTCGGCAGCACACCCACAGACAGTGGTTTCTTGACTACCAGCCCGCTCTGGATCCAGCTTGGAGGCCTACATACTGGAGGAGCCACTACAGCTTGTCTAAAGATGTGCTTGCTTAATCCAACAAAATGTGAGTGTACAGCGATACTTTGTTATTTTTTATCTTAATTCAATAAACAGTGTTGCGCTAGGAGATGGCACACTTTGTCTTTCTGTTTGTAAGTATGTGTGTGCTCAGTCTCGGGGCTTTTTGGACCCAGCCAGCCCACCAGTGCTATAAAAAGGGGGAAGGCTGAGGTCCAGGGCACCCGACTCGACTCACAGTTATGGGACTGCTGCGCCTTGCAGTCTGTTTGAGGCAGCGGAACTCCAGAGAACATCCAAGTCACAGAGAATACCAGCATGGACTACCACCTTGCAGAGGTATGCTTGGGCAGCCAAATAGCTATAGTTAGGGTTAGGGATTGGACTCTGATAACACTGGACTGTAATGTTGAAGTCTCTTCAGTAAAGTTTAATCGACTGTTCTAAGCCTGGTCTTAAGTTATTTTAAGAGGTGCATGCTCGTTCTGGCATATCTAATGAACCAGGATCTGTAAAGCACAAAGGGGTATGTAGCTCAGCTACTACAAAAAGGGTTAACTCGGCAAGACAAGGAGAAGAAATGTAGTTGCTATGAGTAACCAAGCACGGTTCAAGACACAAAGCAGCCAGTCATTAGGCATGGTACCTGGTAAAGGTGACAGGTCCTCTGGTAGCGAGGGGATAGGTGATCTGGCTCCCTCCCTAGCGGTTGGTTTTCAGTAGCAACTGTACCTGAACCCGTATTATGGAGATCCAAGCCCTAATAGGTACAGGAATGAAAGAATTACCAAGCGCACGTATGAGGTCTGCGCTATGTGCATGGCGGACCCCATTCTGTTACTGGGAGTGAGGTAACAGAGATACGCTGGCCTGGCAGAGTGGGCACAGGCTTAGCACGTCCTTCCTAATGCAGCATACAAGTTACAGTGAATAGTGTTATGGGACAGTACTTTGTTAGAGGAATTCTTTATTTTTATTGGAAACAGTAAAGGTTCATCTAAGTCGAGAAACTGCCTTACTGTTAGATTCCTCACATGACCGCATCCTCTGACTTGTCCCGGGCATTGATGAACGCACGCCGCATAAAAGGAACCCTTGCGTGCAGAGCGTAGTAGGCCCCATCCACATGTGCGGTAGGGGAGCAGAATTATACACATTTTACTACATGAACAAGTGTGATGTCCAATCCCTTTTTTTTGGGAAATTTTTTTTTTGAAGTGTACAAAGTAACACTTCATTCATGTTACTGCACAGCAACGTGGTGGGTTGAGCAGGTCTGCATTTTATCACACTGCACCGCACCTCCGGCTGTGTTATAGTGACATAGAAAAACATAGAAATCAATTGTTTTTCCAGTGTGGAAATATATCAGTCACTGCTCTAGTGTGGATAGGCCCTTATGGGCCAGTCCAGTCAAAAATTTAATTTCTGGTTTAGACAGATGCTGACAGGATGACTTATTTATCAAAATATACCTCTAAGCATCCCTCGTAGTAAGAGTTCCAGATCCAAATAAAGCTGCTGTGGCCATTACAAATTTATCATTATCTCTATTGGATTTTTCATTAAAGCTGAACTCCAGGCAGATATAAGTGACAAAATAATGCAGTGCTGTAATAATTAGTACATCATTAACTGTATTTTTTTTTAATGCAAGCAGTGTAAGTACCTGAACTCAACTTGGTATCAGCTGCTAACAGTCTACTGTATAAACTGTACAGCACAGCTCAGAGAGGGGGAGGAAGAAGCAGCAAAGCAGGCCAGGTATGCTGCAGTGGGAGAAGCATGCTGATAGAAAAGATTTTAGAGTGACAGAGAAATGGGTTTATCAGTATGCTGCTTCTCTTTCCACTGTCCACCAGGGCCAGATTAACATAGGGGCTATTGGAGCTGCAGCTCCAGGCCCCTTCCTTTAATTAGGCCCAGCCCAATGGTGTGAGTGAGTCACTAATACTGCCCAGCCCTGCTCTGTGTACACACGATTAAAATGTAAATTGCGACAGCATATTTAATAAATTAATAAAAAATTGTTTGCATTTTCATTTTATTTTCTTCCATAAAAAGGCCAACCAAAATCCTCAGCACCAGGCCTATTATGCTCTTAATCCGGCCCTGCTGTCCACTCACAGGACGTGGGAGGTAGATCTGAGAGTGAAAGTGAAACTACAGCAGAGTCCCCCGCCCTGGTATACTGTATATATTAAATCTGTGTATTTAGCCATTTGTCTGGAACTTTAATCTGATCAATATCACCAATTGATTATTCAATCCACCAGAGTCTATCTATAATTAACATGTCTGTCTTGGCTAGGCTCACAATTTAAGCAATTTATGCTAATCATATTTATAATCTATTGTAACCCAAAAGATCTGCAGTATTGAAAGCCTGCATTATTTCAACTCTCTGGTAGAGTTGAGCCGAACCACCCCCGTCCCCCGGTTGGGTTTGCGCCAAAACTCTCTAACATTGCAAAAGTTTGGACCCGAACCCCAAACCCATTGAAGTCTATGGGACCTGAATTTGAAAAATCAAAAGTCCCCATTTTGAAGGCACATATGCAAGTTATTGGTCATAAAAAAGGTATGGAGGCTTGGGTACTGCCCTGGGGGACATAAATCTATGCAATTTTTTTTTAAAGGTAGTTTTTGCAGGAGCAGTGATTTTAAAGATGCTTAAAGTGAAACAAAAAAATTAGAAAAATTCCTTTAACCACTTCAGCCCTGGAAGGATTTCCCACTGTAGGACCAGAGCACTTTTTGCGATTCGGCACTGCGTTGCTTTAGCTGACAATTGCGTGGTAGTGCGACATTGTACCCAAACGAAATGTGCGTCCTTTTTTCCCCACAAATAGAGCTTTCTTTTGGTGGTATTTGGTCACATCTGCGTCATTTCTGATCACCGCTATCAACAAAAAAAGAGCGACAATTTTGGAAAAAAAAAACAATATTTCTTGCGTTTTGCTATAATACAAATCCAAAAAAAATAACAAAACAAATTTATTCATCGGTTTTGGCCGATTTATATTCTTCCTCATATTTTTGGTAAAAAAAAAAATCGAAATCTGCATTTATTGATTGGTTTGCACAAAGGTTGCTGCGTTTACAAACCATGAGAATTAATTTCTGGCTATTTACATTTTTTTTTTAGTAATGGCGGCGATCTGCAATTTTTATCGGAACTGCGATATTGGGGTGGACATGTCGGACATTTTTGACACTTTTTTGGGACCAATGACATTTATACAGCGATCAGAAATGTAAATATCCACTGATTACTGTATACATGTCATTGGCAGTGAAGGGGTTAACCTGCAGGGGGAGATCTAGGGGTTAACTGTGTTCCCTAGACATGTTCTAACTGTGTGGGGGCTGGGCTGTCAGGGGCTTAAGAGATCTAACTGATCCCTGTGACAGGGATCAGTAGATGTCTTACATGCCACCTGTCAGAACGGGGAAGCGCCAAAGTAAACACGGCAGCTCATCGCGGCTCGCTGGCAGAGATCGGGTCCGCCCGAGCTGCGGGCACACTCCTCCAGAGCGCGGCGGGCACGCCCCCTAGCTGGCTGTCCGTAAATCGCTGTCTATTTACAGCTATTCGTGAGACAGCTCCACACTGCCACAGTAAATATACTGCGCGCGGTGTGGAAGTGGTTAAATATAGTGCCTGGGGGATCCTCTTAGTCTGCCTGTAAAGTGGCAGATCTGTACCATGTATAGAACCTGCTGCAGCAAAACTGAGATTTATAAATATAAAAAATGAAAAAAAAAATCCCCCAAAATCCATACCAGACCCCCATCACCCTAAGCATGCAGCCCGGCAGGTCAGGAAAGGGGGAGATGAGCAAGCGAACCATATCAGGTCACAAGCCTTCAATGGGGGGGGGGGGTTCCCTGAAGGGTCTGGTATGGATTGGGGGGGACCCCCATGCCATTTTTTCACTTTTTTTTTTTTTCATTCAGCTGTCAGCGGGGAAGCTCATTGACAGCTGATAACTCATCTGGCTCGCTCCTTAACAACCAGCTATTCTCTGTGCTCTGATTGGGCAATCAATATACTGTGCAGCAAATATCCCACCAAGCGCCCTGCAAATTTGGGTGTTTGGCGAACAGGTGATGTTTGGATGGAAATTTTGCTCGGCTCAAACTGTTCACTCAACTCTACTCTCTGGAATAGCTAAATATAGCATGCATGCAATGAAACACAAAATCTTTTGATGCAAGAATGCAGTCAGTTCAGGTTGGTTGTAATATAGAATAATAAGGAGTTTACTATTTGCTACCTGAAGATATACTGTAGCGTATTTTTGTGACTTCTATGCCACATACCTATGCCCTTTAACATGTAAGAATTTCTACAAAATATTTAAGATCTCTCAACACAGGAATAAAAAGTATGACTATCTGTCAGGGATTAGAGCCCCACTCAATTTCTTCTGAAGACATGACAGAGGCAAGCACGTGAATACAAGATCAATAGGAAAATGGTTTTACACTGACCTCACTCACATACTGTACTGAGAGCACGTACATAGATCTGTCCGATCAGCGGAATACTTATTTTATAGTTATTACTTCTGTGTCATACTGTACTACTAATAATACTGATAGAAGCCCCTGATCCTGCGTTATATATATTGTTATTCTTTAGATCCTTATACAGTATCTCACAAAAGTGAGTACACCTCTCACATTTTTGTAAATATTTTATTATATCTTTTCATGTGACAACACTGAAGAAATGGCACTTTGCTACAATGTAAAGTAGTGAGTGTACAGCTTGTATAACAGTGTAAATTTGCTGTCCCCTCAAAATAACTCAACACACAGCCATTAATGTCTAAACCGCTGGCAACAAAAGTGAGTACACCTCTAAGTGAAAATGTCCAAATTGGGCCCAATTAGCCATTTTTCCTCCCCGGTGTCATGTGACGCCCCGGTCTCAAATGTGAATGGGGAGCAGGTGTGTTAAATTTAGTGTTATTGTTCTCACTCTCTCATACTGGTCACTGGAAGTTCAAACTGGCACCTCATGGCAAAGAACTCTATGAGGATCTGAAAAAAAAAAATGTTGTTCTACATAAAGATGGCCTAGCTATAAGAAGATTGCCAAGACCCTGAAACTGAGCTGCAGCATAGTGGCAAAGACCATACAGCGGTTTAACAGGACAGGTTTCATTCAGAACAGGCCCCACCATGGTCGACCAAAGAAGTTGAGTGCATATGCTCAGCGTCATATGCAGAGATTATCTTTGGGAAATATATGTATGAGTGCTGCCAGCATTGCTGCAGAGGTTGAAGGGTTGGGGGGTCAGCCTGTCAATGCTCAGACCAGACGCCACACACTGCATCAAATTTGTCTGTATGGCTGTTGTCCTTGAAGGAAGCCTCTTCTAAAGATGATGCACAAGAAAGGCCATGGATTACTGGAACCATGCCCTGTGGTCTGATGAGACCAAGATAAACTTATTTGATTGAGATGGTGTCAAGTGTGTGTGGTGGCAACCAGTTGAGGAGTACAAGAAGACAAGTGTGCCTTGCCTACAGTCAAGCATGGTGGAGGGAGTGTAATGGTCTGAGGCTGCATGAGTGCTGCCGGCACTGGGGAGCTACAGTCCATTGAGGGAACCATGAAAGCCAACATGTACTATGACACACTGAAGCAGAGCATGATCCCCCCTTCGGAGACTGGACGCAGGACAGTATTCCAACATGATAACGACCCCAAACACACCTCCAAGATGACCTCTGACTTGCTATAGAAGCTGAGGGTAAAGGTGATGGACTGGCCAAGCGTGTCTCCAGATCTAAACCCTATTGAGCATCTGTGGGGCATCCTCCAACAGAAGGTGTAGTAGTGCAAGGTCTCTAACATCCACTAGCTCCATGATGTCATAATGGAGGAGTGGAAGAGGACTCCAGTGGCAACCTGTGAAGCTCTGGTGAACCCCAGGCCCAAGAGGGTTAAGGCAGTGCTGGAAAATAATGGTGGCCACACAAAATATTGACACTTTTGGGCCCAATTTGGACATTTTCACTTAGGGGTGTACTCACTTTTGTTGCCAGCTGTTTGGACATTAATGGCTGTGTGTTGAGTTATTTTGAGGGGATAGCAAATTTACCCTGTTATACAAGCTGTACACTCTCTACTTTACATTGTAGCAAAGTGTAATTTGTTCAGTGTTGGGACATGAAAATATGTAAAAATGTGAGGGGTGTACTCACTTTTGTGAGATATTGTATATGTATTTGTATGTGTGTGTGTTGGGGGTGGTAAACAGCTCAATCATGTGGTTTTATTGCACTCCAACCTCACACGTGAAACAAGCCCTTGGTTCACATCTGTGTGGCTGCGTGTGGTGTGTTGGGCAGCCAACTAATTTCAATGGGCTGCCCTACCTGCAGAAATGCAGGGAAAGAAGTCCCCGACCCTTTTTTTAATATTGCACTGCACCAAAAACACACAGCATTTGCTAATGTGTGGGGTACTATTAAGAATCAATGCCCCCCCTAAAGAGCAGAACATTTTGTGTGTCAGGAATGAGCGTGATTTTGCGTGTGTTCAGGGACAAACAATAATGTAAACCAAGCCTCAGACAGGGGTGCCTTGAGACTGAAAATACTTTTGAAGGGTGCCCCGACAGGAAAAAGGTTAGGTAACACTGCTATAAGCAAGTAATTATTTAGCATTTTGCAAGATAGAGTAGGGACTGGCCAGAGAGGGTTCACTTTGACGCTGTTGGTCAGCTTGAACATGTATTCCAGCATATGCAAACCAAAAATCCCTGTTTTTATGCAAATGTTTGCTAAAAGTGGGTAATAGTGGATAGCAGAGGGTTAGTTGAGAATTAACATGTGGTCACACTCCTCTAGCACCTCATATGCTAATAGAGAGGTGAGTACCACTGCTCCACGGCTCGTCTCCATCTGGCAATGTAGAAAAAGAAACGACTGCACCTTAAAGGAAGTCAAAAAAGTATCTTTGTTTATTGAAGCATCAAATTAGCATGGTACAGGATGAACCAGGTCTACGCGTTTCACACTTAACAACAGTGCTTATTCATTGCAAAATTTTTTGCAATGAATAAGCACTGTTGTTAAGTGTGAAACACGTCTGCCTTTGACCTGGTTCATCCTGTACCATGCTAATTTGATGCTTCAATAAATGAAGATACTTTTTCATACTTCCTTAGAGGTGCAGTCATTCCTTTTTCTACCTCATATGCTAAATGTATGTAAGCTATTTGCATTTGAACACCAACATTTTTTTCAGCTCATTTGATACATATTATTACGGCAAGACTTGAAATATACACTGTGCAAAGTTAGGTTTATACAAAGTGTTATGTTATGTCTTCTCTAATAAGCTTTTACTGTGACTTGTCATATGCTTTGCATACTATTTTATTCTTGTAGCATAGTCACTTTATTTAGTGAATAAATTGAAGCTGTGTTTAGCCTGAATACCCAATCTAATACAGGGCAAATAAAAAAAAGCACATAATTGGATGGTTGAAGTAAACACAGCTTTATTTTAATCACTAAAATACATAAACATTCAGTCTGATAAACAAAAGTTATACTAGTTTAGTAAATCAATTTATGACTTGTAATATGCAAGTTTTATTATGTTTCTGCAATAACCCTAATTTACTAAAGGAGTAATGCATTGTTACTTTGCAAATTAATTCACGTAACTTAGTAATTGTGGTGCAAAAAAGAATACCCAATCATGTGCAAGTTCAATAAACAGAAGTGGTATTTTACTTACATGTGATTGAATGATATGTTGGCACAAATATTCCTTATTCATTAAGTTAGTGAAAACTCCCTTGTAAAATGAAAATTCACTTTCCAAAGTGAAGGTGCTTTATTTCTTTGGTAAATCAGCTATGCTGACTTGTAATATGGTTGGTGTGGTGGTAAGCATCATGTTTATTCCATACCTTGTAGTATGACTTGGATAGTGTTAAAGGAGTTGTAAAGGCAAAAGGTTTTTTATCTTAACCACTTCAATACCAGGCACTTACCCCCCTTCCCGCCCAGACCAATTTTCAGCTTTCAGTGCTGTTGCATTTTGAATGACAATTGCGCAGTCATCCGATGCTGTACCCAAATGAAATTTTTATAATTTTGATCCCACAAATAGAGCTTTCTTTTAGTGGTATTTGATCAATCACCTCTGGGGTTTTTATTTTTTGCGTTACAAATAAAAAAAGACCGACATTTTGTTTTGTTTCTGTCACAAAACTTTGTAAATAAGTACATTTTCTCCATCTCTGACGGGCACTAATGAGGCTACACTGATGGGTACTGAAGAGGCAGTACTGATTGGCACTGATGAGGTGGCACTGATGGGCACTGATGGTGAGGCACATATATGCAGCACTGATAGGCGGCACTGATAAGCAGCACTGACAGGCACTGATTGGTGGCACTGATAAGCGGCACTGATGGGCACTCATAGGAGGCACTGATGAGCACTCATAGGCGGCACTGATGAGCACTCATAGGCGGCGCTGATGGGCACTGATAGGTGGCACTGATGGGTACTGATAGGTGGCACTGGTGGGCACTGATAGGCGGCAATGCTATTTTGCACCTTTTTAATGGCATCCCTGGTTGTCCTCGGTGGCATCAGAGAACGGCACTGAGTGCCATCCCTGTTGGGCACTGTGCCCCTTACCTGGTGATCTAAGGTTAGCTCCCTGGTGGTCAGGGTGGGCTTGCCTGGTGGTCCTGGGTGGGCTCTCTCTGGTGGTCCTGGGCGAGCTCTCTGGAGGTCCTGGGTGGCGATCCTAGGGGGGGCTGCACTGATAAACAATCAGCACAGACCCCCCTGTCAGGAGAGCAGCCAATCGGCTCTCCTCTACTCACATCTGCAGACGCGAGTAGAGGAAAAGCCGATAAATGGGTCTTCCTGTTTACACTGTGACCAGCTGTGATTGGTCACAGCTGATCACGTGGTAAAGAGCTTCCGATGGAAGCTCTTTACTGAGATTGGTAATGCGGTGGGTCAGACTGACACACTGCACCGCCGATCGCCGCAATGCGTGCCCTCCTGGGCATGCAATCGCAGGTTATCCCGAATCACGTCATATGATGTCCGGTCAGAATAACAAAACCACTCTGCCGCCGTCATTTGTCTATAGAGCGGGTGGCAAGTGGTTAATGCATTCTATGCATTAAAATAAAAAACCTTCTGTGTGTAGCAGCTTCCCCAGCACCCCCTAATACTTACCTGAGCCCCATCTCTGTCCAGCGATGTCCACAATGCCCTTGGCCATCCAGGACTCTCCTCCTGATTGGCTGGGACACATCAGCGGCGCCACGGCTGTCAATCAAAATCAGTTAGCCAATCAGAGGAGAGAGGGGGCGGGTCGAATGGCAGCTCCATGTCTGAATGACCACATTTAGCTGCCGGTCGGCTCGGCTGCCCGCATTGCAAGCTGCTGTGGGGGCACTCGACAGGAGGGAGGGGCTAAGAGTAGTGAAGAGGGACCCAAGAAGAGGAGGATCTGAGCTGCTCTGTGCAAAACAGCACAGGTAAGTATAACATGTTTGTTATTTAAAAAAAACAAAAACAAAAAAAAATTAGACTTTACAATAACTTTAAGCTTTTGCTGTAATTTCTAATGTGTTTTCTGTCAATTTTCTGGCATGACATGCTTGTTTCTATGAATTATAGTCCTAAAGGGCTTTAAATAGGCTACACCCACGATCTGTAGTCCTCAAAGACTGTCAATAGGCCACAAGCATTTACCTAAAGAGTTGGTTCACCTTTTCAGAAAAAAAAGAAAAAGTGAACAAACCCTGTACACCCTCCCCACCCCCTCAGTCCATGCTATACTTACCTCCATGGATGATAAGCTGTCAGTGACCACGCAGACAGTGTAGAGGACCGGGTATACTGAACCCTCTCTCTTTTTCTTCTTCATTCTGCAGCACTTACAGGACAGATCAGAGTGATGCTCTGTGCCGGCACTGACCAGAATTGCTCTGATCTGTCCCAGAAGTGCAGCACAAACACGAGGGAGAAAAGTGGGGATTTCAAATCCCCGGACTGCTGCACCTGCTTTGTGGGCACTGACAGCTCATCACCCATGGAGGTAAATACAGCAGGGAACAGGGAGATGGGGAGGGTGTACAGCATTTGTTCACGTTTTCATTTTTTCTGAAAAAAGTGAGCTTACACTTTAGTGAAAGTTTAAATCAGAGAAATCCTGAAACTGCGTTACAATCCTCACCTATGAACGTGAGAGTTCCAAAGCCCTGATGTACACCATGACCATATCAAATAAATGTTTTTATTACAGTCATAGCCAAAACTGTTTTATTTGATTTTAGAGTAGGGAAGGATTAGAACCCATATCACATTTTTATTGCTGTGGACAGATTCACGTTCTCTTGGTACTGGTTACCAAACAGGACAGACAGAAAGTCATAAGAAATCCAACATTTTGGAGTTGTTAGAAGAACAAGAGGTGAGAGTAAATCATCCAATGGGAAGACCTGTTCCAATGACATGTCCAAAAGAGAAATTACACTCGCTTTTTAGAGATTTCTGTTCCTCCTCCAGAACAGGAAGTAAAGGGAAATCTCCCCAACAGGACCCAGACAGCAAAAAAAAATATAAGTTGATAGCGGTGTTAACCCTTCTCTAGTCTATCCAGAATTTTAACACACTGTAAACTTTAATACAGTATCAGTAAAAATGGAATAAATATAAATACAATAAATTATATTATTCTGGGTTTGCTGCATTTGAGCTTAAAGTGATACTAAACCCTCACGCTTTTTCGTCTATATCTGTTACTAAATAATAGCATTTCATGAGAAGTCTAACCTTTTGTGTCATTTTCGCTTCTAAGTTGTTTTATTCAGGCTCCGTTTTTCCCATTTCCAGATGTTCTGTTTGCTGAGTGACCCGTGTATTGCCAATCTCATAGTGTCAAAGCACATGGGAGGTAGAGCTACAGAGTCCTCCGTGCCCGGGGACACAGTGAGTGCGGGCGCAGCCAGCATTCCTATGCAGGGCTGTATTCACTTAGGTGGGAGCGCGCACGTACGGGTGACACTATAAGATCGGCAATACACGGGTCACCCAGCAAACAGGACAACCGAAAATGGAGCCTGAATAAAACAACTTAGAAACGAAAATTACACAAAAGGTTAGACTTCTCATGTAATGCTATTATTTAGTAACAGATATAGGTGTAAAAGCATGAGGGTTTAGTATCACTTTAAATATGATTCTTGTGCTATCTGCTTCTTGAACTATGGTAAATAATGATCATTACCGATTGTGGTGATGACGGTTCCCGCAAAGAAGAAGCAACTCCCAATGTCCCACTGTGAGGTAACGTTGGTGCCATTTACTGCAATATCTGCTCCAGAACCCAGGGCTTCTTTCACCTGCTGTAGAGCCAAACAGTCACTTAACTGTGCAAGCCATCATTTCCTTCACCTCAGAATATATCATATATCACCTTAAAGAAGAGCCAAACTAAAACATAAACAACTGAAATGTACCAATGACACACATCAGCTGCATAGCTTCAGAAAATTATACTTTATCAAAGAAGGGGCTACAGTGCTCTATATTGCAAATCTGGCATTCAAATAATAAAAAAGAGTGAAAATGTCAGATATGGTATGCATTATTGCTTAGCCCTCGTTCACACTGAAGCAATTTGTAATGTGATTTGACAGGTCAAATCGTATGACAAGTCGCAGCCTATTGCTGGCAATTACACCATTCCAAGCAGTGCAACGCTGACTTTGCGGCGCCGCACCAATTTGCAAAAGTAGCTCCTGCACTACTTTTATCGATTTTGGGTGCGACTTCAATAGACATCTGTGCATGAAGCTTCACAGATGTCTTCAAGTCGCATGGATATGCGGCTTTGAAATCGTATGGCTTCAGATGAAGTCCCCGGATTTCAAATCCGTGTTCAATGTGAAAGAGGGCTCTATATACTGTAGTCATACTAGAGAGACTGATTTGCAAAGACACACGCATCAGTTCACTAAAGCATGCACCATTTTTACTACCATGTGTTATTTCTTTTTTTATAATTATTTTTTTTTCAAGTTAGTAAAGTTTTAATGCACCCATCAGTTCTGAAAGAACATTACACATGTTGTTGCTCCTTAAAGTATATGTTTAGCCAAAGCGAGGGAGGGTTAGACTCTCTGTCAGCTGTTTATTTTTCTGCTGTGTCCCTGTTTGGTAGAGTTTCTCTCAATTTCTGTCCTGATGAAATCTTACAAATGGACAAACAACACTAACATTTAACATTTGACAAGGGTTCTAACCCATCCTTGCTATAAAAAAAAATACGGTTAGCTTACGTTCCATGTAAACTTCTTTTAATTTATTATATTTAACAATGGTAATACAGTTTTCCTATACATCATATTACAGCAACGAGTTACATTTTGTCTTTCATCAGGTTAGAGTTATCAGAAACATTTTAAATTATTTGATTGCTTGTTATGTTTTATTGCATTTACATATTGTTTTTTGCCTTATTAGAGGTCGGTCTACTCAAAACTGATCCAAAACTATCTAATAATGTCTCCTGGTGACTATATTAGTGAGGTCTCCCTTGTTGGATACCTGGGTTTGCACATTTGCATCTCTTTATGACACCCAACATAGCTTTTTTTAAAAATGTTTTTTTTTATTATAGAGTATGTAGCAGGAGGGGCTTAGGGTCTCCAAACTGCGGCCCTCCAGGTGTTGCGGAACTACACGTCCCATGAGGCATTGTAAAACTCTGACATTCACAGACATGACTAGGCATGATGGGAATTGTAGTTCCTGAACAACTGGAGGGTCATAGTTTTGAGACCGCCCCTGAACAAATGAAGGTGGGAACACCCAAAACTCCCAGGTGGATGGGAAGAGAGTCAAGGATTAAAGTGGAGAGAATTCAGTGTTAGGGTCCATTTACCAACCTGTGGTGATCGTGGCTGGATGCAGACAGAGTGCACCCAGCCACGATCACAACAGGTAATGGGTATGCAAACAGTCAAGAATAGCCATCGTTAGCCAGTCATTACATTGTACAGGCTGAGCGGCCACAGCTATTCACAGGGTATGCTAATTGCTCGTGTAAATGGGCCTTTAGAGCACCAAAGACATGTAAGAAAAAAAGGGTTGAATGAACCCAACAAGGTCTGCCAATAACTTAAATATCACTTTTTGGCGGACTAACCCTTTATATAAAAAATTTATGCCGTAGCGATGCCAAGCCCTATAGCATAAAATAGGATCAAACTATATGTTACTTTAAAGGATGCATGGAATATTTAAATGTTATAGAAGACAGTGTTGATTCTGATAACAACCAATTAGATACTTAAAGCAGTATTAAACCCTAAAATAAAAATTGAATCTTACCAATCCTTAGATTTTCACCTCCTGTGCCTGCTAGTGAGTCTCTTAATTTTCAGTGGAACTAAACCCATTGATTTAACAGTTTTAAAAAACTGTTATATTCCCGGCATTCGACTGCCTCTTGGGGTATCAGGAAGGATAATTTTTTCTCCCTGCTGGAGCAACTTAGATCAAGCTTTATTGTTTTTTTTTTGCCTTCTTCTGGACCAACTGTGGGTATAGAATTGTGTACATGTTTTCCATTTGTGTGTGTGTTTTCTCTGTGGGTTGAACTGAACGGACTTGTGTCTTTTTTCAGCTAGACTAACTATATAACTATGCCAGGAATGCTAATTGTCACATTTGGTTGTGCTCTCAACAAAATTGTCAAACCATCAAATGGCTGGTGCCATAAGTGATCACATGTGCAGCACCATCGCAACTGCAGATCAAACAGAGACTGTGATGGCAGCCTCCTTGGCTGAAATGGATAGGAGGGTTTAGTTCCCCTTTAAAAGACAAGCTGTCCTGCAAAAAATGTCAGTTAGAGCATTAAACTAACCATTTAAATTAGTAGTAAACTCTTGGGGAAAAAAAAGTTTCCTCCTGCAAGGCACTATCATAATGTGCTAGTATGCGCTGCATACTAACACATTATGAAAGATTTACCTTGAAACTAAGCCCTCCAGTAGCTCTCTGCAGAGGCCTCCATCTTCACTCAGTCTTCCTCCAGGGTAGCAGCTGCTTGAATGGCCGAACCGGGACAACGCCATTCCCGCACATGTGCGTGTGAGTCTATGCCACGACACACAGCTCTGAAGGAATGGCACGGGTATGCCGTTCCTTAGAGCACATGCACCGGCGATGTCACGAGCTGCTGCTCACTAGAATATCTCCTAAATTGTGCATGTTTAGGAGATATTCATTTTACCTAGAGGTGAGCCTTATTATAAGCTTACATGGCCGTAGTTAAAAATCAAATTCAGGAGTTTACTACCACTTAGGACTGACAGGTGTGCTTAAAATGGCCAGATTATTCTTTCATTTTTAAAAAAGTTGCTTTAACTGCTTAAAAGAGTTAGCTGGAGTTTGGCCTTAATTTATTAATAAATTCTATCTAAATCTGCTAGTGCATCTATCACTACCCTCTCCCCAAATTGACAATGCTGCTGTCGAAAGGTGTCTTTGTTGCTCCTCTGTCCAAACTGGACACCTCTTAAGACAGGCAGTGTGTTACTGGCAGGATCAGCAAGTGCATACAAAGGACAAAAGCTTAAAATAAGAAAACCAATGCAACCATGACATTTAATGATTGGTAAGCTGCAATATATTACATTTATGTTTTTGGGTGTAATACCGCTTAAATTTTTACCTTGACTAAAAAAGATCACTGGAACCTGATTGGTTGTTATAGACAACATATAATCAATTTTATTGCTTTATTCAGTTTAATTTTGCAAGTACATTTTTAAAACACCCAAACATCATAATGAAAATCAAAACCATGTAACTAACTTATAGGATAGGCAAAAAGCAATATACTTTTATATAACTATATCTATATATAAAGTACTTACAGTGGGGAAAATAATTATTTGATCCCCTGCAGATTTTGTAAGTCTGCCCAAGGTTATTGAGTGGCTTGGCCAGTTTCCAGACCTTAATCATATAGAAAATTTATGGAGGGAGCGGAAACTTAGATTTAGAGAAGATCTGTAAAGAAGAGTGGACCAAAATCCCTCCTGAGATGTATGCAAACCTGGTCACTAACTACAAGAAACGTCTTGCCAACAAGGGTTTCTCCACGAAGTACTAAGTCATGTTTTGTTTGGGGATCAAATACTTATTTTACTCACTGAATGGCAACTCAATTTATAGGATTTGTATCATGTGTGTTTTCTGGATTTTTCGTTGACATTCTGGGGTTGATTTACTAAAGCTGAAGAGTGCAAAATCTGGTGCAGCTTCCATGTGTTTTTTTCAAAGCTTTATTGAACAAGCTGAGGTTAGAAGCTGATTGGCTACCATGCACAGCTGCACCAGATTTTGCTCTCTCCAGTTTAAGTAAATCAACCCCTTTGTCTCGATCATTTAAAATATAATATGATAAAAATGATACACCTTTCATTTCTTTGTAAACTTACAAAATCTGCAGGAGACCAAATAATTATATTCTCCACTGTATGTATACACAGTATGTCCCTTTCATTCTATATTGTGTCAAAGTTAAATACATTCATACAGTCCAAGCAGCAAAGTAATTTGTCAAACTCATTGAATGACTCAAAGATATGAATGGTGCACAGTCAATCTATACATATTTGTTTCCAAAGAGGAGTGGCTTTGGCTTGCACACAACATTGCACTGGACTGCAGCCTGCCACATCATCTAAGAATGACTGGACCAATTTTATATTTCTCTTTTATAAATTAGGTAAAAGTGTCACTGCTTTCTTATATTATGTTCATGTAATGTTGCATAGTTACAGACACTCAAAAGTGCCATTATTCAACTTTACGGTTATCCATACAAGTAATGCTGGTGGGAATGGTTTATTTTCTTTATTTTATGATTTATATGGATTTTTATTTTAGAATAAACATTGCTATTAAACAACTATAAAGTGTATTCAGACCTGAATCTTGAGAATACTCCAATAAGAGAAATAGGGGTGTCAGAGGAACAGGGCTGGGCTGCTTTGTTTTTGGGTGTTCCCTGTAAGCTGAAAATTGTAAAAATCTCCCATACAAACATAAATTCTTGTTAGGATACGCTTTTAGGGTTTCTAAAAGAGTGATGTCCCTTGTATTAGCAGCTGTTAACATTTGAAGTTTAAGGATAGAGACTTAGGTATCAAGCCGTTAGTATAGAAGATGTGAACACACCACCATGTGAATGTAACATTGTTATATTTGCTTCCATTGTCCCACAAAGAATGTGTAGGACAAGCATGTCTATCAGACCTGGTCTTCACGATGGATGGCCAAATCTTCTATAGACCGGGTTGAATACAATCGAGAAAAGGTCTGCATCGTTCCAATCTAGCATTATACTGCAGGCTTTAATCAAGTCTTGATCATAGTACACAGTGGTTTGCGATGAATCACTGACATGGATAGATGTATTGGAAAACCTTGATTAGAGCGTATTTGTCATTAGAAACAATAGACCTATGCCTGTCAGCAATGGCAGCATAGGCAAGAAATGTTTCCTACCATCATCAAAAATATAGAAGTGTGTAGGGTCATCCCTTTTACACATTTTTGTTCTATTGGTCCTAACCTGGGCAAGAATATTGTGTGTATATATATATATATATATATATATATATATATATACACACACACACGTGTGTGTGTACATAACGATTCAAAGGATGCATAGCCCATAGATATTTCAAATTGCTATATTACTTGTAAATCCAAGGGCAGGTATATAAATCCAATTTTTTTGGTAAGCAACAGTTTCGAACTAACCATGTTCTTTATCAAGCTAAATACATCCTTTCATTTTTTTCATACTATTATTGGCCAGGTTAAGACCAATAGAACAAGAAAATGTTCTGTGTACAGTAAAAGGGATAACCCTAGCTTAGTTGTGTTGCTTTCGGTGTCAAAGTTTGTGTTCCTACAGTGATGGCAATCCAGCCCTTGCCATGATCCTGACTCCACCCTGTTTAATGACAATGCTAAACACAGAGGGGTATGGATGTGGGCCCACATGAAAGATTTATCCTTGCATGTCCTGCAGACAATGCTATAAGTGTTACTAAAGAACAAAACATAGTCAAAACATGAGTGTCAATAAATAATGCAGAATAAGCTATACAACTCCAACCAATTTTCTCTGCTATGACAGATTATGAGGTAAGAGGATGAAGTCAACCATAGATCAGTCAAGTTTTTTTTTAGCTTTTATAACTAAAACCAAATTGTATGTATGGCTAAAGAAGAGTTTTAACAATGAAGTAATTCAGTTCTAGCCTCCAGCATCTTGGAAATGTTTATATTTTTACCAAGTTACTGTAATCTTTTTTTTTCTTCGCAAGCCCTACAGTTAAGATAGTCCATATGACCTAAAAATCTACATATCCAGAATACTGGGGGAGATTTACTTAAGCTGGTGCACTCAAAATCTGGTGTAGCTGTGCATGGCAGCCAATCAGCTTCTAATTTCAGCTTGTTCAATTAAGCTTTAAGAAATAGAACCTGGAAGCTGGTTTATTTGCAGAGCTGCACCAGATTTTTGAATGCGCCAGTTTTAGTAAATAACTCCCACTGTCTCTATTTACTATGTTGTTATCACCTCTGTTGCCTGCTTAATATGTCACAGGCAATACTTGTTGCCCCATTAACAATGCAGAGCACACTTTTTCCACCGGAATCTACGGCCTTAATTTAATATGGCAGAGTGAAGAGCAACAATGTACAATTACCAAAGGACTTCAGTTGAAGTTCACATTTCATCAGTTCAGGTCAACCCAAACAATGAAAGATGACTGCTCTTTATTTGTTTGTATATAGCTCTTTGCCATTATATGTCTAGTGAACTAAACAGCATTCCTAAAAAATTCTTTGAATCCAAATCTTGTCAATCTATGTCTATTTCTCACCAACACGAACTTCTCCAAGGAATCCTCCTTAACGCAGAAGTTTTCTGCAAGGAACTCATTTCGGTGTCTTGTGAGTATGTCCTGCTGTATAGCCTCAAAGGGTTGTTCAAGCATCTGGAAGACCACTGCTCCTGTAACCAAGTACCCCAGCACTAAACCAAACAATGCCAGCACAGTCTTCTTCTTCATGACGTTTTTGCTGGCTACTACTACCTCCTCAGCTCCTGTTTGATCTCCCAGTAATATGGAATCCTGGGAAGAGCAGGATAGTGGGTACAGGAAGCCGCTAGGAAGTGGTCCTACTGGGGAGCGACAAGACACTAGAAGAAAAAAAAGAAAACAAGGAGGTTTCATTTGAGCAAAAACTTGGAAAATAGCAACTACATAAATATAACTTAATTTAGTAGCTTAACTTATGTCAGGATGATTAGAGTAACTACTGAATGGTCAGTATATTAGTACATAAAATGAACTACATTATCTAGAATTGCAGCAATTAATAGTAATATCTGTCTGAAAAGGATAAATGCACCAATTGGTACTCTTGCATACTAGCAAAGTAGTTTGAAATGTAGTAAATATGACACTTACTCAATTCTCAAATGCTCAGATTAGTTGGTATGTTTTATCATTTTTTTATGCAGCGTAATTGTGCAGTAGGCATTTTATATAGCACTTGTACGTAAATGGGCTGCGTAAATACATACAAAGTGTTTACTATTGCAGCTAGAATTAAGTTATAACAATTATTAGTTTAGGTTCCCAATGCTTCAAGGGCATAGTTAAATCTGATCTGACAAGTTTATTGGATCATTGTAAATCTTCACTTTAATAAAGCCTCAATATATATAGCATCCAAGTTTCACAAACAGCTTCACTTGTATTGATTTTTCAACGTTTACTGGAGTCATAAAACTGGAAGCAATTATACATATTGGTTAATTAACTTAAAATACAAATTACAACACATATATATATATATATATATATATATATATATATATAAACAGAATAGCAACAGCATTTCCACATTTAAAGAAAACATTTTTTGTTTCCTTTAAAAAAGATTTTCATAATCCCTATAAGACTCATCCTCAGATTTGGCATACTATACCGTGCACATATAAAACAGCGTATAAACAAAAATATAAAAGAGATATATATCAGAAAACTATACAATCCTATATTCCTAGCTGAAAAGACATATTGCATATACAAATGATTATAGGAGCATCTTCAAGTAAAAGAGTGTAAGCTTCCTAAGTAAGGGTTCTTGAGTCTTACTACTTACCGGGGCCACGTCCTAGCACAAGTATGAGAAAATATATAGGGTATAATGAGCATACAGGTAGACACTCACACACTCAGACAGGTATTCCCCACCTACAACAGGGCCTGCAGTTCAGCCTGTGCTGTAGATGTCCTAAGGAGAGTGATACCCACCACACTGATTCCTCCCTCCTATCCACACACTGCATGGGCGTGGAAATTAGGACTGAATAAGAGACAGAGGGAGTCATAAAGATATAGGCACTGAGACAGAAGGAGGGGAAGGTAAATGAGGCTGGGTAGCATTGAGAGCTGGAAAAATAAGGATTACAAAAGCAGGCTGCAAAATTGAAAGGCACAAGCAGAAGGATGCAGATGCAGAACAATATGACACAGGAAAATAATCATCAGGATGCAGAGATATCGCAAAAGAAATGCAAAAGATAATGCATACATTAACCACTGTTTTGCCAGTGGTCAAGAGACCTGCTCCACTTACCAGCAGTTGTGCGGATGCACAGCTTCTCACTTCTGCTTATTCTGCAAGTGTACTGTAGAGTTTAGGACAGCCCCTACATTGCTATGCATAACACCACTCATTCAATGCACAGTCTAGTTACCTAAGCTCCTTGATACCATTATACTACAAAGTGCGATAGCATAGCATCTCACTGTCTGAGCAAGCTGAAGTTAATCTTTTTCTTCTGCACCATGCGAGACAACGCAGAGCTCTTGAACCAGACTGGCTCATCTTCAGTATCAATATAAGAGTCCAAATGGATGACAAATGCATCAATTAATACTACTCTGCTAAGACTTGCTGGACACAACTTAGCCCCTGCCTAGAAATCATCTCTTAACTCTTTCCTCTAGAAGCCTTATACAATCATCTAAAGCATTTGCATTGCCTAGCATTACCCTTTTGCCTGCTGGAGCCATACAACACTGCATAGCAACCCCACCCACCTTGGTAAAATGCAGGGGAGCAAATATCTCTGATGATTAAGACCTGCAGTGTCATTTCACCCCTCCCACTACACTTGCTTAATGTTGGCAGCCAAGGGGTTAACGCTCTACATTTTCTCAAGACTCTAAATGATGATGATGACAATCAATAAAGAGCAGTACCAGGAGTACTTGCCACTTAACCTTACCACTTAACCCTTTCACAGGACAAAAGAAGCCAAACAACAGATAATAGTTAGTCAATCATCCACAAACGGTCATGTCTGAATACTGTTTTGGAACACACATTATCACAAGTGCTGGATTATCTGGCAGTGTCACCACATACATTTTATAATTTTTATCTGTACTGCAAAAATAAACTGACCAGTGCACTGATTATTATGCACAAACATTTAGTGAAAACACAATCCTCATATTCACACTAAAAAACGTATCACCCATATACTGGACAACTACCCAACTGATCAGATTTTTTAAAATCCTCAATTGATGGTGCACAGAGTGCGTATGGTTTTACTGTCTGCTCTTTATACACTTAGATGGATAATCAGTATAGAGGAAGAGGATGATGATAAGGATAATGATGACGCTTCATAAGCTAGCAGTTTGGCTCAGCAGTTAAACATCTTGGTCTTGCAAATTTGGACAAATCCATGCATACTCAAATCTTTTTAACATTATGTTGGGTGGCCTATGTTGACCGTTTAAAAGGATCTCTAAGCTGCAAAAATGTACTTTTTTTTATTCCACGCACCATTGCCATCCTTTCTTGAAGAAAGATGGGATGATCTGAGCCTAAAATATCTTTACACCCCATTCAGTAACCAACAAAATGACAGACGTAAATGGTAAATGCCATGTGAATATGCTTAGAATTATAAAAGGAGTCAAGTCACTCTGTGATGCTATCAACATTAAGCAAAAAAAGCTACTAATGGACATATTCTCCTCTGCTTGCCTAAATGTGCTATCATAAATCAGAATGATAATTATCGTTAAGCATAATTAATACAGACCTGCATATGATAGAAAAATAACTGAAAAAACAAAACCAATAAGAAAATAGATTAATAGCCTCCAGATGAGTGATTTCAACTGATGAAAAGAGGGAATGGGGGAGGGGTTGTTGGTGAGAAAAAGGTGTGAAATGTGGTCAGCAGGAAAGTGAATCAATTAGAGAGGGAAGAGGTGGTAAATGGAGGAGGGTGACAGGAGTGACACAGAATATGCCTCATTCTCACTGGTTCTGTTAAGCTTCAATCTTAGCTTCCTAGGTACTGCACTCTCTGTTTTTGGGACACAGCAATCTCTGCTTCTTGGGCACAGCACTCTCTGTTTCTCCGGCACAGTGTTCTTGCTTCTTGGGCACAGCACTCTCTTTTTCTCCGGGCACAGTGGTCTTTGCTTCTTGGGCACAGCACTCTGCTTCTTGGGCACAGCACTCTCTGCTTCTTGGGCACAATGTTCTCTGTTTTTTGGGCACAACACTCTCTGCTTCTTGGCACTATGTTCTCTGTTTCTTGGGCACAGCACTCTCTGCTTCTCGGGCACAGTGCTCTTTGCTTCTTGAGCACACAGCACTCTCTAATGCTTGGGCACAATGTTCTCTGCTTCTTGAGCACAGCACTTTCTGCTTCTTGGGCACAATGTTCTCTGTTTTTTGGGCACAGCACTCTCTGCTTATTGGGCACAATGTTCTCTGCTTCTGGGGCACAACACTCTCTGGTTCTCAGGCACAGCACTCTCTCCTTCTTGGGCACAGCACTTTCTCCTTCTCGGGCACAACACTCTCTCCTTCTCAGACACAGCACTCTCTGCTTCTCGGGCACAGCACTCTCTGCTTCTCAGCCAGAGCACTCTCTGCTCCTCGGGTGCAGCGCTCTCTGCTTCTTGGGCACAGCACTCTCTGCTCTTCAGGCACAGCACTCCCTGCTTTTCGGACACAGCATTCTCTGCTTCTCTGGCACAGCACTCTTTGCTCCTCGGGCACAGCACTCTCTGCTTCTTGGGCACAAAACTCTCTGCACCTCAGGTACAGCACTCTGCGATGCTCTGTGTTCTCAGTCTGTCATAGCTTCTGCAGACAGGTTGACACAAAGCATAATATATAATATCAGAGTGCTGAGACCAGCCTTAACCCATTTCCTGCCTACATGCAGAATATTACCTTTTGCTTTGAAAGAGCCATCAGTATATACAAACCTTCACTAAATGCCATTCCTGTCAGAGATGTACAAAGCACATTAACCCATTAACCCCTTCTATGCTGGCTTCAGGTGGAGTTTACCTATCGCAATCTGGAAGTAACAATGTCTGGGCATCACTACCATACACGGTAGGGCTTTGCTGCTGACTGAAAATATGTGCCACCTAATACCTTATATATGAAAACCCAAAATCTGCTCCCTGCCCATATTACAGTCACAGTGCCCAGTGAGGGAGAGCTACCCATACTGCCCTCTTCAGCTGTTTACTGGATAATGGAGGGTTAAAACTCTTCCCTGCTCCATCAGCATTTCCAGATAAGTGATAGCAATCAATGGCGATCAATAACCATATTATGCTCAGAGTGTGTCTGGGGACAGGGAATATGGTTCTTATATAGATATACACTCATATTTACACATGTAGTAGTAGTACATAGACACTCAGAAAAATAATCATTTGTGTCTATCTGTCAATCCAGTCATATATGGACATCTCTACACAACATTTGCTGATCTACAAACTAGGTTGTGACAATCCTCATTTGTCAAAACATCAGCTTGGAAAGAAAGTTGTTTGGGAAGAGGCTAGAGGGTTGATTTTCTAGAGGCAGATAGACTGTGCACTTTGATAATTGCAGTTGCACTCTGCAAGTGCAGTTGCTCCAGAACTTAGTAAATGAACAGAAGCTCTGCTGACGTCTTTGCAAAGTGAAGCTTTACCTCATTTACTAAGCTCTGGCGCAAATGTGCTTGAAGAGCGCAACTGCACTTTGCAAAGTGCACAGTCTATTTGCCTTTAATAAATCAACCCCTATACAGTTGCAAGAAAAAGTATGTGAACCCTTTGGAATGATATGGATTTCTGCACAAATTGGTCATAAAATGTGATCTGATCTTCATCTAAGTCACAACAATAGACAATCACAGTCTGCTTAAACTAATAACACACAAAGAATTAAATGTTACCATGTTTTTATTGAACACATCATGTAAACATTCACAGTGCAGGTGGAAAAGTATGTGCACCCCTAGACTAATGACATCTCCAAGAGCTAATTGGAGTGAGGTGTCAGCCAACTGGAGTCCAATCAATGAGATGAGATTAGAGGTGTTGGTTACAGCTGCCCTGCCCTATAAAAAACACACACCAGTTCTGGGTTTGCTTTTCACAAGAAGCATTGCCTGATGTGAATGATGCCTCGCACAAAAGAGCTTTCAGAAGACCTACGATTAAGAATTGTTGACTTGCATAAAGCTGGAAAGGGTTATAAAAGTATCTCCACAAGCCTTGCTGTTCATCAGAAAGTTCAGCACTCCTGCTACTCTCCCTAGGAGTGGCCGTCCTGTAAAGATGACTGCAAGAGCACAGCGCAGACTGCTCAATGAGGTGAAGAAGAATCCTAGAGTGTCAGCTGAAGACTTACAAAATTCTCTGGCATATGCTAACATCCCTGTTAGTGAATCTACGATATGTAAAACACTAAACAAAAATGGATTTCATGGGAGGATACCACAGAGGAAGCCACTGCTGTCCAAAAAAAACATTGCTGCACATTTACAGTTTGCACAAGAGCACCTGGATGTTCCACAGCAGTACTGGCAAAATATTCTGTGGACAGATGGAACCAAAGTTGAGTTGTTTGGAAGAAACACACAACACTATGTGTGGAGAAAAAGAGGCACAGCACACCAACATCAAAACCTCATCCCAACTGTGAAGTATGGTGGTGGGGGCATCATGGTTTGGGGCTGCTTTGCTGCGTCAGGGCCTGGACGGATTGCTATCATCAAAGGAAAAATGAATTCCCAAGTTTATCAAGACATTTTGCAGGAGAACTTAAGGCCATCTGTCCAGCAGCTGAAGCTCAACAGAAGATGGGTGTTGCAACAGGACAATGACCCAAAGCATAGAAATAAATTAACAACAGAATGGCTTAAACAGAAGAAAATACGCCTTCTGGAGTGGCCCAGTCAGAGTCCTGACCTGAACCCGATTGTGATGCTGTGGCATGACCTCAAGAAAGCGATTCACACCAGACATCCCAAGAATATTGCTGAACTGAAACAGTTCTGTAAAGAGTAGAGTTGATCGAACCTCTGGAAGTCCGGGTTCGGCAGGTTCGGCCGAACTTACGGACAAAGTCTGGGTTCGGGTCCAGACTTGACCCGAAATTTGACCCAGACCCCGAACCCCATTGAAATCAATGGGGACCCGAACTTTTAGGCACAAAAATGGCTGTAACAAAGTCCTGGCAAGTCCTAGAGGTCTGCAAAAGGAAGGAAAATGGGGTAAGAGTTGGACAAGTGCCCTACAAAGAAATGGGGATAGGGAAATAACTTAAAGTATTTTTTTAGCTAAAATCACATAAAAAAATCAAAATTTGAGGTGGATGTGGAGTTGGAGGTTGAGGAGGCAGTGAAAGTGGCGGTGGAGGAGGTAGCCAACACTGTTTTTTTTATTTTTGTGCAAGAAATGCACCACTGGCCGCAAATGTAGTTTTTAGAATTTTTTTTTTTTAAACCAGCTATGTAGATGCACTTTTTAATTTTGTGCAAGAAACAATAATCTGTCCCTTTAAGCAACAGCAGGAACCTCTCCCTATAGAACTTTGAGATGATTTTAGATTCTAAAATCATCTCCAAGTTGTAGAGGGAACGTTTCCAGCTGTTGCTTTAAGGGAAAGATTATTGTTCTAAAATCATCTCCAAGTTCTATAGGCAAAGTGTATTCTAGCCGCATAGAGCCATATTATTGTTCTAAAATCATCTCCAAGTTCTATAGGCAAAGTGTATTCTAGCCGCATAGAGCCATATTATTGTTATAAAATCATCTTCAAGTTCTATAGGCAAAGTGTATTCTAGCCGCATACAGCCATATTATTGTTATAAAATCATCTTCAAGTTCTATAGGCAAAGTGTATTCTAGCCTCATAGAGCCATATTATTGTTATAAAATCATCTCCAAGTTGTCTTGGATGATTTTATAACAATAATATGGCTCTATGCGGCTAGAATACACTTTGCCTATAGAACTTGGAGATGATTTTATAACAATAATATGGCTCTATGCGGATAGAATACACTTGAGGTTCAAGATATCCGTTTCACATAGGATCGGCGTATCTCGGTATAATAACAATATTTTAGTAGAGGTTCAAGATATCCGTTTCACATAAGATAGGCGTATCTCGGTATAATAACAATATTTTAGTA
>BLSH010281673.1:94645-110004 GCA_018402905.1 Glandirana rugosa | reverse complement strand
ATTAACGTTTTCTGTCCCATACTTCTTGTAATGTTTCCCACTAGGCCCAGGAGACATACCACCATGCGCCTATTTAGGGTGATTGACGTAATATTTGCAATTATCTCCAAGATTTCTCCCCAATACTCCCCTATAGCTGGGCATAGCCAGAATATATGCAGATAGTTTCCAGGTATACATCCACATCTCCAGCAGGACCGAGAGTGTGAACTGTTCATTCTATTCAGCCTATCTGGTGTGTAATACGCCCGGTGAATTATCTTGAATTGAATCAACTTATCTTGAAGGGAAACTAACACCTTAAAGGGTAAATCCCATACATCCCGCCAATCCTCCTCATTTAATTCAGGTATATCTTGGTTCCATCGTGCCCGGAGTCTTTCCAGGGCTGGTGGCTCTGATGAGTTAAGATAGCCATATATGTTTGAGAGGGCCTGCTTTTTGCATCTCGTTCTTAATACCTGCTCTAGGCCAGACTCCTTTAACTCTGGGGGTCCCTCTGGAAATTGGCTACGAAGGGCGTGAGAAAGTTGCATATAACGGAAAAATTGGATTCCCAACATATTAAAGTTCTCCATCAAGTCCCTAAATGGGACTATCACCCCCTGGCTTAGCACCTGTCCTAACGCTTTAATCTTATATTTGGCCCACCATCCTGGATCTGGAATTGACCTTAGGTGAGCTAGCTGGGGATTACCCCACAAGGGGGCATTCGGAGATAGGTCAAGCCCGGGATGTTTCCCTAGTGACAAGCCCCTGTTCCAGGCTCTTATAGTTGTCGTCATTGAAGGGGTTAATTTATACGGCACTTTAAGCCCCCGGAATAACAGCAACTGAAGTGCTTCCACAGACTGTACTATCGCAGCCTCCAACATAGTTGCTGGGTTAAATCCATCCGGATTCATCCACCTTGCTGCTGTCACAAGCTGCAAAGCCAAATAATATTTATAACAATCCGGGAAGGCCAGTCCCCCTTTTGACAGTGGGCACATCAGTGTGGACAATTTATATCTGGGTGACTGTCACTTCCAAAGAAACGAGGAGAAGATACTGTTTAGTTGCGTGAAAAAGGATTTTAATAACCACTGTGGGGAGTTCCTGAACAGATATAAAAGTTTCGGAAGAAACTTCATCTTTATTATGTTTACACGGCCCAACAATGATAGTGGGAGCTTCTCCCATACCTTTAGTCTTTCTTTCATTTCCTGGACTGCAGGAGCTATATTAAGGGAAAAATAGTCTGACGTCTCTCTTGAGACTATTATCCCCAGGTACTTAAATTCCGTAACCCATTTTAGGGGTACATGTGTTCCTGTCGAATTCACCGCCTCTGAATCTATAGGGAGCATCACGGACTTGGTCCAGTTAACTTTCAGTCCTGTCACTACCGCATAGTTATCTATCACCCTCAATGCCCCATGCAATGAAGGGCCAGCATCTTTTAAGAAAAGTAGCATATCATCTGCATAGAGGGCTACCCTCTCCTCCAGGCCCCCAATCCTAAGGCCCTGGATATTCGAGAAGGCCCTAATGGCCTCTGCTACGGGTTCGATAGCGATAGAGAAGAGGGCCGGGGAGAGAAGGCAGCCCTCACGCGTACCTCTATACAGCTGGAATGGAGATGAAAGATCTCCCCCCAGCCTCACAGATGACATGGGGTTTCTATATATCGTTCGCAACCAGGAGATAAACAACAATGGAAACCCCATTCGTCTCAATATTTCCCATAGAAAAGGCCACTCGACTGTGTCGAAGGCCTTTTCCATATCTAGGGAGGCCACCAGTCTAGTACCTTCATTTATATGTTGGGTATTTATATTAGTAAACAGTCTTCGTATATTAATATCTGTTGTTCTATTGGGCATAAAGCCTGTTTGATCAGAGTCTATCACTGAGGTGAGCAGAGGTTGTAGCCTAAGTGTAAGTAATTTTGTTAAGATTTTGAAGTCGCTATTGAGTAGGGCTATAGGCCTATATGATGAACATATCTTGGGATCTCTACCCTCTTTGTGAATAAGGGTTATATGTGCATATCGCATAGATTCAGGAAGCACTCCATCCGCTAAACCTTTTGTAAATAATGCTGCCAGCCTAGGGGCCAGTATTTCTCTATTGAGCTTATAAAATTCAATAGGTAGTCCGTGTGGACCTGGAGCCTTTCCTCCTGGAAAATAATCTATAGCCATTTGCACCTCCTCTGCTGTAATAGATTTGACTAAACTTTGCCTCTCCCTATCTGATAGCCATCCCAATGCCACTTTGTCCAAGAGAGCCGTCAAGTCCCCTGGGCAAAAGTCAGCAGGGAGGGAAGAGGTATAGAGAGATTTATAATACTGGTTAAATGTATCTAGTATATCTTCCGACGTAGAAACCTGCCTCCCATCAGAGGTTGTTATTTCTGAGATAAGTGTAGGTGGGCTGCCCTGCTGCGCTAGATTTGCTAAAAAACTCCCATTTTTATCTCCATGTTGGAAAATATTTTGTCTATTCTTTTTAAGCTCATTTCCTGTTTCCTCTTTCATATATAGATTTAAATCTCTTTGAGATGCCATTAATAGTTCAAAATTTTGAATATTAGGATTACTATTGTACTGTTCTTTTTGATCCACTACTATGTTCAATAGTACTTGTAGAGTAGATTTTTGATTTTTGCGGTATGCCGCTATTGCCGAGATATATTGGCCTCTTGTGTAGGCCTTAAAAGCCTCCCATACTACTTCCAGTGACGCTGATCCCTCATTGTTCTCCCAATATTCTTTTATTAATGGTTTCATGATTTCTCTTACATCTGGATGCCCGGCCCATTGGGGTCCCAGGTGCCACAGAGTCGCCTTTTTAATGGTAGGCGTGCGTATTGATAACAGCATAGGACAATGATCTGACAGTCCGCTTGGCAGATAAGTAGCCTCTATCACATCTGCCAATAGATTCGAGTTAGCAAATGCCAGATCAATTCTAGATGCCGTCTTATAGGATGTGGAGAAGCAGGAGTATTCTCTTTTACTCGAGTTCCTCCACCTCCACACCTCTGTCATCCCCATCACCTGAGCCCAATTCTCCAATTCAGCTGAATGTCGTTTAGGTGGGGATGGTCTATCCAGCATTGGTGATAGGATAGAATTAAAATCTCCCATGAGGAGAAGCTTCGCAGGAAGATGCGGAGCGACCCTCTCCAAAACCTCATTCAGTATTCCCCCTGAGAAGGGGGGAGGTACATAGACTGCTACAATTACATAGCGTTGTTGCCTATAATGCAGCACCAGTGCTACATATTTCCCTTGTGAGTCTATGTGGGTATGGTCAATTGTACATGTGAAAGTTTTGTTAATTAATATTGATACTCCTCTCGCATAGGAGGAGTATGTTGCATGATAAGTTTTCTGGACCCAGGGTTTTTTCAACGTTGCCGTTTTATCTCCCTGTAGATGTGTTTCCTGGAGCAGTATTAGATGAGGTTTATATATTTTTAGATATTGGAACATTAAAGCTCTTTTATACATGGAATTTAATACCCGGACATGACAGGATATAATCGAGAATGCATTTCTATCACGTATATTCATAGCAAAAATATTGTCTTATCATGACCTTGACTAATTTCATATATCTCAAAGGGCAGCTGGACCATATCAAAGGGACTTCTATTTCAACACCTGTCTCCCATAGTGTATCTATTCCCACCCGTGACCCCAACCCTAACCCTCTCGCAAAAAAAAAAGAGTACCCTACCCCACTCCCCTCCACTCCCCCTAGCAACCAACATGGGGGAGAGAGAGGAGGGGATCTCATCCCCTCCCCATCCAAAAATTATACCAGACATAGTGTAACTATATCCAGAAACAATACCCAATACCCAAAAAGAAAAAAAAAAAAAAAACAACAAAAAAAATTTTTTTTTAGGGGCCCTCAATGCGTGGAGCGGAGCGTCTTCTCTTGGGGGCCGGAGCTCCCTGTTTGTTTAAAACATAAGGCAAAGGGCTCCCCTCCCCCTCCCACAAACAATAAAACAATACCAAAAAAGAAAGACAGCCAAAAACAGTTCAAACCGCACCCACCCAATTTACCACATTTTTGAACATTTCCTCCATATGGAGTTCCCCCTATTTCAGGTGCATTAAACAATTAATATATTTTTACACAACCTATTATTCATAGTGCTATAGTAACATAGTAACAAAAAAAATAAAATAATAATCCAATAGATAAAAAAAAATAAAAAAATTCCCCTTTTTTCTTTTTCCTTCCCTCCCTACCTAGAGGGGGCCAACAAGAAGGGTTTTAGACCTTGCCCACCCTCCCTCCCTTATGGCTAATTTACCATATTAGTGCATTGTTTAAGTACAATTCCTTCATACATAATTCCCCCTATTTCAAATGCATTATAATTAATATATTTTCCACACCCTGATATTCGTAGTGATTCCATAACGTAGTGATGTATTCTCAAAAGAGGGAGAAGAAAAAAAAAGAAAAAAAAAAAAAGAAAAAGAGATAACCAAAAACAATTCAAACCGTGCCCACCCAATTTACCACATTTTAGTATGTTTCCTCCATATGGAGTTCCCCTTATTTCAGGTGCATTAAACAATTAATATATTCTCACACAACCTATTATTCATAGTTAGAGTTGAGCGAACTTCTAGAAGTCCGGGTTCTGCTGGTTCGGCCGAACTTCGGGACAAAGTCCGGGTTCGGGTCCGGACAGAACCCGAACTTTGTCCTGGACCCCGAACCCCATTGAAATCAATGGAGACCCGGACTTTTAGGTACAAAAAATGTTGTAAAATAGTCCTGGAAGGTCCTAGAGGTCTGCAAAAGGAAGGAAATGTGGGTAAGGGTGGGACAAGTGACCTACAAAGAAATGGGGACAGGGAAATAACTTTAAATATTTAAAAAAAAATAAAAACATAAAAAATGCAAAAATGGAGAACATCTTCAAAATGGGTCTGAAAAGTATTAATTAACATTAGAGGCCATAGAACTGTTCTAAAATCGTCTTCAAACTGTGTCAAAAAAGTATAAATAAGCCGGGAGTACCCATATCACTGTTCTGCAAAATGTGTGTATGACTTTAAATGAAACCGGGAATCAGTGCACATCTCTTCTGCACAAGTATTTCAAGTCTGTGTGTCACTTTAAATCAAACCGTCAATCATTGCACATCTTTTATTCACACTTCTTTTTAAAATGTGTGTATCACTTTAAATGAAACCGTCAATCATTGCACATCTCTTCTGCACAATTATTTCAAGTGTGTGTGTCACTTTAAATCAAACCGTCAATCATTGCACGTCTTTTATTCACACTTCTTTTTAAAATGTGTATATCACTTTAAATGAAACCGTCAATCATTGCACATCTGCTATTCACACACGTGTTCTGCACCAGAACAGATGTTCTTCCCACATTAAATCTTTTCTTCATACATCTGGAAATAGAATAGAACACTTTACCTAAAACCAGGGAGAAACCATACACATGCACTTGAAACATCTGGATAGTGTGTTTGAAAATACAGCATAGAGAAGAGCATGCATATGGTTTCGCTCTTCACACACAGTTTCCAGATGTTTTCAGAACAGTGATATCATATATCATATTGGGACACCCCAAAGTTCGGTACGGACCCGAACTTTACAGTCCGGGTTCGCTCCACTCTATTCATAGTGTTATAGTAACATAGTGATATGTGAGGGAAGAGGAAGAAAAAAAAAAAAAGGAAAAGAAATGAAAAAAAATGTTTTTTGAAAAAAAAAAGAAATAAAAACAATATTGATTAAGGCGCTTAGTGCCAGTCAATGCCAATAACCAGATAACATTCACCTTTGGAATTGCTGTTATTTTTCCCATATTGTGAGGCTTCAAAACGAGAAAAAAAAAAAAAGGGGAAAGAGGAGGAGGGGCCTATATTCCCCTCACTCCTTTCCCCCATATATGAAAAAAAAAAAAAAAATTAGAAAGAGAAAAAAAAAAATAAATAAGAAAAGAGGGGGGGGGGGACAGGAGGAGAGCCACCTCTCTATAGCTCTATTTTGTATCTAGCCATCTCATTGCTTCTTCTGGGGTGTCAAAAAAAGTGTCCGTTCGCCATCCACTACTCTCAGTCTACTGGGATATAGGAGGCTAAATTTGATCTCTTTGTCTCTAAATTTTTTTCGCGCTTCTGTATAGGCTCTTCTTTTTTGCTGAATCTCCAGCGGGTAGTCAGGAAAAAATAGGAGTTTGGAGTTTTCGTATTGCAGATCCGACCTTTTCCGGGCAGCTGTTAATATACTGTCTCTATCTTGATAATTCAAAAGGCGTAGCAAGAAAGGACGCGGATATGCTCCAGACGTTGTAGACCTTGAAGAGATTCTGTGTGCTCGTTCCACCACAAAAGCTGGTGATTTTACTATAAAATTTAGTGTGTCCGTAAGAAATGTTTCTATAAATTCTGCTGGCCTGGAGCCTTCCACGCGCTCTGGCAGTCCCAGAATGCGGATGTTATTTCTTCTCAATCGGCTTTCAGTATCTATTGCTTTCAGCTGTAGTGCTTGGACCTGATTTCTTAGTGCATGTAACTCTTTACTATCTGATCTTACTGCCTCTTCCACCTCCGAGACGCGATTTTCCATCTCTGTAATTCTGGATTTAGACTGTTCTAGTTCATTTTTGACTGTCCCCGTGTCTTTGGCCAGTTTATCTATTTTGGCTGTAAGTGATTCTTTGCATTCTGCAATAGCAGCCAAAATCTCTCTGCTGGATGGAAAATTTTCTGATTTCTCCCCATCTGTTGTTTGTGTATTCGTGGCCATAGTCACCTCAGGGGACTTTTTAGTTGTCTTAGCTGTTTTACTGCCTGATGGCGAGGGGCATGGGGTGGTAGGAACAGTCTTTGTTGGTTTCTGTTTACTAGGGGCCATTCACTGCTCCTGTTAAGCACAGCACAACAGTACCATGCGCTACACAGTGTGCTGTATAGTATTTAGCCTCTGCCGAAAGCTCCAACTTCTCTCTTCTAGATCACTGCACAGCTATGTTAATTGCAGTTACCCTCCAAGGGGGGAGTGTAGTAGGGAGGAGGAGGAAAGAGAAGGAGAAACAGCAACAGGCCAACAGTTTATCTGAGATACGGAGATCACGGTACAAAAGCTCAGGCAGCACTGTTATACAGAAGACTATGCAACAACTTTAGACAGCGGATGTTAGGCAGTTTGAAAATATATCTCCCAACTCACCTGCCCCCATTTCTTCACTGCTGCTTGTCTTCCACCCGACATTCCTTTCAAGCAACGGGGGAGGGAGAGAACGGAGCTGGAGCTGTCTTGATATCCACCACTGCCTCGTCGAATCCCCCAAGATCTCTGATATCCGGAGCCTGCTTCCCGAGGCTTACTGTGCAGCTGGAAATCCTATAGTGACCAATGAGGCAGAGTAGGGGGGAGGAATTCTGACACCGCAAGTCTCGTGCCGTCGTCCGGAACCCGGGGATCCTTAGGCTGGCTGCTGCTTGTCAGCGCCCATGTCTCTGTCCCACAGGCACTCCTGATAGAAGCCAGATAAGCCGAGGTGAAGGAGTTTCGCTGCCCCTTGCCTCACGCTGACATCCTAACACATGGAAGCTCCGGCCATCACGCTGCAGCGCTCACGCCCACTCACGTCATCACCCCCGCCCCTTTCCTTGAGCTGCCCCAAAGAAGAATCATTCTTAGTTCAAACATTTTCCTTTCCTGGATAGTTCTGAAATTCCCTTTAAGAACTAAAACATTGAGGTCTACTATAGTGTGGTCCGCTTGTGAAAGTGATGTCCCACCGGTGTGCAGAAATTACTTTCCATTTGTGTGTGTGACACTTTTGGATAGATTGATCTGGTAGCACAGTTTTGCAACGTTTTTTATTGCAGGGTTTGTTTCCATTATTTGTGACTTCATAATTAGAGTGAAGTTTCCTGCTGATTAGTTTTTGTCTGAGATTGGGTGGTTGTCTGAAAGCCAATATTGGGGGTTGTTGGAATATTTCTTTCACAGTTTCATCCTCTATTATAATGGGTTGTAAATCTTTGATTATCATCTAGTGCTGGGTTGTATGTGGTGACTAGAGGGACACGGTTATTTGTTTTTTTCTCTTTGTATTGGAGGAGATTTTCTCTTCGGGTTTTCAGCCTTGAAAACCCGAAGAGAAAATCTCCTCTAATACAAAGAGAAATGTTGTTGATGGTTTTGTCTTTGTATCCTTTCTTATGGAAGGAGTCTGCCAGTGTTCTGAGATGTTTATCTCTGTCCTCTGGGTCTGAACATATTTGGTGGTATCTGACGGCCTGGCTGTGTATGATGGCCCATTTAGTGTGTTGGGGGTGAAAACTGGACCTATGAAGATGCATCGGTCAGTCGGTTTTCTGTATATTGAAGTGTGAAGCTTGTCATCCCTGATGTATACTGTAGTGTCTAGGAAGTTGACATGTGTGTTTGAATAATCCATTTTTAGTTTGATAGATGGGTGAAAAGTGTTGATCAATCAGCCAGACTGTTACAGATTTTCTTCACCTTCAGTCCATGTCATAAAGATATCATCAAAATACGAACTAAGCGGTACGGATTTGGATGGCATTCCTTGGATCCCCCCCAAGTACAGACTTATGTCACCTTTAGCCTCCCCCTTAATGATTTCCTTGTTGTCCTCCTGGGATACATTGCACAAAAAACTCTATTGGTTCTATAAAATATATAAGAGGAAGGGAGACATCCCTTCCTCAAACAGCAGCTGAGCTGCTGGTTTGTTCACGAACCCTTACTATTGTCATTTTAACCATTTATTCATTTTTACCCAGTTTTTTATCCATCTTAAAACTGTGTAAGTCGTCCTTTTTTACATTGATTGTTGAAAATAAATTTATACATTTTATACGGAGTTACACTATTTTGGATTTTTTACTCCTTTTCATACGTTTTGAGGGAGTTCCTTCCCCCCTCCCTCGTTCCCCTCGTGACCAGAGGATACCTCCCAGGATACCATAAGGATTTAATCGATCCAGGACCATCAGGAAAAGGAACCATCACTGGAGCAACCATCGTAGATCCATCTTCCTATCCCCATCCAGGGCAAAGGTCCCTACATGCACGTTACCCCTGCAGGGGTGCAGGGTTCTGGTAAGTAGGGACTCAGGAGGGGAGCACGTTGTGGAGTCACCTATACTTTGAATTGTCACCAACACCGGAGTGTGAAGTCACCTATATTTTGAACTGTCACAAACACCAGATTCTTTCAAGCCATTCCAAACATTTCCTTGGATTTTTTATTTCACAAAAGACATTTTGCATATAATGAACTGATCAACATTTTAATTTGCTTAACATATTTCTCTCGCAGACACTTTTTAACTGCTAGCTTATTGTCTTACAGGAGTTTTTGGTCTCATCTTTTTAAACTTGCAGATTATGCGTTTCTAGTTTTAATTTTGCATTTTTTGTCCTTATAACACCATCACTTTTATCACTTATAACCTGCAGGAAATCCTGCTGATACTGAACTTTTTTACGTTTCTATACGATTATACCACTTTCGGTTCAGGCGGGTTTATTATTTATTATATACTTATATGCACCATTTTTAATATATCATTATTATAATTACTTTATTTGAGATATATATTTATTTGGCAGACTTATTTATACACCACTTGTCATAGTTAAAGAATCCAGGTTAGCGCCATCTGCTGTTTACACTTGTTTTTTCTATTGGTTCTATAATTCCCCCCTTATGCCTTTAACGAACCATGACTATTTCCTGCCGGGCAAACTGGATAAGGGATTTAATACGTGGTCCTCAGATCGCTGCCTCTGCTTATACCACGTCCTCCAAACCAATTCTCTTAAACCTTTACAGTCCATTGTTGGCTCAAGATCGAATATCTTCATAGAACGATGGAGGTACTCACAGCTTAAGCAGTTTGTTCAATCTCTACCGCAACCACTAAGATCTTGAGTCCATGAGCTTACAGCCATTGAGGCCATTTTTCTCCCAAAGGAACCTCCGCTACATGTAATATCGCAGTTCTACAAGGCTCTCATCTCCCTACAATATCACGGCTACCCAGAATATCTGAACCCCTGGGAAACCGAATTAAGCACCTCACTAACAGATTCTCAAAAGGATAAAATACTAGCCCTCACCCACACTTCCTCCATTTCCTCAAAAACGGCGGAGATAAACTATAAATTGCTTGCAAGGTGGTATTACACACCAATTAAAATGCACCATATTTCTCCCACCAACCCTGCTCTATGTTGGAGGAACTGTGGTCAAGTAGCTTCACATGCGCATATATGGTGACACTGCCCACTCATCAAGCCCTTCTGGTTTGAAATTATCAGACTCATCAACTCAATCACAGGATCCGGTCTATCCCTGGAGCCTTGGATTATACTTTTTCACATGACCGCAGAAACTATCGGTCAATATAAACGTTCCATGACACCACACCTTCTTAACGCAGCTAAGTCCCTTATTCCTCTCATGTGGAACAAACCACAAACATCCTCTAGTAAGCTATGGTTACAAAAGGTGAATGACTTGTGCTATATGGAAGAACTTACATACCTATCGAGGGGGGAGTCTGGCAAACATACCAAAATCTGGGCCGCATGGTTTGAATTTAAGACCACAAATACCTACAAAGATACTATCTTATCCCCTGACCCGGTGTCAAAGGGGGGCTCCCCTGCATCTCTGCCGACCACTCTCCCTACACACTAAGCCCTCAGCACTAGCTGTAATATTAGCAGTGTGTCACATGGTATATCTTACTATAACTAAACAGATATCCGCGCTAGTGCCATGAACTCAAAAACAATATATATCAATTGTGCTTAAACCATATATAACCATAAGTGACAAAAATTATATAGACATATATAAAAGTGTGTTGAGAATAAAAAATATCCAAAATAATAAAGTTCAATAAAGTCCAAAAAATATTCCAAGTGTAGTGACAATGTGAATAATCATTTGAAGAAATCCTCCACCACACCGATCTGTCTGTGTTTAATTCCTCCCCCAGACAACAACAAAAGAATGCCCTTACCAGAGCCCCGTGACCCTCTATTACAGGGGGGTCAGGGAATGCCTGTGTGGACACTAGGCCTCCACTCAGCCCTTGATATTGAATGTCCCGGCAGTATTTCACCATGGGATCCATACCATCACAGTATAGGCATGAAAGAAAGGCCACAATAGTGTAATAGCGTCTTAAAAATGTACAAATTTATTAAAATAGATTGCACTTACAGGAATTCAAAAAGAAAGGCACCATAAATTCAGATAAATAATATGAGATAAAGCGGTGGGAACCAGAGCAGCACATCCGCCCTTTTTTTCCCTTTCCCTCAGATTTTTTTCTCTTTTTTTCTTGTTTTAACATTCGGCTAAAACTGTTGTGAATCAGTACTGCTTGGACCTTGAAGAAGGGGGCACACCCGGAGAGCTTGTCCAGAAAAATTGTATGTTAGTACAAATAAAAAAGTATCATGGACAGTACTCAATTTTCAGTGTAGTGTAGTGAGACCGTGTCACTAATCTTTACATTAGTACATAGCTAGAGTAGGGACAGTTCAGATAGTGTCAGTGTAGTAACAGTTGAACACCATCTATTTGATTCCGTTACTGCATGTTTAACGCCATTTACATCTGTGTGCGGTACTCCCAGTTTAACACCATATAGTTCTGTGTGCGTTACTGCCAGTTTAATGCCATATAGTTTTGTGTGCGTTACTGCCAGTTTAAGGCCATATAGTTTTGTGCGTTACTACAAGTTTAACGCCATATAGTTCTATGTGCGTCACTACAAGTTTAAAGCCATATAGTTTTGTGTGTGTTACTGCCAGTTTAAGGCCATATAGTTTTGTGCGTTACTGCAAGTTTAACGCCATATAGTTCTATGTGCGTCACTACAAGTTTAAAGCCATATAGTTTTGTGTGCATTACTGCCAGTTTAACGCCATATAGTTCTGTGTGCATACTGCTAGTTTAATGCCAGATAGTTCTGTGTGCGTTACTGCCAGTTTAACGCCATATAGTTCTGTGTGCGTCACTGCCAGTTTAACGCCATATAGTTTGGTGCCTTACTGCAAGTTTAATGTCATTTACTTCTGAGTGCATTACTGCCAGTTTAACGCAATATAGTTCTGTGTGCATTACTGCCAGTTTAACGCCATATAGTTCTGTGTGCGTCACTACAAGTTTAACGCCATATAGTTTTCTGTGCATTACTGCCAGTTTAACACCATATAGTTGTGTGCGTTACTGCAAGTTTAATGCCATTTGCTTCTGTGTGTGTTACTGCCAGTTTAACGCCATATAGTTCTGTGTGCATCACTGCCAGTTTAAAGCCATATAGTTTGGTGCGTTACTGCAAGTTTAATGCCATTTACATCTGTGTGCATTACTGCCAATTTAATGCCATATAGTTTTGTGCGTGTTACTGCCAGTTTAACGCCATATAGTTTTGTGTGTTACTGCAAGTTTAACGCCATTTACTTCTGTGTGTCACAGCACCTGGGGTCAGGTGATGGATGCGCACTGTATGAATCGCACCACTGAAGTGTGAAGCACACGCTAAGGTTGCGATGTGCACTGCAAGGTTGTGGACCTATGGCTGACTGCTGCTGAGTAGTCCCGGCTGATACAGGGAGAGGGCCCCCTAGAGCATGGACACTGGAACACAGGGAGCTAGTGCATTGGTTTCCCCAGGGCGCGGAATCTAAGAGCCAGTGGATATTCACCAGAGCCTCTGGTGGTGAGGATGAATTTGGCTGCGACTGGATCCAGGTCGCGACTCCCAGGGTCCCCTAGTTCAGGCTCGGCTGGCTACAGGTGGAAGAGGGGAAGCAGCAGTACAGGAATAAGCAAGAATAGTCAGAGGAATAGCAAAGGGTTAGGGCTACAAGCAGACAGGAGAAACCGAGGACAAGTATCAGGCAGGAAGGAATAGTCAGACAAGCCAAGGATCAAAACACAGATAAGACTCAAAGCAACCAAAGGAGACAATCACACTGAAGCCAAACACGAACAAACATTGATCAGCAATGCAGCCTTGTACTGCCAGGCTTATATCCTGTTACCGATTAAGGCCTGGGGTGGAGGCCAGCTGAGGAAGGCTTACTAAAGCTCACAGGTGAGGGAGGCCCGGCCTTTAACTGGACACATGCAGCAAAGGTAGGCAACAGGTAAGACATGAATGTTTGCTTAGGTTTTAAGACAGAATGTTTACTATGGTTTCATGACACTGTGTGTGTTACTGCAAGATTAGCGCCATATACTTTTGTGCGTTACTGCAAGTTTAGCGCCATTTACTTATGTGTGCATTACTGCAAGTTTAGCGCCATTTACTCAAGTGTGCATCACTACAAGTTTAACTCCATATAGTTTTGTGTGCATTACTGCCAGTTTAACGCCATATTGTTTTGTGCGTTACTGCAAGTTTAATGCCATATAGTTCTGTATGTGTCACTGGCAGTTTAACACCATATAGTGTGGTGCATTACTGCAAGTTTAACGCCATTTACTTCTGTGTGTGTTACTGCCAGTTTAACGCCATATAGTTCTGTGTGCATTACTGCCAGTTTAAAGCCATATAATTGTGTGCGTTACTGTAAATTTAATGCTATTTACTTCTGTGTGCGTTGCTCCAAGTTTAATGCCATATGGTTCTGTGTGTCACAGTAAATTTGACGCATTATATTGCAGTATATTATAGTGTATCCATGGAATGTGTCTTTGTAGTGTGAGTACTCACCAAACAACACTTTACATTCATTAAAGTGCATCTACATACAGATTTCCACTTCTTATTTACATTTGCAAATAAGCACCGCCCCTCCCTCCCAATAATGTCTGGGAGGACAACAAGGAGAGACAGATGTTCCCTTGGCACTGTAAGGGGGCCAGCAACAAATGTGTCCACAGGCACAGGTGGACGTGGTTGTCAGTCCTCCAGGCAGGGCATCATTTCCTCTGTTTAGCGAGTTTGCCCATGCTATTCAGCCACAGCATGCAGAAGAGGTGGTGGACTTGCTTACGAAACCTTCCTCATGCTCCTCATCCTCTGTCATGCAAGCAGAGACAAGTGTGCAGTCCCCTGCAGTTGACAGAGTGGATAAACCTGCCTTCTTGTCCACATCTATTGCTTCCATAGTCCCAAAATCAGCCATGGAGGAGGAGTCAGCTGAGGTATTTCACCACAGCATCAGCAACTTGCTCCTTGATGATGCCCAGCCATTACTGGATTCAGATGTTGGTTCTGAGGTTGAGGATGACAGGAACATGTGCCTAGAGAGAGGGGAGAACACTGGTAGACAAATTGGCATTCATGTTCTCCCACATAGAGCAGAGAAGGAAACTGAAGGTGAAGCAGCACAACCCCAAGGAGGACAACATCAAGAAAGTGTAGAGAGCAGACACCCTATTCCATCACATTCTGCAGCTGTTATCTCCCGGCCCATTTCCCAAAGCTCAGTTGTCTGGGCCTTTTTCAGCACATCTGCAGCAGATCACACTGTTGCTATCTGCAAACTGTGTCTCAGGCACATTAAACGTGGCAAAATCACCAGCCATTTGGGTACACATGCTTAATAAGGCATTTAACTAGAGTTATGCGAACACCTGGAAGGTTCGGGTTCGGCGGGTTCGGCCAATCTTTCCGGAAACGTTCGAGTTCGGTACCGAACGTTATCCGAACTTTACCCTGGACCCCGAACCCCATTGAATTCAATTGGAACCCGAACTTTTCAGCACAAAAATTACTGTAAAAAAGTCCTGGAAAGTGCTAGAGGGCTGCAAAAAGGAAGAAAAATGGGAGATGTTATTAGATCTGCAATCTGTCCCTTAACCGGTTCCCCACCGCGCACCGTCTTTTTACGGCGGCAGTGGGGGAGCCCTGCGCGAATTGCCGTAAATAAACCCGCCGCACTCCTGAGGAGTGTGCCCGCGGCTCGGGCGGACCCGATGTCCGCCGGCGAGCCGCGATGAGCGGCTACAGGGAAAAGAACGGGGAACCGCCGATGTAAACATTTTTCTGCCACGCGCCACCCCTTGGCCAATTCCCTGTCTAACGTCTAGATTATTGTAGAGGGTAAAAAGAAGGAAAAACGTCGGGAGATCGTGAAAGGTCCTGAAAAAATGTCATTAAAAACACGACTTTTCAAGCCCAAGGTTAACTTAAGTTACCCCAAGCCCCAGGTCCCATTTCAAGCCTATTGCAAGCCATGGCTTGAGCTTGCAAAGGCCTTTCTAACCGGCTTGGGCGGCTTGGGCTTGGAAGGTCCACAAGCGTATTGAGATCAATTTACGGAATAATTCGTACACATGGGTTTACCGACCACTAAAAC
>BLSH010281673.1:64069-85411 GCA_018402905.1 Glandirana rugosa | reverse complement strand
CGGTGCTCCCTGCATGTTGGGCCTCTGTATGTGGTCCCGCTGTGTAAAAGTGTCACACATGTGGTATCGCCATACTCGGGAGGAGTAGCAGAATATATTTTGGGGTGTCATTTTTGCTATGTACATGCTGGGTGTTAGAAATATTGTATAAATGGACAACTTTGAGTAAAAAAAAAATGTGTTTTCATTTTCTTTCCACATTTTCCAAAAACTTGTGGAAAAAATGACATGGTCAAAAGACTCACTATGCCTCCTAGAATATACATTGGGGTGTTAGCTTTACAAAATGGGGTCATTTTTTGGGCGTTTCCATTGGCCTGGTGCTCCAGGACCTTCAAAAGTGCAAGAGGTAGTCAAGAAATTATGTGTGTAATTTATGCTCCTAGAACGCCTGATGGTGCTCCCTGCATGTTGGGTCTCTGTATGTGGCCAGGCTGTGTAAAAGTGTCACACATGTGGCATCGCCATACTCGGGAGGAGTAGTAGAATGCATTTTGGGGTGTAATTTGTGGTATGCATATGCTGGGTGTGAGAAATAACCTGTTAACATATGACAATTTTGGGGAAAAAAAAAAAAGAAAATTCATTTTGCAAAGAATTGTGGGAAAAAATTACAACTTCAAAAAATTCACCATGCTTCTTACTAAATACCTTGGAATGTCTACTTTCCAAGAAGGGGTCATTTGGGGGGTATTTGTACTTTCCTGGCTTGTTAGGGTCTCAGGAAATGAGATAGGCCGTCAGTGTATCAGGTGTGATCAATATTCAGTGATTGGCACCATAGCTTGTAGACTCTATAACTTTCACAAAGACCAAATAATATCCACTAATTTGTTTTTTTCTACCAAAGATAGGTAGCAGTATAAATTTTGGCCAAAATTTATGAAGAAAAATTACTAATTTGCAAAATTTTACAACAGAAACAAAGAAAAATTCTTTTTTTACAAAATTTTCGGACTTTTTTTAATTATAGCGCAAAAAATAAAAAACCCAGCAATGATTAAATACCACCAAAAGAAAGCTCTATTTGTGTGAAAAAAAGGACGCAAATTTCATATGGGTACAGTGTTGCATGACTGAGTAATTGTCATTCAAAGTGTGAGAGCGCTGAAAGCTGAAAATTGGTCTGGTTGTTAAGGGGGTTTAAGTGCCCAGTTGTCAAGTGGTTAATGGGGTTCATTATTCGGGTTGTTCGAAAGTTGTGGTGCGAACTGAGCAGGGGTCCATTCGGCCCATCCCTACTTATTAGGATATCTAGAAAAAGAGGTATATACTCCAACAGTAAGGATCCCTATTAACAAGATGCTATTTATAGCACAAAAATGAATAGCATTTAAATGGATTTCCCCAGTCACTCCTAGATATGAGATGTGGCAGGAACAAGTTAATGATAACATACTAAAAGTGCTACAGGTGTTTCGAAGTAGGGGTCTATTCCATAAGTTTCCCAATATATGGGATCCATGGCTACAGACTCCAGGAATGACTCCCCTGGTTATAGTATCTAATGCATTCTTAATTGTGGATAGTGCCTTTTTGAACCATAGATTGAATGGAGAGGGCTAAACATAGAAATAGAATATGTATTTGTATGTTTAAATAGTAAAAGAGGTCAGTCTTTAAGTTAAGTAGCGGGCCCTGCATTCTCTTTTTTTTAAATTAAATTATAGATATTATTATTGTTTGTGTATGTTTTATGTTGGTATGTAAATAAAAAAGGTGTCAATAAAAAAGATGAGATGAAAAAGAGAGTTGCACAGGAGGTGCTAGAATTATTGCTCTCGCTCTGACTTTCACGGCAATACATCACATGTATGGTGCAATTGAAATTTACGAATGTGTACAGGACCAACGTGTGTGTTTGCCTTTGCATGCGAGCATGGGGGCACTTTAAATGTTTTATTTGTTTATTGGTGGGACACTGGTACACACTGAATGATGTTTTTGGGCACTTGTACACTGTGACAGACATTGATTGTTCACCGGTGGACACTGGCAGATGTTGATTTTACAATGGAACACTATTGTAGATGTTTTTGTGCACTGGTACACTGGTACAGATGTTTTTGATGGGACACTGGTACACTGTGACAGATGTTTTGTGCACTGGGACACTGGTACAGTTCCAGCGAAGGCCGAAAGGCTTCAATACCACTGGCAGCCCAGCACCTTATGCCTTGTAAAGCAGATACATGTTTCCAGTTTGTAAGTGTGATTTTACTATTTTTCATTAAGTAAATGGAATTACTACACAATGAGAGTTAATTCCCTCTATTGATCCTGGTTGGTTACAAGTGACATCGGTGTTGTCAGCTTCACATCCCATTGTATAGGTCCGCTGGGTATTTAGGAGGAAAGAGAAGATCAATCAAGCACCCGCTCACCAGAAAAAGCGTGTTAGACTCTTATGTATGAGAGGGGTGTGTGCCACACTTCACTTTATGCTGTTTTACAAGCACTTTGGCACTTTTTTGATTAATATTTGAGCACGGAGTACCTTTTAAAAAAGGTTCATTGTGGAATAAACATTCTTGGGACAGTTCTTATTCACAGACAGTTCATTATAATTATTATGTGTACAGTAGTCTAATATGATTTATAAGTTTTAGTTTAATTAACCTCTCTGGTGGTATGATTATATCAGATTTTTGGTGCTGAAAGCGGTACGATTATTTTGCATGGAAATTGGGCGTTCTATATTGTAGGCCTGTAATTCTTAGGAATAACTCACTTAAATCTGTCCAAACCAGAGTCCAGTAGACACCCCGAGTATGATAAAGTTTGAAACATGAAATCATAAATTATAATATAATAAATAACTATAAATAATTATCAAAAATAATAACATAACAGTAATAAAATGTATTCAATAATGTAATTAAATTAAAAACACTGAAATTTGCTCAGTTGCAGAATTCTCGCTGTCGTCACTTTCAGTGTCTGATGATAAATTTCTCCAAAAATCAGTATCACTCAATTCTGCAAATGATTCTTATTTACTATCAGTGTTTTCTAGCTGATCAAAAACCACTTTTGACATAAAGTGACACTTTTTGGTTGCCATGGACATTCTCAAGTTTCCAGGCAGAAAGAATGACATATATAATATAAAAGTGCATGCAGGGCACTGGGCAAACCTCTAGGGAAAAAGGGGATGTGAAATGCTTTGATACAGTAATGTAATCTGTAAGATTACAGTGTACTGTATGTGTACTGTGTGTTTTACTATTTGTATTTGCTGCCGGGCTCCGCACCCGTGCGACGCGACGCTCGCAGGGAACAGAGCCCGGCATCACACAAGCATCGGGCGGAGGACAGACACCGCGGGGGGACATCGCTGCATCCAGGGGACAAGGTGAGTAGCGCTGCCTGGATCCAGCGATGCAATCCTGAGTGTGGCTCGGGGTTACTGCTAATGGTACTGAAATTCCACCCCGAGCCACACTGCATTATCACCAGGGAGGTTAATATGCATTTGGTATATACTGCAATGCTCTGTGGTTTATTATGTAAAGAATTGAGTAGGTTTATAAAACTTTGAGAAGCAGCAATAGAGGTAGAGGTTCACATGTTATAACTCCTAGTGTAAGTTTCTTTGATATTATTATCACTTAGCAGCCTGAAGTTCAGCGCCTTTTTGTACAGCACAGGCTATACAAAAAAAGATAAATATATATCTTGTACAATATATCTCTCTGGAAATGTTTTCCCAAACAACAGCATGCTGCGCAGTGGAAAAAAAACACAGATAGAGGAAACAGATAACCATCTACTGTGAACTGGCTTTGTTTTTGGTAAGATAAATGGTTCCTGAATGGGGCTTGGTCAACATGATCTCTGGTCAGAGATGTCCCTTTTGACTTCATAGGGAGGATAGGGTGAAGCAAAGTAAAATTAATATACAATAGTACCATGTCACCGGAAAAAAAAGCTACCTAACTTTATTGTTCAAAATAATAATTTATCATCTCTGAGGGCAAAAGAGAAGCTAATGTTTTTTCCTTTGGCGATATTCAAGCAAGCTCTCATAACCCCACTCACTTTCTACATACACCATATAAGATACCAACTGTAGATCTAATATTTATGTTATACTAAGATTTATTTTAGGTACTTTTTACAGATGCCTATTAATATTTAGCATCTAAGTTCATTTATACATTAGAGGATAGATTTAACAGGGGGAACAAAAGGGTCTGTTCTATTGACAATTGTGTAGCACATTTATAAATTATTTCTGCATTACCTGGTAGCTCAGTGTGCTCAAATAAGATCTCTTCCCTATATGCTGTAACAAATATATATGCATCTATGTGCAATCCTAGCTCTATGTGCATGCTGTCTAAAAACCTTTCATAGAGAAAAAAAAAACAAAAAGTTAATGTAACAAAATTGCTAAACAATAAAATGCACATGCCCCAAGCATATCAATAACACCTCTACCCCATGATGTCAGTGCAAGAAAAGCAGTGTATGGATATTTATCACTGGAATCTCAATTCCTTAGAGCTATGTGCCCTTGTCATGATACATGCCAGGCATATCTGTAAATGCAAACTGATACCATCAACACAGTATACATCATGGGGTTGATTTACTAATGGTAAATAGACTGTGCACTTTGCACGTGTGGTTGCACTCTTTTTTCTAAGTAAATGTAAATGTGGTAAAGCTTCACTTTGTAAAGAATACCCAATCAGGTGCAAGGAAAATAAAATAAAAACATATTTGCCTACACATGATGCATATCATCAGAGATTTTCCACATTTACTAAACTCTACAAAAAATGAGTGCTACTGCACTTGCCAAGTGCAGAGTCTATTTGATTTTAGTTAGTCAACCCCTATGTATGCACTATGGCTTTTTACTCTAGTCAGGTTTTTTACATCTGCCTATATATATATATATATATATATATATATATATATATATATATATATTGTACATGCTTCATATGGTTTTGATTCTTCATTAGATAAACTTCCATAAAAATAAAATGCATTTTTATGTTATACCTACCACTTGGCTGATATATGTTCAGGGTTTGCATACACTCCATAGTGATACACTCATTGTAAATTCAGGGCTGGGCTGTGCACTCACACATCTGGGTGCACAGTAACTGCTGTGAGGAAATTGTTCATGTATCTTACATAGGGATGGGCCCAATCAAAAGGGGTGTTCAGCGGAAAGTGCAGAGCATTGATTGCTGATGATTGCTCAAAGCATGCGCCTGACCTGTATGCTTTGGCCAATCACAGCACAATGTACCGTGAAAGCCATGATTTGCCAAAGTCAGTGTCCCTTTGGCCAAGCCAAGTCCATGCCCCACACTATATAAGGCTGTTTTCACGGCAGTCTTGTGTAAGCGTGTTAGTGGAGATAAGGCAGGTTAGTTAGTGGATGGTGTGTTCAGTCAGTTTAGTGCAGTCAGTGTAGTGTTGTGAATAACACAGTGTAGTGTAGTGTTGTGAATAACACAGTGTAGTGGTGCCACTGAAGTCTTGGTGTGTACAACACTTCTGTGTCACCACTGATCACATGTATTGTTTCATTGTTCTTTTTTTTTTGCTGCAGCAGCAGCATCAGGTCCTGTTGCTGCATTATTTGTACTCCTCCTGTGTTGCAGGTGTTATTCTTTCTGCCTCAGCACAGCAGTGTTTCCTTTTTTTTTTCTTTGATCTGTTTTTTTGCCGCAGCAGCATTAAAATATTTAGTGCATAATTGCTCTTCCCCCTTCTGCATCACAAGTGTTCCTCTTTCTGCGTCCACAGTGATCTCCTTTTTTTTTCTTTTTTTTGCCGCAGAAGCAGCACTAAAAATATTTATGGAATAATTGCTGTTCCTCCATTCTGCATTGCAGGCATTCCTCCTCTGCATCAGCAGTGGTTCCCATTTTTTGGAGGGGCTTTTTGAATTTTTTTCCAGCAGCAGCAGTAAAAAAATCCTCCATGGGGGGTGGCTTGGCGACCGGTGGACATGGACGCTTTAGAGAACAGCTCCTCCGGACCGCAGCACCTCAGCAGCTTGAGTAGCCCTTCCAGCAACTGAATCTTGCCATGGGCAGACGTGACAAGAGCACCCCATCACACAGCCAACATCGGTCTCACTCGGTCCCCGGGCACTGCAGCATTTCAGAGCTTTTTCTGAGCCACATACCGCAGACAAGAGGCCACACCGGAACCAAGATGGTGCAGGCACATCACGAGGCCGCCCTCAGTGAGGGCTCACTATCCGCATCGGAGGACACAGTAAGGGACATGGAACATTCTGACCACCCCGTACAGCTATCGGAGATGACACAGATAGCAACAGATATAAAAAACACTTTTTCGTCTGCAAATACTGATCTCAAGGCTGATTTGCTCTCTCTGTCTGACCGGCTGGCAAGTACGGAGAGGGCTGAGTCCAAGAGAAATAGAGTCATATCACATTTAGAGACGGCGGTCTCTTCTCACACTGCTCATCTGATCCAAATCAATAGACACTTGGAGGATCTTGAAAACAGAGCAAGGAGAGAGAACGTTCGCGTTAGAAGGGTCCCTGAGACGGTAGAAGCCCAGCAAATCAAGCCGGAACTGCAGGCTATATTTAATGAGCTCCTGGAGCACTCTATAGAAACAGATTGACTTTGTCAGGGCACTATACCCGCACCTTGCAGACTCAGCACCACCGAGGGATATTGTATGTTGTCTCCAGAGCTTCCCATTAAAGGAGAAAATTCTTAAGAAAGCGAGATCAAATGACCAGATTATATTTAATGACCACACCATTAATCTGTATCAGGACATGTCACATATCACATTAAAAAAAAGATGAGCCCTGCGTCCCTTACTAGCGGTCCTGAGAGAAAAGGGAATACCATACAAGTGGATTTTTTCCCTTCGCCCTTAATGCCACATACCAGGGCAAACAGTTTCACCAGAGGATGTCTGATGAACTGCTGTCTTTCTGTGAACAACTGCAAATACCAACGATTGAACTAACAGAATGGTATCAGGAGTTTCTGATTCCTGCAACGTGTCCTTCTCCTGTGCATTCACCACAGGCTTTCCCATCAAAACCCCCATCCACAAAGAAGCCAAAATACTCTAAACGCATGGGGCCTAATGCTGGCAAGCCCTCACAAGCTGTGAGGAATCACAAATTCGCAGACAACACTTGACCAGCCTAAGGTTTGTGATGGGAGAAAATCTGGTTTTGTATCTGACTTGTCATACCAGAGATATGTGCCTGACACACTATTAGGTTTATTTTAGGTCTACAGACCTCCTGGATGACTGGACATTTTTGTTGTTGTTCTATTGAAGTTAATATCACCAGTTCCTTTAGGATCAAACTGTGGATTACAACTTTGGATATTTTACCCCACACCCCTGAGCACAGCGCTGGTTGGGGTCTCACGGCCTCCGAAGGCCATCTTGAGGCATAATAAGGTACTACCACTAAGGCGGAAAGGCCATGTGATTCTTGTATGGATCTATGGCCCCGATCCCATAAGTTTAGACCCTAGTCTACTCAGGACATGAGCGAGACGGGGAAAGACACTTCATTGGTGTTTTGTTATTGTTCCTGTTTACCTACCTCTCTTTCCCCACAATGCAGAAATGTACAGTCTGGACAACAATGATGTGTTTAAATTTGGCAATGACCAGATGGGTTGGTATTGAAATGCCATGATTCCTAGACACACTTTGGCTGATATTACTGTATAAAGCGGAGGGGTCTGAGTCCCCGGAACTTAAGCTGAACTGATTGCATATAAGGAGGCCTTACCCTACACCCCTGATTTGTTTGTTCACATAAGGGAAAGTTAAATGATGAAAGGGGTTTAATGGGGAAAGGTTGTTGTGTCTGGGGAAGCACACTTCGGTGGGCTGTTCCAGAAATGGCGATGGCTTGGGCTGGCAGTCATGATGCCCCAATGACTGTCCCGCCAAATTTATCTCCATTCAGGTTTTTACGCCATAAGGGCAAGTGTTTTTTTGAATTCTACAGTTTAAATTGTTATACATGCTGGAAGGGCTATTTCCCCCTATATTCTGATTCAGGTTTATGCTTTTACTGAAGGTTTTTATATATAAACAGCTTCATATGCATTATTCTGAGGTGCTGCGGAAGGTGAATGAAGGTTTTCCTAAAGCAGTTTTTTAAGCCATCATCGGTTGGTTATCAAACTGAGACAAATTGTCTTAGCTAATTCACCTCCCATGGCTTCCAACAGTGGTGGTGCCCTGGTTTTAACGGGGCCTTAATATTTCTCTTAGGTTGAACTTAGAGAGGTAAGACTATAACTCTTTTTTTTTTGTGTGGATATTCTTGTCTACACCAGGATCACTTCAGATCTGGCTGTTTTCTAATTTCTCCTACTGTTACTCTTCCTTCCTTTCTTTTCTTTGCCTTTATCTCTTTTTCCTCTTCCTTTTCACATTTTCTTAGACTCATTGACTGCTGAATCGACCACCATATAATATCTCCCCCTGGGGATACATAATACAGGTAAAGGGCTGACAATTGCTGATACCTGCTCATAGGATGGCCTATTCGATGCTAGATAACCATCCATCTGTGGTTTCACATAATATTAGGGGCCTAAATGTACTAAAACGACGCATCTCCCTACTGCAGGAGCTGCACAAAATAAATGCCTCAGTGTTTTTTGTACAAGAGACCCACTTCAAAATGGGGGCAGTGCAAAAAATCACAGATAGGTATTTTACCAGGGCATTCCACGCAACCAATCCAGAATCTAAATCAAAAGGCGTATCTATATTGCTCCATAAAAATGCAGGTATTGAAATATCACATCAACTAGCTGATCCGAATGGCAGATTCATATTCCTTAGAGGAGAATGGGCAGGGATGCCGATCACTTTAGCAAATGTGTACTTCCTGAATAAGACACAGCTATACTTCTGACGGGGCCTGCAGCTTACACATACACTTGCAAATGTGTGTAACCAGTCCCCTGCCTTTTAAACGCTACTGTTAGACAGGTGAATTTGTTTGGTGACAGACTGGTTGGTAAGTTGAGCTTGGAATTCTGTGTTTTTTGTTTGTAGATGCCTTTCCATAATAGCTCCTTGCTGTAGTGGCCAGTTATAGGTGGTGGACAGTGACGCTGTTTTGTATTGTAACTTTGGGCGCACACCAGCACCGCAGCCGCCATTGGGCCACGGCTGGGTGTCTGGTCCTGTACCTTTAAGGAGGGTTGGGCTCCTCCAGTCACCTGTCCTCCATCTATTCATTAAATTGTATGTGCTTCCACTGTGAAGCCTCTTATACAGAGTTAGGTCTGCAGTATACAGGGAGCCTTGACGGGGCCTGCAGCTTACGCATACACTTGCAAATGTGTGTAACCAATCCCCTGCCTTTTAAACGCTACTGTTAGACAGGTGAATTCGTTTGGTGACAGACTGTTCGGTAAGTTGAGCTTGGAATTCTGTGTTTTTTGTTTGTAGATGCCTTTCCATAGCTCCTTGCTTTAGTGGCCAGTTATAGGTGGTGGACAGTGACGCTGTTTTGTATACTTCTGTACTAGTATGATAACCAAACTTAAAAGTTTTGCACAAGGGGATATTATCCTGGGGGGGGGATTTCAACATACCGCTGAACCCCCTGCAGGATACCTCAGATGGTTCCTCCTGCATACCTTATAAACAACTCAGCAACTTTTGGCCTTACTTACTCTGGTGGATTCCTAGAGAAGGCTGAACCTGATGGTAAGGATTACACGTTTTTCTCGCCCCTGAGGAACAAATATACATGACTAGACTACATCTTTATCTCTCAGGGGGACCTTCCATTACTGAAATATGCCAGTATTGGCGTGCAATCCTTCTCTGACCACGCACTGGTAGCGCTAACTCTGAAATATCCCATTAAACACAACAAAAACTGCTCTTGGAGATTGAATCCCTCCTTACTAACTGACTTGGAAAGTCAATCAAAAATGTTGAAAGTCATTCAAAATTATTTTAAGGAGAACTCTTCAGACAAACTCACCCCTATCACAATATGGGAGGCACACAAGTGTGTGGTTAGAGGGGAATTGATAGGAATGGGAGACAAGAAGAAAAGGGCAGCAGGAAAAGAAATGAATAAACTGATAAATAAAATAAGCACCCTGGAATCCATACACAAGCAAAGGTTAGCTGTAGATTCAGCAGTGGAACTACTAGAGCTGAGAAAACGGTTGCAAACGCATCTAGATCTTAAAGCACGGAGAATCGTTTTTTGAAAAGGGGTTTATTTTATGAGTATGGTAATAAAACAGGTAAATACCTGGTAAGAGCGCTGAAAGAAACCCAACTAACTACCAATATCCCAGCCATAAAAACTAAAACGGGATCCCTTACTGTTAGGAGAAAATCCTGCATTTTTGGCTCTTTCTAGTGCTATTTGCGTGCGTTCACGTGGTGCGTTCCTGCCCAGCCAAGCGGGTTCGGGGTCCCTACCCCGCTAAGGGAGAGATCCTGTCTTTGCCCAGTCACCAGACCCACCTGGGACTTTCTGTCTCTCTTCAGCTGCCCAGTGGAGACATACCAGTCCGGGCAATTATAGACTCTGGGGCCTGCAGTTGCTTCGTGGACCTGAACTTCGCATCCCAGCACCAGGTTCTCCTGAGACCCAAGGCCCACCAAATGACTATCCACCTGGCCGACGGGTCCACCATTAAATCGGGCACCATGACCCAGGAGACTGTCCCTATTCCTGCCCGCACATCAGATGGTCACTCTGAGCTACTTGTACTGGACGCCATTGCGTCCCCTCTTTTCCCGGTCATCCTGGGGCTCCCTTGGCTCCGGGCACACTGCCCACAAATCAACTGGGTCACTGGTTACTTGCAATTCACATCTTACTGCCGTCACCACTGCTTCCTACAGCATCTGAATCTTGCCCTCACGATGCCTTGCTTGGACCCTGATCCCGATATGGAGACCCGTCAGGTCGTCCCCACGGAATACCATGAATTCCTGGATGTTTTTAGCAGGAAGGGAGCGGATACCTTGCCGCCACACCGGCTATACAATTGCCCTATCGAGTTGCTACCATGGACAGAGGTGCCGTTCGGCCGAATTTACCCTCTTTCTGAATTGGTGCTCTCAGCCCTCAAGGCATACCTGGATGACAACCTGAAGAAAGGGTTCATCCGACCCTCTACTTCCCCTGCTGGTGCCGGGATCTTCTTTGTTGAGAAGAAAGATAAGACTTTAAGACCCTGTATCAATTACCGGGACCTCAATAAGATCACGGTTAAGAACCGCTATCCCTTGCCCCTAGTCCCGGAGTTATTCCAAAGACTCGGTTCTGCCACGATCTTCTCTAAGTTGGACTTGAGAGGGGCCTAAAACCTCATCCGTATCAGAGAGGGGGATGAGTGGAAGACGGCCTTTAGAACCTTTAGATTTGGCCACTACGAATACCTGGTCATGCCGTTTGGGCTGTGCAACGCCCTGGCCACCTTCCAAAATCTGGTCAATGATATTTTCCGGGACTTCCTTGACCTGTTCGTAGTGGTATACCTGGACGACATCCTTATATTCTCCTTGTCCCTGGAAGAGCACCGTCACCATGTGAAGAGCGTACTGAGCCGCCTGCACCAGCATGGACTTTACGCTAAGGCTGAGAAGTGCACATTCGAGTGCTCTAGTATTTCCTTCCTGGGGTTCATCCTCTCTGTGTCTGGTATCACCATGGACCCCCAGAAGGTCTCCGCTATTGTGGAATGGCCAGCACCTACGGATAGAAAGGCGGTACAATGCTTCATTGGCTTCGCCAATTTCTACAGAAAGTTTTTCAAGGGGTTTTCTGCTGTCATCGCCCCCATCATCCAGCTTATTAAACAGCGCACACACGCTTTCTGTGGACCTCCAAAGCCCAGGAGGCATTCCAACAACTTAAGCGCCTCTTCACTTCTGCACCCGTCCTAAAGCACCCGGATCCTACCCTATAATATATACTGGAAGTGGACGCATCTGAAACAGCAGTGGGAGCGGTAATCTCTCAGAGGCAGGGGTCAAAAGCTGCTCTTCACCCAATTGCCTTTTTCTCTCAGAAGCTGACTCCCCCTGAGCAGAACTAAGAAGTGGGAGACAGAGAATTGCTGGCTATCAAAGCCGCCCTGCAAGAATGGCGGTACCTGCTGGAGGGAGCCACTCACCCGGTTCTTGTGTATACCGATCACAAGAATCTGGAATACCTACGCACCGCTAAGAGACTGAAACCCTGTGAGGCCCGCTGGGCTCTCTTCTTTTCAAGATTCCAGCTCCATATTACGTGCAGGCCTGGGTCGAGAAATGTGAAACCGGACGCTCTCTCCAGAATGTTTCACAAGACAGGGGAGAACCCTCTGCCAGGCACTATCCTCCCATCCCAGAGTTTCTTGTCTTTCCCAAATCAGACATCCCTTGCCAGGTCCTCCAGTCCTAAGGGCCCCAGGCTGACCCAGTATGATGGATGGTGGTGGCTCAGTGCTAGAATTTTTGTCCCTGAGGACCAGCGTCTGGCAGTCCTGGAACTATGCCATGACCGCAAATTAGCAGGACATTTTGGGACCCGTAAGATGGCGGAGCTCCTAGCACGCTCTTTCTGGTGGCCTCTGGTAGACAAAGACTGTAAAGAATACGTCAAGGCGTGCCCCACCTGTGCCTGCAACAAGGGTGACAGGGCCAAGGCCTGGGGATTGCTAAACCCGCTGCCTGTCCCGGAAAGGCCATGGTCACATGTGTCGATGAATTTCATTGTTGAACTGCCCCCATCTGCAGGGTTCTCCACCATCTTTGTGGTAGTAGACCGTCTCACTAAGATGGCACATTTCATCCCCATGAAGGGCACCCCCACGGCTACACAAACCGCAGAAGCCTTCATCAGGGAGATTGTTCACCTCCACGGAGTCCCGGCCAATATTGTATTGGATCGAGGAGTGCAGTTTACCTCTCGGGTCTGGAAGACTCTCTGCTCTCTCTTGGGAATTGAGTTGGCGTTCTCCTCCGCGTACCATCCCCAGACCAATGGCCAGACAGAGAGAACAAACCAGATGTTAGAGCAGTATCTCAGGTGCTATTCTTCGTTCTCTCAGGACGACTGGGCCTCTCTGCTGCCGGTAGCCGAGTTCGCCTACAATAACTCTGTTCATTCAGCCACCAATCATCATGCAAGTGTATAAATTCGTCAGCACACCACGGATCCTTGTCCAAAAGTTTTGTTTATTGAAAAAAATCACATCACAGCAGATTGCAACGTTTCGGAGCCGCGCAGGGCCCCATCATCAGGTATGTGATAAAGTGTACAGTGCAAAGGCAGTACATATATACATCAGTCACCAATCAAAAGGTTTTAATTGGTGACTGATGTATATATATACTGCCTTTGCACTGTACACTTTATCACATGCCTGATGAAGGGGCCCTGCGCGGCTCCGAAACGTTGCAATCTGCTGTGATGTGATTTTTTTTCAATAAACGAAACTTTTGGACAAGGATCCGTGGTGTGCTGACGAATTTATACACTTGCATGACGATTGATCTCCAGGACCCAGCTGGATTTCGTTACAGCACCCGATTACATTAGAGCCTTTTTGCCAGAAAGGAGTGCGATAGGAAAATTCACAAAGTCAGCCACCAATCAGTCACCATTCTGGGCGAACCTCAGCTACCATCCCTCCTTCTTGCCTGATCTGATCCCAGAAAGCACAGTGCCTGCTGTTCAGGACATGGCAGCCTTCCTGGTGGAAAACAGCAAGCTCCTGCGGGAGACACTATTCCAGTCGCAGGAATCTAGCAAGCAAGCCTTCGATAAGGGGAGGCAAAGGGAGCTGGACTTGCAGCCGAGCAATCAGGCTTGGTAAGCCACCAAAAATTTGAGACTATCCTGCCCCTCAAGGAAGCTGTGACCAAAGTTCATTGGCCCCTTCATTGTCAAGAAAAGGATCAACAGTGTGGCGTATGAACTAAGTCTTCCTCCTTCGCTCTGAATACACCCAGTGTTTCACGTATCCCTGCTAAAACCCATAACTAAGGACTACTTCCCGGGGAGGAGATCGGCCCATCCTGAGCCAGTATTGGTGGATGGCGAAGAGGAATATGAGATCGAGGCAATCCTCAACTGCAGAGTGAGAAGGGGTGTGATACAGTTCTTGATCAAGTGGAAGGGCTACGGACCTGAAGAAAATTTTTGGGAACCTGAGGAATACACCCATGCCAAGGAACGTATCAGGACTTTCTGGAGGTACCACCCTGAACTAAAGACCCTGCTGGGCATCCGGAGGTTGCCCCTGGGGGGGGGCAATGTTAGGAGAAAATCCTGCATTTTTGGCTCTTTCTAGAGCTATTTGCGCGTTCACGGAAACGGCGTGAAACGGCTCTATTTCAACTGTGCACACCCTGCAGCAAGTGCTGTCTGATCTACAGCGTTTAGTGTGTGTTTCCTGAGCTATCTGTACCTGATTATCTGTTCCTGTGACCCAGCCTGCCTGTCCTTGTTGATTTCCGCCTGCACCGACCCCCGGCTTGCCTACGAGCACTCTCCTGCCTGATCCTCTGATACCTTTGCTGCCCGCCTGTTGACGACCCTGCTTGGACCCGACTACCCACCTGCCTGCTCCTCTTGTACCGCAACACCAGCCCAGTTCACGACCCAGCCTGTACGACCACGCTACTAGTGCACGAGTGCCCCAACAAACTTCCTATCGACACCAGTGACCCAGTCCGACACTTATGCCATCCTGCACTCCTGAGCCACCTGTCTACTCTACCAGGGGTTCCTGAGTCAGGGTCGTAAGGGAGGTTGCCTGCTGCATAAGCCAGACTCTTCCACCATGTATGTGACACTTACACAGGAATCAGAGAAAATTGCAAAGGAATTCCACACCTATTACACGGCATTGTATAGCCTACCCCCTTACCATAAGCCAGGTGACATAGAAGGTACACAACCTCAAGCCATTAGCCAATTCCTGTCCGATAGTGGCCTCCTGAGGCTAGAGGACTCAGATCCTGAACAATTGAAAGCGCCAATCACTGAGGATGAACTGCCCAGAGCCATTAAAGCCCTTAAAGCCAGGAAGAGCCCGGGCCCTGATGGGCTCACTGCCACTATTACAAAACTTTCACCGCACTGCTGATACCACACCTATTGAAAGCTATTAACTCCATTAAAGATAAAAAAGATACCCCAGACTCATTTTAAAAGCACACATAATGGTTATTCATAAACCCAACAAAGATCCTCTATTATACCCAAATTATAGGCACATATCGCTACTTAATCTAGATTTAAAACTTTTTCATAAAAATATTAGCTAACAGGCTATGACCTTTCCTGACCCAACTGATAGGGCCAGAACAGGCTGGCTTTATGCCAGGAAGAGAGACCAGAGATGATGTTATAAAAGCGCTAAACCTTATCCACAGGGCACCGTCGGAGGGCTTTGAGGGCATGGTGCTTTCCATGGATGCGGAGAAAGCCTTTGACAGTGTCTCGTGGGATTTCTTACAGGCAATCTGTGCGCATATTGGTTTGCGGACCAGGATGATGACATGGATCTCAGCATTATATAATAACCCAACAGCAAACATAAAAGTAAATGTTACACTGTCTAAATCTGTGGTGATTCGTAATGGCACCCGACAAGGCTGCTCCTTGTCACCGTTGCTTTTTATCCTCACGTTAGAACCACTGATATGTTGGATAAACAAAACATTCACGATACATGGATTCCCAATAGGGGGGAGGATGTATAAAATAGCAGCATATGCTAACGATCTCCTTTTTTTATTACGCAACCACATATCTCCCTACCAAATATACGTAAAATATTCTCTCTTTACCGTTATCTATCTAACTTTAAAGTGAATTATAATAAATCAGCCCTGAATATTTCACTACCCCAAGACACCCTCATGTTAACCCAGAGAAATTGTGAGTTTAATCGGGAAGAAAAGGCCATAAGATATTTAGGAGTCAATTTGACCCCAAACATAGACTCTATATATGCATACAACTTTAAACCTCTACTCCAACAAATTAGCAAGGAATGGAAACAGTGGACAGTGAAGAATTTCTCTTGGTTTGGTAGGGCAGCAATAACCAAAATGACTATCCTACCCAGGATCCTGTATTTCTTTCAAACGTTGCCAATTTCTTTGCCTAACAGTTTCTTTAAAGCACTAAATGCAATGCTTAGTAGGTTTCTATGGGCTTCGTGAAAGCCAAGAATTAATTTTCAACTGCTCACCAAAGCCAAACATTTGGTAGGAATGGGTTTTCCGCATTTCGGCAATTATCTGGCCACACAAATGACACGAATAGTGGATTGGCACTGTCACGCTGAAAATAAAGATTGGGTAACGTTGGAAAATACCACCAGTCTTACACCGGTGAAATACCTACCCTGGATTACATGGGAGGTTTGCCCCAAAAGATTGAAAGATCACCCAGTGATAGGGGCCACCCTTGAGGCAATTCAAAAGATCATGAGGAAAACAGACTTGACCTCCAATCAAAGCCCCTTGAGTCCACTGAGCTCCAATCCTGGATTTTGCCAGGGCTGGTGGCCCATCGACAGTGGCAGGGAACAAGGGAGAAGCCACTACTGGCAATGCATTGCTTCAAGGGAGGCAAACTAAAATCGATGACAGAAATGAATGCGGATAGGGAACAACACGCCTTTACAAACTGGGAATTTTGTCAGCTAACTAGCTTTGTGACAGACCCCAAGTGACGCCAAGAACTAGCCAGACCCCTAAAGCAATTTGAAGAGATTTGTGTGAAGGGACTTGCAATTTATAACCCCACATTTCTCCTATACAGCTGGCTACAAAATACCAGAGTAGAGGAGACAGATGGGAATAAAAATAAAAAAGTGGGAAAAGGCCCTCCACACAACACTCAGTGAGGAACAATGGCTTTATGCGTGTGTATTCACACATAAGTGCTCACTTAGCTCACGTCACCAAGAAGCCTCCTACAAGCTCCTAATGAATTGGTATAACACCCCCGATAGGATCCATAAATGGTTCCCCTCAGTGACAGATGCATGCTGGCGATGTAGTGAGGAGGCAGGTACTCTTTATCATATATGGTGGGAGTGCATACTAATAAGGCCCTATTGGCAAACAATATGCAGTGTGATTAAAATAATTACCAAAACCTCAATCCAACTAACACCAGAGTGCTGCCTATTGCACATCTCAAATGGGCTCATGAAAAGGTATAAAAAAAATCACTGGTCAGATTCTTGCTCACAGCAGCAAAGGTGTTGATTCCGAGATACTGGAGGACAACACAAGTCCCCTCCATAAAAGAATGGCTCCATAGTGTGAATGATATTTACAATATGGAAGAAACTAGAGCCATCGCTACTAACTCAATTGAAAAATTCTATAAACTATGGCGAGCATGGGTGATGTATAGATGCTCAGATGATTATCTGACTACAACAAACACACACTAGAAATAAGTATCCCTCAGAATAAGTACACACTTGATTAGCGGATCTTTGAACATGAACCTGGCCTCCGGGCCTCAACTCAGTCGACTTTGTCTGTACTTTACACCAGGGATATGCAATTAGCGGACCTCCAGCTGTTGCAAAACTACAAGTCCCATCATGCCTCTGCCTCTGGGTGTCTTGCTTGTGGCTGTCAGAGTCTTGCTATGCCTCATAGGACTTGTAGTTCTGCAACAGCTGGAGGTCCGCTAATTGCATATCACTGCTCTACACTATCCCTTTTCTTTCTGTCTTTTATAGGTTAATGATAAATGTTATAATTGTCCATTCCCTCCAGGTACAGGAATTACAGGTTGTTAGTTGAACATGTACCTGTATACTGTCTAGTATTAGGGCCGAACAGGTCCTGCAGTCTATTCCATAGGAAAAGGGAATGTAAGTGTTTCACTCAGAAATTAACTGTTTGGCTAATTGTTCCAATAGTGTATATGAATCCACAGCAAGATATATCTCACCAAGCGATTGTGTTAAACATAAATACAATTTTAATTATAGCCGACACGGATTGTATATTGCGCTGAAATATGTATCACAAGTGATTTATGGCATGAATATTTTGCTATGCTATATTGTATTTTTGATATCTTCAATAAAAATTTATTGTGAAAACTAAAAAAAAAAAAAATTCTCCACAATTGCTGCACCCATATTTTTTTATTAAAAAAATAAAAAAACTATAATTAAACGGTTAATAGTGCACCAAGCACAAAAGTATTGTACCCAAGCACCATATTCCCAGCCCACACTCTATAATAAAAAGTTATAAAAATTCCCCCTCAAAAAATAAAAAACAATAATAAAACGGTTTATATTTCCATCCCAGTTACAGTGTGCAGGCGCCACCATCACCCAAGGCCCAATTTTTTTGCACCTGTTTGACAGGTGCATGTAATTTCATTTTTTTTCCCTGACATTTAACAGAAGACCCGTCTCTGCGCCCAGCAAGAGTAACTGTGAGGGGTTACAGAATTCAGGCACCATCAACACCCAAGGCCCAATTTTTCTGCACTTGTTTGACAGGTGCATGCAATTTCAATTTTTTTTTCTAATTTTTAACAGAAGGCCCTACCTATGTCCAACAAGAGTAACTGTGAGGGATTACAGTGTTCAGGTACCACTAAGGATGGGTGAACGGTGTGGGCCAAGCATACGTTTGCCTGAACATCACCCATTCAGGTACTCGTCTAACACCTGAACTTTCTGGGCACTTAGCAGGATGTTCGCCCACCGAGCGCACAGTCAATAGGTTGTTAAGGCTTCCCCGCTGAGAGCTGAATTAAAAAAAATAATTGTAAAAAAAAAATGTAAATTTAAAAAAAATGGGGAAAATGGCATGGGGGGACCCTTTCGGTCTGATATGGATTTTAAGGGGAACCCCATGACAGAATTTAAAAAAAATGGCATGGGGTCCCCCCAAAAATCCATAAAAGGCCATTTGGGTCTGGTTTAGATCTTAAGGGGAACTCCACACCAAAATGTAAAAGAAAAACAGTGTGGGGTCCCTCCTAATATTCATACTCGACCCTTAGGTCTGGTATGGATTTTAAGGGAACCCCCATGCCAAAATTTACAAAAAATTGGTGTGGGGTCTCCCCAAAATCCATACCAGACCCTTATCCGAGCATGCAGCCTGGCAGGCTGAACCATACCAGGCCACTTACCCTCAGCATGGGGAGTTTGCTTTGGGGTACCTCTTCTTGACATCCCTGGGCTGTGGTTGTCAGAGTCTGCAGGCGGGGGGCTCATCGGAATCTGGAAGTCACCTTTAACAAGGGGGCCCCCAGGTCCTGCCCCCTCATGTGAATGGGTGTCGGGTACATCGTACCCCTACCCATTCAACATAAAAGTGTCAAAAATTAATAACCACAGGAAACAGTTTTTGACAAATCCTTTATTAATTAAAAAATAGAAAAAAATGCTCCGCCTCCTGGGAGGCTACCCACCCTATGCCTACTGTGCGCTTTGACAGTTCTTATATAGGCAAGGGGCGGGGTCATGTGATGTCAGAAGGGGCGGTGCCACTGGGGACCAAAGCACCCACCCATATTGAGGGCATGTGGCCTGGCATGGTTCAGGGTGGGGGGGGCGATCGTTCGTGTCCTCTCCTTTCCTGACCTGCCGGGCTGCATGCTCAGATAAGGGTCTGGTATGGATTTTGGTGGTACCCTACACCATTTTTTTTGTTAAATTTTGGTGTGGGGTTCCCCTTAAAATTCATAGTAGACCCAAAGGGCCTGGTAAGGACTGGGGGATGTCAGGACTAGGCTCAGCCCTCCCTTCTCAGAGCAAGCTGCTCAGCTGAGGGTTAATTGCCAGTCTCAGCTTTTACTCTATCTCGCCTGATGTCCATATCCTGCGCGTTAGCCAGCTCTCCTAGCTATATAAACTGCCTGGATCAGATCTCAGATGCCTTCGCCTGGTCAACGTCTCTGGATAAATCTCTGCTGTGTTTTTCTGTGAATGACTTTTGCCTGTTTGATGTTCCTTCTGGTTTCTGTATTAAAGACTCCGCTCAGCTGACTTCCCTTCTGGCTCCTGACCCTGCATGCTGTTTGTTTGACCTTGCTGATCTCTGGATCCCTGTTTGCTGGCTTGCTCCAACCATCTTCTCTGGCTACCAAACCTTGGCTATATTTTGACTTTGATTGCTCTGTTTGTTCTATTTTACAATTTTTATTAACCACTTGCCGACCGTGTAACGTACACGGCCGCAAGTGGCACTCATTGTTCTGGGAGGACGTTGTAACACGTCCTCCCAGAATCGCGCTCCCGCGTGCCCCCTGGGGTGCGCACCTGGGAGCATCCGTGACCGCCGGGTCTATGAGACGAATCACGGTATCACAAATGACGGAGAGACCCGGCAATCACGAATCACAAATGACGGAGCATCACATGTAAACAAGCCGACGGAAGTGCCGGCTTGTCTCTCCCCTCTACGCACCGATCGGTCCTGTGTGACAGGAGAGGGGGGAGAGAGGAGATGCAGCGGTGCTGTGGGCAGGATTTGAAGTGCCCACAGCACTGCTATGTGCCAGGCAGGGACCTCCATCCAGCTTCACCCATGCCCACGCCCTCATCCATGCCCACCCATCTGTGTCCACCCATCAGTCACCCATACATCCATGCACACCCATCACCCATGCTCATCCATCCATCACCCATGAATCCATGCCCACCCATCCGTGCCCACCCATGACCCATACGTCACCCATGCATCCATGCTCACCCATCCGTCACCCATGCATCCATGCTCACCCATCCGTCACCCATACATCCGTGCTCACCCATCCGTGCTCACCCATCCGTCACCCATGCATCCGTGCTCACCCATCCGTCACCCATGCATCCAAGCCCACCCATCTGTCACCCATGCGTCCGTGCTCACTCATCCGTCACCCATGCATCCGTGCTCACCCATCCATCACCCATGCGTCCGTGCTCACCCATCCATGCTCACCCATCTGTCACCCATGCATCCATGCTCACCCATCCGTCACCCATGCGTCCATGCTCACCCATCCGTCACCCATGCATCCATGCTCACTCATCCATCACCCATGCATCCGTGCTCATGCATCCGTCACCCATGCGTCCATGCTCACCCATCCGTGCTCACACATCCGTCACCCATCCATCCGTGCTCACCCATCCATGCTCACCCATCCATCACCCATGCATCCGTGCTCACCCATCCGTGCCCACCCATCCGTCACCCATGCATCTGTGCTCACCCATGCGTCCGTGCTCACTCATCCGTCACCCATGCATCCGTGCTCGCCCATCCGTCTGTGCTCACCCATCCATGCTCACCCATGCATCTGTGTTCACC